>LUCM01002709.1:86767-160699 GCA_008360955.1 Fasciolopsis buskii | reverse complement strand
ACCAAAGCCTTTGGTTCTGACAAGAACCTGACGGCAAGGCAGCGGGGTGCAGCTGAATGGAATCCCATCTACTTGGATCAATTAGTCTTCCACTCGTTTTTCCGACTAAGCTGCTAACTCAGATCAACCCCCAACTTGGAGGACCAGGAGACTACTTTGTCAGGCCTCTACCCATTGACCTTCTAGGCATGATTGGATCTTCGGTTTGAGATAAGCCATCCTGTATAGCTCGTTAATTCATGGAGGCAAGCAAGCCGTCACACCACGTCAAGATGCAGTATGGTTGTGACGGTGTGGGGCATGAAGTTCCATAAATACAACGTTCATAAATCCTGGTAATCCTTGGGCCGCATTCTTCTTCAGCACATTTTTGATCATTCTATTTTGGTGTCCAGTAGAATCAACATGAATTTATTTTTATCTACCGGGTCAAGAATGTTTCGCTCGCTACTTTGGTGCTCTTATTTTAATAAATCAGTAAATTATCACCTCAGAATGACCTCAAGGTTAAGACAATTGTGTTTTTCGTGAATCATACTCTATGAGTAGACACGCAAGTTCGTACAGCCAGTCTACTTAGGACGACTTGTCTACTGAATTCCGGTGGAGCGCAAAGTAAAGCTCCTTTCTAAAAAAATATTGTCCCACGGTTTTTTTGCAGACTCCGGGCATACCTCGGCTACCACAAGGACAAACGACTCCCTATACATAGCTCATCCCAGTTCGATCCGTAGAAAAGGTGTCTCGTCTTACTCCCGTTTCTTTGGACAATTTGGACTGAAGTACGAACGCGCAATATCTGGAGAATCTCCAGCTAGATATATCTATTTCACAACATTTTGCTAGCCGCCAGATACATTGAACTGTCTGTACAGTTGGTGACCAAATTAAGGCGCCCAACGTTACCTATTGCTAGGCTAAGTAATTGCACTCTCAACCTTAATGGGTTATGTATCCAAACTGTATTTTCACTGGTACTTGAGACATTCTAATAATACCTTTCCTTTTTGGACAAGGACACAGGAAATGTTGGCGGTATTCTTCCTGCGGGGCTGAGAAAAGAATCTCACTTGAAATTTCAACAGGACTGTTAATAATTCAATAGTCGAATTTGAGTGCGATTGAATTCGTTCGTCAAAGGAATAGAACTACCATCATGTGAAATGGGGGCATTGTATTTTTTAAACGCCGGATATGATCAATCACAAAACCCTAAACTGCGGAATCCATTTAATGAATTAATTAGTTCTTAAACTGTGACACCAGAAAAGTTCGCTGGTTTTAGGTCATGATTTCACCGCCACTATAATAGCTTAAACCATTAGGGTGGCGCGCTAGAATAACTCTGAGGAAAGGCCAACCATTAAGAAAGCTAGGCTTTTCATGGCCAACAGTGCTAACCGAAAACCAATTGTTAAATGAGTAAATTAAGCCTGGAAATAAAATATAATCTTGGTTAGACCATTCTTTGACGTGCGCGCTTCTGTTGGACAAACGGCCCTGCCAAAACTGATACAATTATATTAGGATAAATCACAGGAACACCCGAAATATGTTTATGAAATTTTCATATTCCGTTATAACTTCACTTTTCACGGTCTAATGAGTCTATTTTGATGAAAAAGATAACCGATATTTAACTGGCTCTATTACACTGTACAAATGAATATAACAAGATGAACTTGTAAATAACTTCATGTTATTTGCCGATTCTCTTTCGTTTGTCATAAACGCCAGAGCTGGTACGGTTTTGGCAAATAAACTAAAATGTACGACCATTGGCGATATATATATATTTATGTATATACACATATATATATATATATATATATATTGATCTGCATGACCGTTGAACCAGTCAGATTGGACAGAATATTTGCAGCTTTACGGAATGGACTGCACTCTATCGCAAGTAATGTCTACTGTTTCTATGGTACTGATTACCTGTTTTAAATATACGAAATGTTAATGAGGACGTTATAATGGACAGCGGTCAACCAGTCATGGTAACCAAAACGTGGCTGAGCAGCATGCTTCCTATTATGAGATTAATGCTCTTGTTACATTTCATGGAGCTGGCAGAAACAATCAGAAATTCATCGTTTATTGACTTTTGCTTAGGTAGCTCGGGAGTATTCGACGTTACACGAACTGCTAACCATGCAATGCATTGGTCTCAAGTAATATTTCAAAAGATTTCCCCACAAATCACAATGAAACTGAAAAGGAAATGATTTTTACTAATTGGAAAGCAATGTCAAACTTTTTATCTTTAAACTATGCGTTGGCCTTATGAATCCCAAAAGTCAATAAACTTTGGTGATTGTAACTGTTGAGCCTACTACCTCTATGTAGTCCCTTCCGACTGACTCAAACTCAAACGACATCCAACTCCCCAATGCTAGGGAGCTTCGGACGTCACACATCACCTGAAAAAAATGCGCATTAGATTCCCGGTTTTTTGGGGCTAATCGGATTCCCGCATTTAATCAAGCGCCTAATGGCTGCTGTTTAGTTTACCGAACACAACTGCATGTATCACGAACGGCGGTTGTGTTTGATCTCTTGCTGATCCCCGCAATGCCTCACCTGCTTAACATCGTGCTTTTTTCTCCTATACGGATGCGTTAAATAATTATCAAAGGCAGCTGCTTTAATGCTAGTCATGGGATCTACGGTGATACTGTTCTTGTCAAAGCTACCTACGCAACAACTGTTGTGATCGTCATGTTATAGCCTTACTAGCTATTTTTATGAGGCAAACTCTCCTTCATTTTTTGGTGAGAATCAGCTAATTTGAGTTCCGAGTGAAAATCGAAAAAGCTGTTCCTATCCGGATTTGAATTCCAAAGGAGTCCAAACCAATGGATCACTTTCGTCAGAGTCGAAAAATAACGCTCACAATTCTAGAGCACGCGAAGATTGATTTGACCTAATGAAAATATGTTTGATTGTCTTCGAACAGCCAAAATTTTGATTTTCAGACAGCCAAATTTCTCACTACTGACTTTCTATCCGAAAAGCAAAATTACTGTTTGCCGATGAGAATCGCTGACTGAGAACGGCCGTAGAATACTCAACGCAGAGCTCATAACTCAGCAACTCGGACCCAGAATCCGAAATGTAGTTTGTTCATTGACGATCAGTTTTAGCAATAAACGGAATAAAATTAAGTGTTTAGTGTTGCCCATGGGGCTTTTCGAACAAAAACTAAGTGAAAATATTTGCAAAATGTCTCCTACTGCTGCCTTACATTTAGTGTCCCTTGGGAAAGAAAGGAAAATCAGGCCAGGACTGCCTCAAGCCGATCAGTTGCGATAATTATCTTTTCGCGGTAATGTGTCTAAAACGAACTTAGTCCAGGGTGTAGTGAAAAACTGTGCACGTTATGCTCACTTATAAGTGCAATTTCTAAGGTGAAGCACTACATGCTTTTCAAAATGTGCACGTTAATCGCAATTTTAATTGTCTTTCAAATTCCTATCCTTTGAATTTAAACGAACATTTCCTTAGCTTCAGTCAGTTTCTGCAACAATAATGGAACGAACATTTGACAATTAGTGGAAATTCACCGTTGCGAACTAGTCACTGACATTTTTCTGCCCATTGTTGGGCTGCTAATCCGACTCTCGTCAGTTTTCTCCTTTACTACTTTTCGTAAATCTAGAGTCCAAACCTGTTTGGTCTTAGTTACTGAAGACTCATCGTTGAGGAAGAAATACTTTTTGTTTATTTCACATGGTCTGTCCATGTCTATGAGCCGACCGGTTGGTCCACTAGTCTTCTGATCGGAATTAGACGACTGACCTTTGCTAATCACGCCACTTTTACGTTCTCCAAGTGTGGTGGGCCATCACCTGTTGTTTGACTCACCGCTGGCAGGTCATGAGGCCCGGTTTCCTCATTTTGAGGTCCGTACATTTATGACTATTGTTTTAACTGTTTGTTAGTGCACATGGACGTTGGATATTGCGTCTTTTGGACTACAGTAGATGGCAGTTCCCTGGGTGTCACTCATTTTCGGAAGATCATTCGTCACAAAAGGCTCTGGCACTATTTCATCTATTGTGATTTCTGGTCATTTATTAGGACCTTGTAGCTAGCACCGATTAGAACTGACCAGTTTCCAGGATACACTAAACATGGACATCTCTACGAAGCTTTAGCAGCTCATCACTTCAAAAGAATTTTCTCGACGACAAAAATTCACAACTGGTAAACAAGGCAATTATTTATTTTTCATAAAGGAAAAATAAAAAGCTCAGGATTCCTATTATCATTTTGGACCAAATGAATTTGAGTTGAGTTTTTCGAATTGTTCGTGGTTACTGTCTCTGAATAAGTAGGCTAATCCTAAATGTTCGCTTTTGAAGAAACTGTCCATCGAACGGTGGTGTCGGATTTTACCAGGTGCATTTACAACGGCGAACGTTGCCGTCTAATGTCAAGGGTGCTTTGAATAGTTTTATTCGAAAAGTAGAATATGCTGTTCACCGACTAATCAAACTGTTGCCCTCCGAAGTCTGGTCCTTCCTAGTACTACAGCCAGCCGGGTAAAACTACCACTTGTGTGAATATCGATCAAAGTGAAAATCAGAATGAAATTATCACAACATCCACAGTGTGAAAACAAAGTGATGAATAAACGACTATTGTTTTTGTGGGCATCAGATGCCTACTGCAGAAACTCTATTGCGGTATTTGTTTAGTGGACGAGTATATAACATTGTGACGTTTGATTTTTCGTGCTGCGAAGGGATCCCATTTTGTCAGGAAAACTGTTTTTTACAGTAGTCGTTTTGCTAATTAGGATCGTTCTGTTTCTGTTTACTGATAGACACTTGTTAACTTCATCGTAGTTCACCTCAACAAAATTTGACTACAGGAATTCCCGAACAAGGTGGCAGGTTCGAAAGACCTTGATGCCCACAAGTACAAACAAAATTCATTCATATTTTTCCTTCGAATATCCTCCCAGCTGAGGTCGGTTTCCCGTTCAGAAACCATAATCAGTCAAAAAGATCCGACAGTTTAGGCATGAAGTGTAAGGAGGGGACAATTTGAAGTTAAGATAAACAGGTCAATGGATGATGCATCAAACGCAGTTTCGTTCTCACTTAAAATCACCAAAGACTACTGTGTTTATGCAACAGCAAGACATGCCAGGCATTTATCCCCCTCTTAGATGTTTGTTGTTTCGCATGCAAATATTTGTGAAAACAGGATGACAGGCAAGAACAGAATTAACGAAACTTCTTTTGCTTGTAATCAATGATGATTTGATGTTTTACTTTAGCATTGTCGATTTGACTGTAGATGAAAACGAGTCGTTTGTATAATGACTCATCATCTCAGATACCGCTATTCGACTGAGAGCTGACATCTATTGGGACCAGTATGCATTTTTCCACTATGAAGGAACTTACTGAGACAGCAAACAAGTAAGGTGATATGGAATATTAATTGTCACGAAAATTGATGGTAGCATCTGGTACTGACTGACGTAAAGGAAACCGTTTGGTGAGAGAAATGGAAAACTGATGGCATTGCGTGCGTGCGTGTGTTTCACATCGTGTACAGTCGATTCTCGCTTTATTTGTAACCTAGTGACTGTGCACGAATGGGCTGTGCTTTCGTTAGTCACGGGATTGCTTGTAGAACTGAGCAGAAACAAAGGCCGCGTAAACCGGTTGCACAATACCCGTGAAAAACGCGCTACGCTAACCGCACATTCATCATGCCGTACCAACAGCCGACTAATGATTACGAAACAATGGAAGCACAGCACGGCTGTCTCATCCTCGATAGGAATCTTCAGGAGGGCATATCTATTGCGCCCGAACTGGGATGCAGACGCGGGACGAAAAATTGTGTGTTCAAAGCCTTTGCCATTACGTTGGCAATGTCGGCTCTTAAAATATTACTAAACATTACCGTAAGATGAAAAATCATGCCTCTGCTGACCAGAGTCGCACCCGCAGACATTTACGGAGTAATATTATTAATCCCATCAATTTATACATTCGACCTTAACTAATATCCTTGCAAACAGATTCCAGCCCATTTGTGCGGATTTATGAGGAAAACTGAAACTTTTGACCACAAAATTTGTTCTGGATTTGGTTCCAAAAACCAAATGTAGGCTCATCGACTTCTCGGCCATGGGCAGATTTTCTTCTCTGTTCGGTATTCGAAATGTGCACTGACGTCCCAACCATAGAAATAAAACTCTCTAAAACTTCGAAAGCAGCTAGTAGGCGACTGTGTTGTTTGCCCCTGGATGACTTGTGCCCCTCAGTAAGGTGTAAGTTTCCATAACAGATTAAACTACGTAGTAATTCGACAAGAAAGATTCGGCTTAATATGAGAACAATAAACAAACTGCAACGTTTTGAGGTGTTGTCACTAAACCTTGAAGAACAACAGAAAATTTCGGAATACTTGGCTACTTGCTCCTTTTTGAGGGTCTGAAAGTTTGAAAACGTCGATCTGGACGGATTACCATGGCGAACAGTTAATTGAACTATCGATTCTGTTGTCCAGTCCGATCACGTCAGCCTGGCCAACTTCACATGAACTCAATTAATTGGCTGAGATTTCCTCAACTTCTCTTTCAATGAGAGTTATGATAATGTTTTACTGGGACCATTAAATTGTTCTCTGCATAACATGCAGTCCACTTACGTAATTATGTTATATCGAGTAATTTGCTACTAACATCCCACATGGTGCATAACTTCGAAAATTGTAATTTTGCAGTTTCTTTTGACTTTAGGAGGACGTCGTGAAGAAAAAAATTAATTTGAAGACACTTACACATGAATTACCAGAATGAAAATGTATTGTTGAAGAGGAACTATGGGATAAGAAATTGATTGACAACGAACGACACAATTACAAACAAGGCGAGACATCACGTCTTCTTCTTTACGCACAAGTACGATGAAAATGTACCAGAGGATTTAACAGAAGGATGAGAAACAACCAGGAAGCATTTGAGGAGTGAGAACTGTTACTGAATCTAGATAATAATCGACTAACGTGTCTGTCACAAATGCTTGCGAATGACAACTTCTTTGACTGATTTTCCAATGAGCGAATTGTTTGAGTCATTTGATGACGAGGCACTGATCCTTGTCAGAACCATTAAAAAGATACTGCGGATTAGTATGGTCGAAAGGCAGAAAATGCAAAAGATTACAAACTGAAAGAGATTTTTAAAGGCTTGATCGCAGAAGAAAGGGCTTCTACACATTTGCGAATGCCGCGTCAGGATGACTGGGCAAAGGAAAAGTTATTGGTCAGAATAACTGGATGCTAGCGAACAGGTTTTTCACTGGCAAGCAGGTGATCATTGACTCAAAAAACGGAAAGAATCATATCAGGACACCAGCCACCCTAAAAATCTCAGGACATGCCAAAACATATAAGAGCATTTAGTAAACTAACTTGGGAAAAAGACCGGTTTATTTGAGCCTATACTTCACTTTGCCTATGTGTACCGGAATGACCAGTAGGCTGGATATCGTACGTATGGCGTGGCTGGTTTTGCATTAAAGGTTCATTTGGCTTGGGTTTCGGTAGGGGCCATCTTAAAAGTTTGAGAAATTTTAGCAGTGAACACATAATTGGGGTTTAACTGCAACCAGTGTGTGCCGTTGTGGTGATTGGTGTACCTTACATTTGTGACTAAATGTGGCGTGGAAAATATGGAGTTTTTCGACATAACTGAGTCGCAACAAGTTAATATTCGATAAATTAGTCAGAATGTGTACTTACCGGTGAACATTGCCTTTGAAGGGAGTCGGAGTCTTAATTTCACTCATGAACAGTAGTAGCCAACAATGTTTTATTCCGTGCACATACTTGAACCTTTTCGGATTCATACCCATTACTCGTTGTGATAACTATCCGTACTTAATTGCAGCGTACTCATTTATCCAAATACTTGAGTATGCAATGTCCGCTTATTGAACACTAGGCAGAACTTTTGGAGTAAAGGAGGAAACGTCGGCTTAAATGCTGTTACAGTACCGAGAACTCTGTTTGTTTTTGGTCACGCCATTTGACCTTGCTTAATACATTTAGGGAACGAATAACCTATGCAGGCACAACTCATAACTTCTTGGTAGTAGTGTGTGGGATGAATGTGTTGGCTGGCTGTCATTTGGACCCCAGCTTCCTCGCACAAACGTCAGGTCACCCGAGTGACCCAACACTCGGGAAGCACAAGACGAGAGTTTGACTTTCATAAAAACTCATTAGAACTGCTGTAAAGGATACCTGTTTTTGTGGAAGACGTTTGACTGAAGTTAGCTGGACACGTATCGTGTCTCCCTCGATGGTATCGGACACTGACGGCGGTCATTGAGGAAGAAATTTGAACAAACTTAATTATATAGTCCTAATTAGCTTAGACGGGAGCCGGTGGCACAATGGTAACACAGCCGCTTTCCAGCTGGAAGGCCCTGTCTCAATCCCTGGACGCGATGGTGGATCTGTATCATTGGTGAGCGATAGTGAGGACGAATATCGAGTCTGATTCTACCCGAGTGTAAGGTTGATCTATAGTTCACATGAAAACGGCGGATTTGGAAGGGTAATCAGTGAAGCATAGAAAACAAAACCGTTGCGACTAGCGGCACGTTTTCTGGTCACATCTGACGGTCGTTGAGCATAGAAATTATGCCCAAGATTTGTGCCAAATTTTTGCCACCAAATGTCCGATTCACTCACTATTAATCTGCTTTCACAGTATGGAAACCAAAGGGATAACACGCGTTATCTCCGTATTATTTTTCACTGACATTCACCGTTTGGATTTAGGGAAGGCTTAGCAATGAAAATCCGCGTAATTGTAATAATGCTCGAAAGAGGCTGTTGTGGACCACACTAAAGTGGTGATACTGTGTAAAAATAGGGCAGACGCAATGACTATCATGAGGTAAACGTGGAAGTATTATTCTGCTGGGCGCATGAGATGACAGAATTTGTCCCACAGCGAATGAAAAAGGCACAACTCATCTATAGTGCACCAATAATAAGTAGCAGTAATTTTACTGGCTCCCGGGGAGTCAGGTTATTTTTTTTTGTCCGGGCGCATTTTGACCGGTTTTTTCTGCTTCAGACGACAAAACCCTGATTATAATTTTAGCCAACGGAATACACGAACAACGTGCATTACATTGATATCGTCCGACCGTTTCGTAGCTGACTTCCACTTCCATGGTACAAACTATAACAATAAATGAATTAATCGATTTTCGTCACAAGTGTCAACTATCTATCACCATTAAGTAGGACAATAACAGTCACGTTTTTAAGGAATGTGAGAGAAACTCGGCATTTTCGGAACCCGAGGTTTCCTACTCACCTACTCAAATTCACATGCTTCATCACCCCATTACTTTTGTGCTAAAGAACACAGTTGAAAGTGTTGCTAAACCTATTGTCACATGAGACGATGAAGTCTCGCTTATCATCTCATTCACCGGAAAGGTGAAATTAATGGAAACATAAACTGGATGGGTGGTTCGCTTTAGACGTGTGCATCCATGTACGTGTGCATTTCTGAAACGGGATATGCATGCCTATGCGTGTACGTGTGTGTATGTGGATCTAATTCTTAGCATGATATGGACAAGGATCAAAACATCATAAATTGCTTCGTGGGGATTGACGAAAATTGCTAAACAATTTATCTATTATCGACGACAGTATTACCTTTATGCAATTCCTAAGACGTGGAGTGATCACGTGGATGAAGAACTCCAATAAAGCTGCACAATGATTTCTCAGTCTTCACTCGTGAATGTACTGCGCCTAACAATTGAAAGTTTTAACAGGTGTGGGTGGAGACGAAAATTCCAGTTGTGACTGTACTTAAGGCACTATTATACAAAGTTCGGTTACACAAAATTCAACTAAGATGGAAAAACGAATAAGCATGTGTTTCATTCAAAATATTGATATTTGAGTTGTTCGCGACTGTTCGTCACAAAGTAACTCCGTTTCGTAAGTACCTTCAAAATTTTAAAACCACAGACTAAACTAATCGGCAGTTGTTACTCCGGTCAGTATGCGACTACGGTGGACAACGGTTCTGTCTATTGTTTGCAATCTATTACCCAACGAAAGCGGAAACATGCGCAGTGGGCCAAATCCTGGTTTGGTTTGCGTGTCTCCGCAGATTTTCTTAGTATTATGTTGACCAAAATAGGATGGTTTTGGATCACTTTTTTGTGTCTAAATTCAACTAGCGGAGTTTGGTCGATTCACAATGAGATCCTGCGTTAGATGGTCTAGTTAGAAAAGCTCATTCTGGTGCATATTGTGGACCTATGCTATTTGGGCGGGCGATTGTGATGTAGAATTAAATGCGGTGTGTCCACGTCGCTCAGTGATCGTAAAGAGTAGGTGACTTCCGTGATTAGACTCATCTTGCCTGCATCAACTAACTCGGCAGCTGAATCAATGGTCAGCACCTTCCTGCTAAAACCAGTCAAGAGGACAAGCTCGGTACACAGTGGCCAAGGCAACACCTCAATGGCAAAGACCTCGAGCCCCGTTCGTCTTGCCACACATGCCCTTAATTTTAACGCGTCTTCGGTTATGCTCAGGGGGAGGAGTTGCCAGCATCATATGAGCGCTTAAGTATTGTCCGATTGCTGGACAGCTGGTACCCGCCTTGGTTCCGTGCTGACATTGAGACAAGAATTAATGCGTAGGTGGGAATGGCTGATATCCACCTGGCCACACGTTTGCCCGTGTGCATCTGGACAAAGGCCAATTGAGACACGGAACAAAAGGTTGCAATAATTCAAAAGCAATTTGTTCAAAAACATCACGTGGACTATTGGAATGCTGAAAGAGAAAACACCCATGCCAAAATAAGAAAGGCTAACAAAAAAGTTCGAGAATAAGGGTCTACCTGGTGCAACACGATGTAGAGAAAATACCTTTTTCTAGGTGAGTGGGTGACGAACGAAAGCTTCTAAACGTAAAAGATGAGATACACTGAAGAACCACGAAATCGAACCCACATTCTTCAAAGACGATAACTCATGTCCTTATTAAACAGGAATCACTAATAGGGCTCTGGAATGATAAAATGTCCCAGTACATCCCTGACTTCTGGAATTAAATCCATATGATATCGTGTAAAACTACTCAAAATGTTTTGCTGGGAAAATACCAGCTCATCAAAGCTTTAAAACTCTTTGAAAAAGTTTGCCACGATGAACTCTCAACATCTGTAAAAGACTGAAAGACCACGCCTTAAAAAGAATCGAGTCTATTACAGCAGGCAGTAGTGGGAATACAAGATAGTAATTCATACGTTATTGATCTGCTTACAGTATAATATTACTAGTGTTTCTTTGCACTCGGATTCCCATGGTCATCAAGATGAAGTGGTCGAGGTGGGATCAGTGCGCCAATTCAAACGTAGACTAAACAGTGCATGGCTAGCTGTGTTTGGAGAGGACAGGGTGTGAAATGTGGGACTGAGATGGTCGAGAGGAAAGCATCTTATTGATTGTTTACCCCCTTGTAGGAATTGAAGAGGGTTCTCCACTCTCCTGTTATCGAGGCATCGTCAGAGCCAAGGAGCACTCGGTGCAAGAACCTAGACGATCAGGCATCTAGCCGTATAGTCCTGTAATATAACTGGAACTGGAACTGGAACAAGTTCAGTCGAAGTTACCTCAGGACTCAAGGAAGGGAGGATTCTTTGCCCGTATTTTTAGACTGTTTCCAATCTTTCGCCTTCTTCTGCTTCAAACTTTCCCCCTTGGAATCCAAACACTGTGCTCGCCGAGGTTTGCCACTGATCGAGGCCGACGAGTCGTAATACGGCCAGCCAACTCCCAGGTTATGTGACAATTGGGTTTTTACTATACATTCCAGTTTTCTGGATACGTATTGCAGCAGTTCCAACTTAGAACAACACTCACCTTTTAAAATGTTCTGAGACACCAGCGAGGATATGAAGCCTCTTGGATAGACAGAAATTCACTTCTTCATCCGCTTCTATAAGCATTACCAAGGCTCCGTGAGGGCGCATTAAAACCACTGTGTGGACTTCCCTAGTGGCTAAAATAGACGCAAGCAAGAAAGTAACGAGTGAAAGTGTCTGAAACGTCGTGGTAGTTTTCATTGTCGGAGGACGATGAAATCTAACAATGACACAGCTGAAAGCTTCGTATGATAAACACAACTTCATATGTATAAATCTAACTTGACAGCAATTTGCTTTTATCTATTATTTCTTATCTTTTACTCCCTTTATCAATGAAACAACAACGTACATCAGTTTTCAGGAAGCGGGCCGCGTACAACAAAGGGCTGCCAAGTGGGGAAGTTAATCGGCGGTGGGGGAATTCGAACCCGCGACCTTCATGTGCAAATGCCACGATTTTATCCGTTTGGCCACCGACAGCCAAATTAGCGGTTACTGTCGTACGTACTCGTATTGTCAAAAATGCGCTTCAGTAAAACGCTGGATTCCCACAAATCTCAGGATCGGAGGCGCTTGCTACAATTCATGTCATATGACTTGGACAAGCTTCTCTCGGTGCCGCGTGTATACAAGTCAGCTCAACCAAAGATCAGTTTAGCGTCATCGCCCTTCGGAAATTACCGTACTAGAAGAATGATCATGTGGAAGGTTAGTGAAATGTGAAAAATGGGGATTTTCATGCCCTTTGATGTCCAAATACTGGAGGTCGATAGAAGGAATTTGAAAAGATGGATTCACAAGTACGTCCACAAAAGAGTTCATGTATTTTACACGGGAAATGGATGACCAAAGGAAATCTCTAGATCAAAGGGTAGATCAAACGCAAAAAGTGCTCAAATACAATCTTCCGAAATGGCAGCACGCGTTCCATGAAGAAAGAATCGCTACAAGAACTCTGATGGGATAGAGTGGGTCTAGATTCGCGGGTTAAAATCTTTTGAAATCATGTAACTCATGTAAAAGAACGGCGCTTGTCCAAGATCTTCAAAATCTTTAATTTCCAACTTGTCCCACCAAACTTTAGGGGTAACTATTAGTATTGTTCGTTGGTTAGCTAACTGGCAGCCTGTCACGAATATCGTGGGCTATTAGTGAGGTTATTTGCATAAACAGTGGATGTTGGTTTAAATAGCATTTGATTTTCCACTTTTGGTACAATTTGTACACTTTGCATACGGATGGAGGTTTTCGCAGTTAACAAGAATTGCACCTTTCAGAGGGGCCTTTTGAGACGACGAGAGGATACAGGGCTCGAAATAATTCCTTGGTTCACGAATTTCATGCCAATTCCTAAATCATGAAGCCTAGGTTTTGGACCGACGTGTTTGCTGCCCTATTGTACTGAAAGGGCCACGCCCCTAAGTCTGTAGGACCAATAACCTTGAAACCTGGATTGTCATGGTATCAAAAGGGCGCATGCCGACTTGACATCTCAACGACGGTAAGACGGCGCATCAAATCAATATTATATTGATGCTTTTCGTCGTTTCTTACTCAGCATATCATGGAAGTGCAACAGAAAACGCCAAAATCTGTTGATTCGCCTTTGTTTTAGGCCCCATTCTTCAGTGCAATCTCAATATAAAGTCGATATTTCTAACCCAACGGATCCGGTCAACTCTCACACCCTCTTAGATGCAATAGCACTACGCTGCCTGTGATCGACGGGAGTGACAGGGTAGATGACTAATGGAAGAAGTCACTTCTAGTGCCTCAAGTGAACAGATGGGTAGAAAAAAGTGGTACAGGAGCGATGGAATTTCTGAAAAACTCTCAGCCTCTGGACTGACTCTAAGGCCGAATAATCAGACAACTCACACGACGGTCACAGACTTTACCACGAAGTTATTTGCTCAATGAAAGAGGCCAGCAAAAAACCGGTCTGAAATTGCGGGCCGTTTGAAAACAGTGGTCATTGTTAGACACCCAGAAAAGTTTTCTCGACTGACACGATTCTCTTCAGAAACGATGCAGATTTCTGCCCCTCATGCCAAACGACGTTAGTGGTCACATCACGCCAGGATGCGAATTCAAGATTCAAATAGATATCAGACAATTCAGTCAACTGATCAATAGCCCCATCATTTGATTATTTTACTCGACGTTACCCGGGAGACATACGGTCTTCCAGCAAGTCGAGTAACGCATCCGCAGCACACAGGAAGGACGACAATTCATTGGAGGTCTTCAGATCATATTTAGCAACTCAACCGACCTAATCATTAGTATTTTTCATGATGCCTTTTAGGCAGAGATTTTTTCAAATGAGTGGGATACACCTAATCCGAAAGGGGCCTCAAGGCCATCTCCGCGAACAGCAGGGGTATGAGATTTACAGACGAAATGGTTACTTTTTTGTGACCATTCTTCCAAGCTTCTTTATTGCATTTTGGGAGATATGGACACGTTTACAACAGTTCTTCTCTTCTGTTAAGGGGTTCCGTTGACTAGATCTTTACGTTAAGACGAGTTAACGACAATCATCACCATGGTCCATTGAATTTCGTCCAGCACCTGACTATACTGATAGGCAATCTCTGAAGAACAACCAGGATTCCAAGGAGTAGCCGAGAATTATAGCAGATTGCTAAGATCGAATTACTCGGTAATACTAGTGCTAAGGATCTCAGAGATTTCCCTAGACTAGGGAATCATCCAGAAAAATCCTCTATCATCATTGCTGTTGAACGGCATTATAGACTGGCAATACGTCACACTCTCCGTAAATTCGAGCCAACTCAACCAACCCATTATTCTTGAATGTTGCAATCTGAAATTGCTTGTGACATTATTATTCTGGAGCTGAATCACGGACCTGTGCGGCCGGTTCCAATCGGAACTGCATTTCGGGCCAAGGCTGGTGTTCTGAAAATAATCACCACAAAAACGATGTATTTCAATCATATCCAAATCCGAACAAAACTTGTTGATTCCCCTGTGGAAACTCTGGAACCAGTGCAACGCTATCCGGTCAGGCAGACGAACCAGGCATGCGTTAAAGCGTTATGTTGACTACGCAAAGACAGCCTTCCTGCAGCTTCCGATAACGCCATGTTCTTGCAGTGAAACAGCTTCTTTGTGAATTTGGGAGCTTACACAGCAGAAGACTCTGTTGCCTTTAGGTAAGCAAGGAAAATTTAGTCGCTAAGAGTATCCGATATATATAAGGTAGAAGACCTTCGACCACCGGCGCCTCTGTGTGGGCTGATCATATATGAAAAACGTCGCCGTGTGACATTTATGCGTGAATGGAGAAAGACTTTCATCGTTTATCAAAAGACAGAGCCTACGGTGAATGAGCTAGGTATTCCACGGGACAAAAACTGAAATTAAGAATTGGAGCCAGCTGCCTTCACAATACTCGGACTAGAATTGTTACCTTCAAGGCCAACGGATTAGGTGCGTTAGAAACATCACGGCTGATACAGATCACCAAGGCCCTCTTTCGGTCTTTGGTGTTAGTGAATTGGACTGCATGACGCCCAGGTCTTGGTGCAAATAGCAAATCGTAGATAAGGATATCCAGAAAGTCGACTTGTCCCTTTACAACCGATAGTCGAGTAGAAGTAAAAGTAAGTATGCATTCTGAATACTAAATAAAAATCAATTCGTTAACATCTTTGGCAAAAGCATCTCTGTTTTCTTTTACAAAGCAGCATTCCTAAAATTGCGCATCTTGACATAATGAGGTAGTTTCGATAAAACATTTACCCTTGTGGAAATCGTCAGTTTCACGCTGTTGAACCCCGGGGTTAGACTGGGTTACACGTCGTCCTGATCAGAGTTCGATGGAAAAGCCGATGGTGTGAGCTCTTGCACACCGTACACCCAAGAGCAAAGATAGCCCATTAATCGTTTCTCCTGAAAAGACCCGACCAATCAGAAGCAAATTTCTAAGGCTGTTCGTGAAACTAACCAGTGACAGACACGTACCAAGTTTGGAGAGAAAAAGGAAATCTTTCACTATGTTCAGTAAGACGGCATGTAAAATGTTGTACGGAAAGTCAGCTTTTAACTTGTTGGAATATATTTTGAATACTTTTCATTTTCACGATTGATGAAACCTCCGGTTTCGTATTCACTAGAGAAAAGCTTTCTGGTTTCCTCAATGTGTAAAAAGGTAATTGTGTTTACAGTAGATGATGCTGACTAGTAAAGCCCGGTCATACAATGGTGCCAACAGAAAGCTGGAACAGAATTCCGCGCGACTGGTTAGTCAGTCATCAGTACCATCTTCATTAACTATTTCCCTCACTCTATTTCACAATTTGTGTTAATTAACCAAGTATTTATTTAATCACGACCAAGTGGGATCTGGTGATCGACCCAAACGCACCATTCCTTTAGACCGTCCTTGGCTAGAAATTCTAGGGTTTCTCAGTTCGGCTTTTATCGGACAACGCTTATTCATTATTTATCCATCTGAATGACCTTTATCCCTGTGCGTTACTTTGAGATTTTATATGGAATAGCAAATTAGTCATTTTTTTCATTTCTTCTGGAGTGTGGTATTTCTGGCTACAAACCCTGTCACGGTTCGTGGATTATTCTCGGACACGCAATTTGATTAAGTAAATCCAATTCGCGTTGTTCGTATGCACAGTCTCGTGACTAATACTTTTCCAGACAGATATTGCTGGACGTGAAACAACTTCGATCTGTGACAAACTTGAACTGATAATATAATTATTTAGAGCTGTTCCACCTCTCTAAAGTTTTGTTATTCATTAGGTTAAATAAATACACTGTCATTTTTCGATACATGTATTGCAGCCTTTGAATGAACCAAAAATAAAGTTCCAAGCAGCGGTTCAGTTGCTAGACTACATTCAGCATATAGAGTGCATCGTTCGTCTGTTCATGCCCCTACTCTAAATACATCAAATGTTTTGACCAACGCGTGTGGCAATCTTACAAGGCAGTTGTGTTCCCGGTTGATTTGGCCGAACAGATTTTGAGTTCAAACTACTGGCCATAGTCCTTCGCTTTTCTTATTCGTATTCTTCAGCTTTAATTAAGCAAGTACACATATCATTAATACCAGGTGTGGTCGACTGGACTGAACATCTTTCACTCACGCTGTCTTCCAGCTGTTTACCACAGGCCATCTACTGGGACCTCACTTGCTTCTGTGCCGCTCCCAGTCTCGAGGACATGGCCCCTGGTTCCCCGTCCTCCACCAGGGCAGTGGTCCTGGTCATGCCATTGCCGCTAAACTGAGGCACCAAACATTGCCGTACGAAGAAGAAAGTATATTTATTTTGTAACGAATGCTGAGTGAAATTCTGATTCTCGTGCTCGCTTTAACAGTGGACAAAAGATCAGTATTATTCAGTGCAGCGCAAAGTCTTATTCCCACCACGATTACATGATGAAATACAGGAGTGCCCATAGAGTGAACATAGTCTAGCAAACTTCTGATGTTGTAAGATGTGGACTGCAGCCGATCAGACAGCATTTTTGTACGTATTTTTTTTGAACAGTTCACTGTTGCCTTCACACCTCAATTGAGTTACATATATTTTCTCGCGATTGCGTAAAACAAAATGACTTATCAGCCAATATAAAACACCTATGCGAGATGTAACATATGATTGGCGAGAGCTGGGGAAACCAGGTTCAGTTCAGTTCACTTCAGTTCATTTCACTTTTATTTTACCCGTGAAGGAATTGTTATTCCACTCTCTTCTTTGCAGTTTGTATTAATGGAAGTTATGATTTTACATTCTTAGTGTTTCTGTTTTCACTGACGCTTCACAAAATGTTCGGCCTGAAATCCTTGGTATTAGAGATCATCGGTTTCAACCTCCGTACCGGCTGTAAGCGAATTTCGGCAGTTGTTTTTGGTCCCGGTACTTATTGTTTAACACACTCAGTTCTATGGGAACGTGCATATCTACTTGCTGGATTACCAAGTCCACCTGTAGAATTGTCTAAGTGATCTCTAAAATAGTACATTACACCCGTATACTATCCTCAAGTGCTGTACTAAGGCCAAACGTTTGTGTATGAGGTAATACTGTTACGCATAGTCAGCATGCTCTACACAAGCTCGAATCGTGTGATAAGCCACATTCGAACCGAAATTCCCGTGCACTTTTGCTTAAGTACAATCTTCTACATCGAATTTCAGTGAGTGTCGAGTTTTCCGATCAAACATTTCCAGCTTATTATGCTTATCAGCGCGAATGAGGCTTCAACTCCGCATTGGGGATGGCGGACTCTAGGTGATAAAAATAATCTGGCTTTAAGTGACTGATCATCTCGTGATTTAAAATGGGTTAGCCTCAAGAATTTCGCTCAGTCAATAGTTCGCAGAAGCTTTGCGATGAATACACCTTTCTATTACAATACTGACGTCCGTAGTGTTCTGCAGTTCTGTTGTCCCTATCCAACGAATCTTGCTAAACACAGGGAATTCTGTGAAAACGAAGCTTCAGAACACTTTCTTTTTTAGAAAAGCTGAACCATAAAATGTTACTATCGTAGCATGTCCTACTTGGAAACGTTTGACCGCCTATAGTAGCTTAAGTGTTACATTGACCTAGTAGTGTCCGCAGTTGAGTGTGAGAACGAAGTCGGATACTGAGGTTCTCATTACATTCGTCAAATGATATTGAGAAATCAGTTAAGATGATGCCTTAGATATTAGAAGTTTGAATCCTCACTGCAGCAAATTCCAGGATCTAGCTCCTGGGAAACAGGTTCATCAGAATGCAGACTTCGGTTATTCAGTTTCAGAGGACACTGTTTTCCTGCCTCGGAACTGCGAAGTTCCCTCGCCGAATGTTCTTCCTTTATGCTGACTGAACCAATGAATTAGTTGACCATCTTACTGGGATTCTAAAGCTGTCATCTATAAGAATAAAATCTGTACTAATAAGATGGCAATATTGATGTTTCACTTCATGTCCTTGTTACTTATCAGTATTTATTTTTAATGATATTATTTATTATGCAATTTATACTTATTGCATGTAGATCTATTCTGGACGTAGTCCGGGGCCGAATGGAAACTGATCGATTTTGAGCTGATTCGAACTTGCGAAATTTCCGTCCAAACAGAACGAATTTATCCGACCGATTATACCTAACTGCATTGATCCCAGAAACAACATCACTTGTGTTTCGTGTGAAATTTGTCTTAGTTCCACCAAATTAATGATCAAACCCACTAGCGGTTTAGAAGCTTCAGTACCCTCGTTGAGGATTTTCGAGTTCGAGAGACAAAGAATAATAACTCCCGGTGGACCTGACAGTATGTTCCATTGAAGCACTGTTTATGTGAAGATAGATTAGGCGGAATGAACACAATTGCTTCGGTCTTATTTTGACTAATGCGATCACACGTCCTTTATGACGTGCGTTTATTTCACTTAAATGTTATCCACGCTAAATGTTTGTACTAAGGCTATTAAGCATGCGTACAATTGTGGATCGTGGACTTCTTAGGTCACGTATTAGGTGATGATCAGCCTGATCACAAGGCAGTCGTGATTTGTATCCCTACGGTCAAGGTCATTCGGGGCTGACGGCCAACTCCATATACGGTAGATCAGACCCATGAATCATTAACGCCTTGTTTTTTTTTTACCTTGTTTCCCTCGGTCGCTCGCGCGTACAATCTAGGGAATTTCACGTGATGTTTCGGGAATCCACTTTTGGATTCCAAATTGCTGTTATCTGGGTTTGTTTTCTTGTGTGGAGATTTGGACCAGGGAGAAGCGGGCAGGAGATCTAGAGCTAGGTTTTATTCCATTCGAACAGCCTGATTTTACCCTCGCAATTCCGCTGACAACACAGCCTCAGAATACATTTATCCGTTTTAATCCAAGCAGTTTTTTCCATGTTTATCGATTATTGATCTCTTAGGAAAATAGGCCAACGAATCACTGATCAAAACCCACATGGTGTCATGTGTACATACAATAACGGAGTGGTGCTTTCATGGTTGATTTTTTAGTTAAGACGCAATTCATGAAATTAATGCTTACGTCGATGGCCACACTGTCTCAACCCTGTCATGATTGTCTTTTTCGTTTAGAGATTGAGCTGTTAGGGAACAAGTTACAAATTCGGTCACCTAGGAGTTTTACTTGCTTTTCATTGATTTCATCCTTGCAGAATGACTGGAATGTTTTTAATCGCATGTGAAGTCCGTATCAGTTTGATAGAAGTTTTATTAAGCTGTGATAATACCAAATGGGAGCTAGAATTTTTTTACCGTTTTTCTCCATTTAATCCGTGTTTTCTCGGTCTCCTACCAACCCATAGTCAATATCTATTCATTCAAATAAATAGCTATTAGCACTTATCAAGCGGTTCTCCTTATTTATTGAGACCCTCAGAATTCCACGTTTCGCTTCTGCCCTCTCCTCTCGCCCTTACCAACCTAACGGTCCACATTTTTCTCAAACTTATTGACGATCACTGATTGTCGAAAAAAGAAATCCGAAGGTGAAATGTAGGTGAATCATACCGTTTCCTGCGTGGCCTTTGAGTAGTAGCCATGGTTTACGATTTGTCAAGTTAGCACACAACAGTTTTCAGCAACGGCCGATTCACCAATAGGTAGAAATAATAATGGCAAGGGATTTTTTGAAATGGATAAGGGTCGTGTTTATTAGATACCGAAAGCATTTGTGATCAACTAGCGACTCAGTGCTTTTCGACAGAACCACGTCCATTGCAGTTAGTGAATGATAGAGAATGAATAACAGAAAACGAAAACCTAGTTATGAAGTCTTCTCACATCTGTGGTGGGTTTGCTTTTGTTGACTAGCACACTGAATTAGTTGCCATGCCTGTTGTGAACAGTCTGGAGCATCATCTTAACCCCACGAGTTCATGGCTAGTTGAAATACTGTATTACATTTCGATAACTCATTTAGTGGTGTTTTTTTGCAACTAAATACTAAAATCTGATCTTCAAATTTCGTGCTCACTTTCGGACGCTTGAAATCATTGAATGATTTGAACGAACGGACGTTGGCTACTTCTGTCTTGTCGGCAAAATCTGATCCTCTGGTAGTCATTAGATCTTCCACTCTAGTACCAGTGCAAAAAACATTGAAAGTTATGGATCGGCTGTTAGGTGTGCAAAATCTGTTTTCAAGGCACGGAAAAATTGTCCTCAGGAGCAATGGAAGCAAAAATAATCACCCCGACGGAAATGGAGACCAACGAACCGTCCAACATCACAGACTGTTGAGAACCAGTATCGCTCTGAGTGAATCAGACTGTCATAATATACATTAATCAGACCGGGGGTGGTTAAGAGGTGACATTCTGACGTTGGGACGAAAAGTTGACGAATTCTGCTTCGCCCAGTCGACAGTTACACGATGACCCCTGCCCTTTTCGTTCATCTTTCGAGTATTGAATAAAAGGGAAGTGAGGGCTTGCGGTTATTACTCGAATGAATAATATCTTTGTAATAGGTACACAGCCTGTCACCTGGCACAAAATTTCTCACCCAGAAGTACTATTTGTGTGAAAATGAGAAGTAATTTCCTAACGAATGTCATCAATAAATCTCATAATCTTGTACTATATATATAGCCTTTTTTGAAGAAGCAATCTGGCAGATTTTCCTGGAACTGCTTGCTGATATCACCAATGCCACGTCCGCGAAGAAGTTGTTTATGATAGCTGGCGTGTTGAACAGTTTTTCTTCAACTATTTTTCCACTTTAATCTTGTTACTCTCCAGTTTCGTACATTTACGAAGTTAAAGAATAAAATTGTCAAAGTCATTGGATGCTTGCTATCGCTAAAACTGAATGAACAGAGCAGCGTTTTATATTACCATGGAACTGGAAACATTACGATGTCTTTAAATCATTTCATCTGAATGGGAACAGAAATTAAGGCCGCTAGATCACGGATTTTTGTTTATTCGTGTCAGTTAAAACGTAGAAATCATCAGAAACCGCAAAGCTTTTGGGTTGATAAGAAACTAATACAATCCAGGAGTCATTTTCTGAATGCACAAGTTCCGAGCGAGTGAAGGGGCGTGAAGTTCGGATAACCAAAGCTGATCTATAGGGCTTCGTCAAGTGTCGATGGGCTTCGGGTTTCGATAGCGCAACAATGACCAGAAATCCAATTCCGGGTCATCTATTTCTTTGACCGACATGGGTTTTTAACCGAATATCAGTTTTTTAAGTCAACAAAAGTGTATTATATCACCAAGTTTAACAAAAACATTGGAACTGGTCCACAGATTCGCTGAATCACCACCACTTTGTCTAGACACAATGTTTCAGCGTTTAACAGTCACAGTTGATAGTAATTTTTGACACTTTTCCAGTGGTTTTGATTAAATGAAACTATACATTGGTTTGAGAGAAAGAATGCGGTCATTTTGAAGCTCCCGAATGGGAAATTCTTATAAAAAATGGGATGATTCAAGCCCGTTACTTACCCATTTAGTGTGCCTAGAAGAACTCAGAGCAACATGATCTTTCTCATTTGTGCAACTTAAATGAATAATTTAACAAGTAAGGTGAGAAAGCTTTCGTCAGAGAAGTCGGTCACTGAAACGGCGATACTCCGTGATCAGAGGACAATATCGGGATGGAAGGTCTCCAGTGTAGGATCACCGGATCAAAATAAGTTAGGTCAGATCGTCTAGCAGTTAAGGGGACCTTCTCATGACTGCCAACCTCACAGGGTTCCAACTTAATTTAGAATATTACGGACGCATAATTGACGAAGATCCCTTACCGCATAAAAAGCGGTAGACCCGACTTTCATGTTTCTTGGAAAATAGGGGTAAAATAATTTAGCAATACCATTTCAATCGAAAAAACATTGATCACCAGGGATACCATGGGTAATTAGAATACATACTGATTTCACTGGAACAAACCTCACTATCGAAACTCGTTGTAAGTGATTTGCCTGCCTCCTCCGTCCACGGTGACGTCATTTGACCCTTCGCATTGCACTGCAGCCACACTTCATCAAAAATGAATAGAATACCGCTAAATTTGGTATGGTCATCCCCAGTGTTCTCTTAATCGGCAGTTTATAGGAAAAAACGAATGACCCAGGCTTCTGTGCAACGTTACATAACCTGGATAAAGAACATGGTCTAGCGACGTATTCCGTTTAAAATGACTGTGCGCAAATGATGTTCGAGGCACTATGGATGATCTATGGAAGTTGCGAACAAACGTCTTCTTCAAACCTTGGGTAAACAAATAGGCTTATCTACCAAATCACTACGCGAACACAAAACCAACACATAGATGCACAAATCCTTTTAGTGTTCTGGTTTGCTCCCAGTAAGTGACTTCAGTCTCACTTTGCGTGGTGTGATGCCCATTCATTCAACTGGGTGTTACTAACTGGATGCTTTTGAATTTTTCCCATCTCATTATAGCTATCTTATGGTCAAGGCCGAACCACTACGACAAAAAACCCATTGTACATTTGCAAACTGCAGAACATGCGGCTATTCCGATTAATTGGACTGGTTCACATCTTCACAGTTCTCAACAAGAAATTTCAAGCCGAGCATCTGAAAGTCACTCGATTTAAACGGGGACCTGAGACCTACAAACCTCAGCGCGATCTTCAAAGTAAAAGGCTGACTTCGTGACTGGGTAATCGCTGGTGTGATAACGTGTCAGCCGCGGAGTCCTCCCTTCCTTCAGAGTTGCTAATGTTTTGTTCATAGATCGTTACCCGAGCATCAAGTAAGCGTGGGGGCTATACAGTCGCACTTTAGGAAAGGTGGATAGATTTGCTAGGTTTGTTTTCAGTATACTGTGATTTATTCGTTTTTTATTTATGGAACAATAATGACAGTACCCAGGTTCCAGTTTCAATTCAGGCTCTCTCAGATGCGAACTTAAGCACGGATACAAATAAAACGTCATCAAGCTCTTATAAGTTCCATTGCTCTAAAATCCCATAAATTAAGTTCAACTGTCTGGGCTACTGAGAACGCGAATATCAAGAGTCCGATCATTTTGTTCATCTCCGACGACAGATCTGTACTACGGCATCGTTTGTTGAGGGATGTCCAAACCTAAGGATTACGTATCGGTCCTCAACGCTTTTGCGTCGTCAAGCCTGAGGGCAGGTTAGGACTTATGGTCAACTATCGCCACTGCTCGTCGTCCCCGGTGGCGTGAGATAAAGCTGAGTTCTAGCTAAATTCCTTTTCAACTCAACCACCGGTAATGTTCTACATAAATCTTGATGTAATACAGCAGACTTTAAATCTGAACTCCTCCCAGGGGACAGAGATTTGCTTTTGAGAATGGTGACGATACTGCTTTGTTGAGCGATCATGCACAATGTAACACACGTCGGACCGCTGGGTACTTAGTACGGTACTTAGTACTTTGGAAATGCAAGGCTGTTCTACAAAACTGATGGGAGCCTGTGCCAGCAACCACATTTTGGTGATCGATTAGAAATGGTCAGTTGTCTCAAGTACCTCGATTAACACCAACAGATTTATTAGTGACCGCGGACTATGAAATCCAGAACAGCTGTTGCGTACCTGCAGCATATGTGGCGCTGCATGAGATCCAATTTTCCCTCAAAGGAAGGGTGTACAATGCAAAAGATTATAGTGTTCTTGTAGCCGTTACCAGACTTCGGCTGTCCGGAGACTTTCTGTTTTCGACCACCGATGTCTCCGAAGCGTTGCTCGAGTCTGATGGGAACATCGCATGAGAAATGGTGAAGTGGATCTTTGTGTGTTGGATGCAAACAGACTGAAATACTCGCCCTACGTCGCCTTCGTTGGTTTGGACACGCATTACATATGCCTGCTCATCGTCTACATTTTCCATCCCTTCTGGTTCGTGCTGGTCAAGACTGGTAGAAGCGACACGGCGGCCAGGCTATGAATTGGTGTAGGTATTTTATCAACACAGCACGAGGCATTATAAAGCAAACGACTACTTATCTCTTGGTTCCCACAGAATTAAGTACTGTGAACAACTAATGTCAAACAAAACACACAGGTTACTGATTTCCAATGTTTTCTGCCGAGTCTCCGCCATTATTACTCAAAGCAAGTAGTAAATTTGTATGCAAAATATCCCGCGCGTTTAAACGGTTCCACAGTTGCGCTTTAGAGTTAAAAAAACAATACAGCGTGAAAACAAAACTGACAGTCACCCTGTCAGTCAGTTTCCATCAGTAAGCGAACAAATTCAAACCAGCCAGTCCACTGTTAATGGCTACATTGCTCGAACTGAAATGAACTGAACTGAACTGAAATGAACTGAAGGTTTTAAATTGGAATGGAGAAAAAACGGAGCGATTAACTCGGAGAATGGACGCTGAGAAATAAGTGGAACAATAGCTCCTCGTATATTTTGGAACGGCTAGGTGGTTTGAGTTAAGATACATCTTTTTGGTAGAAGTAAGAGAATGGGTCATAATAACCTGATGTGTGACGTTTCGATTCGCAGTGGCCCTGTCCGACTTTTTCTTCTAGTTTCATATACCTTGGAAAGGTGCTAATGTTTGTTCATAAGAAACCGCGCTATCCAGCTGAGAGATGTGGAACTTTGAGCAGACCATTTGCTGCACGTTTATGTGTGATTGTGACCAACGGCAGTTCGCGGCAAAAACGTTTCAAGTGTTAACTTTGAGACTAGTTAGCGTCAAGTTCATACTTTCATAACTGAGAATATCCCCCTCCCTGAATGTCAACCGGTTTTCTGCTTACTCTTCGAAGATGTTACTTCTTCTGTCATGCCTAATAATTCATTGTTCTTTTTTGCTGCTGACTGAAATGTAATTCTCTTAACTTATGGAAGTCTACCATACAAAACAATACAATAGAATACAATGGAATATAGTGCATTAATATGCAACACAAATGAATCGGGCAAAAATTGATTGATTTTTGGCCGAGGAGCCACTAAACGTAAAATTTCTTTTGGAGGCTGAACGCGTTGGGTATGCTGGTAAGAATGAGCGTTACCCAAGGAGCTGAAAGTTTCTCCCAGCAGATGGCGGATGAAAGCATCTCGTTAAGAATGTAACACTCATGGAATACACGGTCACCAATGCATTCCCCGGATTCCGAAAGCAAAGTTGCCTGACCTCCAATAACTCATTGGGTGTACTGTGCCTAGATGTCCCTCAGTCATAAAGTATCACTAAAAATGTTATGCATTGGTTACTGTGACTTTGAGTTACTGAAAATGTTTCGCGGGCCTCACTTTTATTCGTTCTCCTCTCTGATTCCTGTTCGTTGGCGGGTCCAACAAGCAAAATCCTCAAAATCAACTTATCTTCTCACAGGATAATGTCGCCAAAAAGAACACATGACTAAGTATAGTGACTCTGCGAGTTTGAAAAAAGTACTGAATCAGTATTGACATTTCGTGAATAATTATGTTGAAGAGCTGAATTAAATACCCAGCTATTCAAAGTGACATTCCTTTGGATGATCAGCCAGAAAAAATGTTTGGTTATCCCTTCTTATTGCCCGTGGAAAATAGTTTGTTTCGGCTACGTAGCCCAAGCAGGCACACTACAAAGTTATATATATATATATATATATATATATATATATATATATATATGCGTTTAACAACTAGTCCAAGTTTGGATCAGGACGTCACAATAAATGTTATAACCCAGTGTACGCCTTCTTACCTCTACAATATATATATATATATATCATTGCTAATTGTTGCTATTCCCAGTAAGTACAGCTGTCGCTCTAGAACGAGGATACATATAGTATATCCAGTGTGTAGGACTATCAAAATTCCCTGCTGTCTGTGGAGTGACAACTCTCATTCAAGACGAGATTGACAATATCAATGAAGGAATTTTTAACGCTGAATACATCTTTCATTTTGTTGCACTACTTTGTTGACCATAATTGAAAAATTACGTTAGCTACGTACCTTAATAACAGTGCCACTGTTACTTCCCGTAATTCTGTATATGGCTATTCTGCCATTTGGGCGGATTGATACTATCACCTTATCCACGTAATATCTGCACTACCCGACTAGGGTGTACAATCTTTTGTTTTCCGCCTATTTAGTGAGAATTCGTTATAAAATGGAACATCACGGATGGGCACCGACCGTCCGGCATGTTGGGCACAGCCTAAAGCAAGCCCTGCTTAAAAGTACATATCCAAACCGACGGAATTTTTATGCCACACCTGAGATAGCGCAATGAAAACACGGCTATGCGATCTGCTACTCCACCAGACTGGAGTGAATGATTGCGCACACACCCCGTCTGGGTGGAAAATCACCCCACATGGTGTGAAGCAGTTAGTTGTAAAATCGTGTTGTTGCTTCCGTAGGTAACCATCACTCCCCGTGGTGCTTTTGGAGTGAATAAATCATAAATCCCCACTCTGGAATGTTTATGTGCATGGGGTTCAAAGCCGACACGTTCAACGCAGTGGAATCCGTTAAAACACTAACTTTAGTAGACGAATTACGAACATATACACCGCTGAATGAATGCCTGAGAACATGAAATGTTCCGTATTCAGGTATCATGCTCATTTCTGCATCTTAATTTTTCAAGATATTTACGAGTTCCTCCGGTGATCTCGAAGTTCAAAGCTCATTCTAAAAATCTTTCGAGTGCTTTATCATACACACATAAACTACCGAATCTCCCTGAAACGTCTACATGATGCAGAATAAACGCCAATGCGGTACACATTGATCTTTAGTGGAAAGCTACTTGTGTGAGTTCATTTGGAGCAAAGGTACCGAAAAACGGACATTTTCATGCAAATTATTAATGACGTGCCCCAATTTCACCCTCTTCAATAAAAACCAAAAGTACAAATTTCATATCCGCTTTTTTCCAATCTTTTTTGGGTGGCGGAGGTTAATGCTTTGGCGGAGCTTATCCGGAAAAGATTCGCATTGTACTTGTTTGACGCCTGTTAGTAAACCAAAGCCATTTGTGATTTCTACATATTATGGAGATCGTGGAAAGAAAACAAGTTCGGTGTCTTTGCCAAGACACTGGGGATCGTGCTTCCGGAAGAATACAAGACGAATAAACCGAAAAGAACGGTCAGACTGTTAATAGCTCGTCCCTGTGACACAGGCTCCTATGGAATATCAGAACTTGATAACTTAAACTATGCAAATTGCAATGTGTCTTTCTGCCGATCGACTGACCAATAGATGTCATGTAAAAATACGCAATATCTCGACAGCCTCAAATATCCCGATCTTCCGAATAAAACTCCTTTTTCTGGGAAAATATTCCGTTGTTCTGCTTGAGATCACGTGCACGTTTTTATCCGTGAGCACCATTCAAAGCCGGGTTGAAGTAGAGTTTGAGACAGTGAGTCGCCTTAATAAATTGCAGCGGAACGGATAGAAGGCGCGGATTAATAAATGCAAGAATTTCTTTAAACTATTCAATGACAAATTTAAAGCGTGTTAATTTATATTAGATTAAGTTGAGGAGCAGCCTTGCGGAAGAGAAACAATGTTGATAAACCCAAGAAAAGCAAATTTGAAAAGTCGAAAACGGACTAGGCCCGAAACTGTAAAGCCTTGACCGTACAAATGGATGTTAAATACGATTGGGCTAACAAGTGAATGTCCAGTCAAGTAACTGTCTGGAAAAAAGCAGTCAGGTCAGGCTTGCGAGTGTTTTGTTTTTTGAAAAGTACATTTCATTCGTCTACATTCCGCCTTTATTCATTTAAAATAATTTGCAACTTTGACATTATGGTAATTTCTTCCAAGCGCCGCTCACGAAGCAGTCGGAAAGAACATTTACAGATGGAAATTCTGTTAGTCAATGCACAGATAAAAGTCAAATACCTTTAGGCAGTTATCCAGAACATACTTTAAAAGCGACTATTAAAATGAACTTGGCGTACGGCTGCCGGGAAAAGAGAAGTACAAGGTAAAATGGGAGACAGCCCTCCTTCCGCAAGTTTGCTGATTGATTTCCACTGCTTGTACTTTAATGTCAGCTCCTGAGATCAGTTCTCCATTCCATTGACATAGTTCTTGGTTTTATTTGTCGGAAATGATCTTAATTTGACTTTTCTCGAAGAAAAGTATCATCAAGCGATTAATATCATCTGGGAAACATCACTGTTCTAGATACATAAGATTCTATCAGCAGTTCTCGTGCAGACTTAGTTGACCGTTATCCAAGCGGGAAGGAGAAAGCATTCCAAAAAGGATAGTGGCTTGTAGAGTGCAATAAGTCACAACAAACAAAACACCGTACTATCAATCCCATTAAGTCAGAATTTCCTCAAATGTTTTCGAAGGTACCCAGAATTTAACTGCACCTGTTCTCTTTCTGGTTTATTCTGATCTCGTTCACACGGGTCTAAAACCCAGTCCAATCGGCATGGTATAACCAAGTGTATTCATTTGTAATGCACACTAGCTACCTGTAATATTACCTTACCGTTAGCGGCTCAGATTCAGGTTTACCAGGAGCTGTGGAAGAGGAGCACATGTTTACCCAATCAGGAATATTTGAAATGAAAAATACTAAGTTTGTGACTGACTAACTGAAATAAAATGGTCTACGGTATAGGTGCATTTGAGTTTATCTTATGTTATCTGCTCTTACTATTTACCAGGCTGTTTATTTAATATGACACAGTTGATTGAATTGAAACCAGTCACCGGTGGCTCCATAAATTCAACTTCTGAGATTAGATGATTACGCAAACCTCGCGTTCAGTACACTCGTCTGCTACTAGCCTACGCCTTCTCATGCCGTTCAGCGGTAAAATTCGTCAGTGCCCCTTCTTTTCGAATAAATGGACAGAGGTGGTACTTTCAGGCGGAACTGGTTGGGTGTTTGCATTTCCCACTCAGTCTTTGTGTGCATTTTTTATTGAGCTGTTGACTAATTGTATCGATTGCGATTATTCTACAACCTCCCACACACTGGAGTAATATTTTTGTTGAATCAAAAGTTTGCGCTGTCTTCACTCTTTTTATGTGTCCATATATCTGGGTGTGATTTATGCGGAATGTCACGCGACTTGAATTTATGGCTCCAATAGACTGCGTGGCACGATTTATTTCATTTCAAGCACTGCCCAAGTTGAATCACGAATGGCCTGTTCTGTATTAAACTAGACGAGCGCGAACAAACGAATATGGGCTTCGATAACTCCAACATGAATAAGGTGCTCTGACCACCTTCTCAAAATAGTAACTAACACAACGTTTCTCTCGAAATCTCCGTTTATTATTCATTGGGAGCGTCAAATGGTAAAAGTGACTTACTGTAAATCGATAATGAGATCGGATCAACGACATGTTTTGTTATTTCATGGAAGAAAAACATCACATTTATGTGGTTAAAATTTATTCGCTGCAATTTGGGAGTTTTCCTGAACGGCGATTAGTTGATCGATCAAGTGTCTGCCAGCTCCATCGATCGCTGTGGCGGATGATGACGATTTTCTGATCCCCGCTCGGTACATACCTAACCTGTTGAAATCAACACGTCCCTCCAAGCCTCTAACTGAGGGCTGCTGGTTCACCTGTCAGTTCTTTGGAATCCTATCATAGCAGAGGTGAAAGCTGAAACTAGATTGGTATGGACGCAAGGTATATACTCGGAAAGCCCACAGCAGCTCAAGGCCGTGGTGAGGCTGATCAGGTGACCAGTATCTTGGGTTTTAGATGCCATCGGCAAAGTTTATAACCTTTTATTTTTCTCTCAGTACCACAAATCGGTGAGATCAGAAAGTCATTTTTACCAACGGGGTTCACAGATAGGATAGTTTGTCGATTAAAGCTATCAAAGATCTTGGGGAATTTCCGCAATGCATGATATGAGCGCGGAGGAACAGTATGCGACTTGTTTCAGATTTTCATTCCGACATACTAACAAGTGCACTCCGATAAGTTAGCCGTAAGCATGCCTTAACCAGAGATCACGAGACTATATGCTAACAATGGGCAGTTAATCATTTTTTATGCCACCTTGTAGATGCCAAGGCACCCTGCAATAGAGGAAAACGAAAATCACCCAAAAACGTAAGTCAGACAACCACATTCCAGAAAGCACATCTTTCTGTGTTTAAATTGTTACATGTGAATGGCAAGTTCAAACTGGAAATTCAGAAAAACAAACTGCACCTCTCTTAAGATGTGCGCTGTATAGCTACTGGAATAGGCAGAATGTTTTTCTTGTAAATGATATTACGTGAGTCGTCTGGTCCATGTGATAGACGTCAAAGCCCAACCCTTCGACTGAAATACTGAACTTGTAAGCCTCATAGTTCAACTTCAAGGAGCCGGGGTCGACTTTGAGTAAGTAATGACCTTATAGAACTGTGAAATATCGAGTTTCACAAATGCGCGGCACTCTCGCGGACGTACAACCAAACGGATGAGATCATGCAATAATTCCTTCCCGACTAGGGATTTCACATATGGGTTTCGTTTTTCCCCTGCCCGAGTATGTTGACCCAAATTACTCACGTGTGCATCGAATTCAGTGGCATAATGAATTTGACCCGGATGTTAGTTGTCACTTTGGTAAACTATGGGCATGAATTTCATTGGTTCGTCGTCCGCCTACTCTTGGCCCCCTTTCCATTTGACAGTCTTCTACTAGTCGTGGTCTACTTCTTGAACTAGTGTTTTGCTTGAAAACCAAACAAAGGAAGTTTATTCTCGTTATCACCACTACTGCCAGTGTCTTCTTCTGGGCATCCAGGTTATTTCTTGATATTTAAGGTTCATTTCGTTTAAATCAGACATGGCTACTGATAATAGCAAACTCTTGATTGGTATAAGAATCATATCGAATTACTTCAAATTGTAAGATGTCTGACGAGTGCACTGTCCAGACGGAACTTGAACAAACAACCAAAATGACCCGTTTCTCATGTTTCCCATCCGACCATGCTCCGATAGCAGAGCGGTTGGGTGAGAGACCATTCCAGTATAGGGTTTGCATCAATAATTGGACTCGGATTCATGATTAGATTCAAAGAAAACCCAGGGCTAACTTCTCTCAACAAAGGAAAAAACAGTTTGCATTCCGAGGCAATTCTGAACTAAAGGCGGAATTGGCGAGTTCCCAATGGTTAAGCAGGGTCCGCATTAGAAAACCACTACGCAGATTGCTGACCAACGAAAAAATGAATCAGTCGTCTTCATTAGGCCTCACAACTTGTTCACTTTATATTGTACTGCCAAATGAAACTTCTCTGACCACTTGACTTAATCGGCAACCGTTTGTTCCAACTGCTTCGGTTTGTTTTGTCATTAAAATCGCCTGATTGTTGACGATAAAACTGATCGACTTTCAGGCACAGCTTGATTGTCCTCGGTCTGTACAGCATTCCGCCGTTGTCTGGCCCGATTCACATGATTCGAAACATTTGTTGTTTTCGTGCTTATTTATTTGTTGTTATCACATTAAGTGAGCGGTGGTGATGATCGATGCACGAAACGTAATACGGTACCTGAGGCATAATGTTTGCTGCATCATTTATGGGAAATTTAACCAATCAACCAGTGAACGCATGAATCTATCAATTGGTTAATCAATCAATCAATCAATCAATCAATCAATCAATCATCCGTTCAGTCAGTCGATCAGTCAGTCAGTTAGTCAACCATTCAGTCAACCAGTAGTCTCCTGAATGTAGTAAATTCCTGTGGCTTTGAGCCTTCCAAATTGCATTCGAAAGTAAACCTATTGTGAATACTCTATACCGTTGATATAAATCGGTTTGTAATGGTCAGCTTGTTCATTGTAGTCTACGTATGGAAGTGGTATGGAACCCCTTGAGAATTAATGCATTTTCAGTTTCCTAAAAGCCACTCCCTAATTAATTTCTATGACGTCTAGATTATTCTTTGCATCCACGTTTACGGTAAATCTCTCGTCTAAATAGTTGCTAGCGCTTAAGACGATGTTCGTTTATTCACAAGCAATTTCGAGCAATTCAAGCAGCATGTTTCAATAATGACAAGACTTGTACTGACCAACAATCAGTGAAATAGATTGTGTGTACCCATTCATTTGTGAAATTTTTGTTGTACCTAGTAAAGTAAAAGAAGAACAAAACCCATGGCGCAGAATTTGAAGAACATGAACAGAAAAGCGATTCGAATGACGGTGAATGCGAAGCCAAAATAGCACAGAAATAGATGTCTTACTCCAATTTTGACTGGAATTATACAAATTAAAGGATAGAATCGTCGTGCACCCATCCAATCGATCTAAATCTGATGACCCCGTGGGAGTTTTGTGCCTTGAGAACTGCACTGAATTTGATTGAATTCGGTTACGGTCAGAGAAGAAGGACGAACGTGAAAGGGAAGGATCAACAGGAATAATTTTAGCCTTCCAAAATGTGTATTGGTTTGGTTGCGTCAGTATACACGCTGCCTAGGACGCTTAATGAGCAGGATACAGATCAGACAAGCAATGCATAAATAAATTGAATAAATAAATAAAAATGACCAATAATTCCGAACTATCGAAAATGTTAGTTGCAGTAAAGTGAAATAAGTAGAGTGATTGATAACCCTTAACTGAAAAATGGAATACCACTCGGGTAACCTACGATAAGTTCTTCGTCTCAATCATCAGTGGTTGCGGAGTGAAGTCGTGTACAGGCAGTCGGGACCCAGTTAGTATGGCATTTTGGTTCGTTGATCAACTTGTCTTCTTTAAGGTGCAATCCTGTTCAGGTCCAATAGTTTTGATGCTCTGGCAATCTGGATGACGGCTACATTTATTGCACGCAGAAATTCCGATCATAAGCTAAAGAAAGATGAGTGCTATTTGGCCCATCCGTTCTGAAATAAATGGCGTTCATCTCCATCAGATTTAAAGTATGCATTCAAATTTCAATTATCAACCTATCAGAATTGCAGCGCCTCAGTGTCGTCGGAGTAAATGTGCGTCTTCCCATCGCCGGACAATTCGCCAGTTTGTTTGATTTTAACTGCCTGTGGCCCTAATTCAGGAAATCTGCACGTGGTTTTTTTTGTCTCAAATTCAAGCGATGACTGGGAAAGAATAAGTTAGCAGGGACTATAGAATTAATAAGTGTACATCTACGTGAAATTACGCAATATAGACTCCACTGGATATACGATTCAATACATTTCATAAGCGATATGGATAGCTCGTTAATAAGGTCACTTTACCCCTGCGATGATGAGGCGCTAAACGAAGCTGTTTGCAGTGAGCATTTGTTCAGTAATGCAATCAAATATGCTACTTAATGGACAGCCAAAACCCTCTGATATTCTTTTAACCTGACTCGGAGCAATATAATTCTAATTGTAGTAAGCAGTCTTCCGTAAATGTAATGCCCATTTATGATGTGTTTTGACGATTATTGTTGAACAACATTTCTGCCATCGTGTTCATTTCTTGAGGAGGCCAAACTGACTCAATGTAGCACTTCGTGAGAAGACTCACGATGCAGCGTTCAAGCCCCGTGAAATAGTGAAATGACTAGTTGGTTGTTGCATTGACCTTCTTAGAATTCACCAGAGGGAAGACCAGGTACACACGTAAGCATCAGTGGTCAATGATCATTTTCTATCCCTTTTTGATCCTACATATTTGACTTTGACCGTCAGTGACTGGTGCAAGTAGGGCACATTGGGAGTCACGTGTTTATCTTCGTGGTTCAGAGCAACCCCAAACAATGCACTCTTCCCCTGCTGTAAACAGGCTCCTTTTGTTGAACTCAACAACCGTGAAGAAGCGTTGACCAGTTTCCTCTTAAAAATTGAGATTTTTGTTTGTCTAATTGTTTATTTCCATTTTGCGAACTTCCCACTTTCGTCCAATTTGGTGGTCTTAAACCTTCTCCCATTACGTCAACAAAGTCCGTACAGTGAAATAAGTCTGCAGTTTTTCTAGCAACCAATTGACAGATACCGAGATCAAATGAAGTTGTGTTCATTAAAACACGTTTTTCTCTGGTTCGCTAATTGTGTCTGGGTTTGAAACTGGCGAACGAGCTGTAACTCTTGTCAAATAAGCATACACCCAGGAAGATTAATTGACGAACCGATGAGAGAACCTAGTGAGAGCAAGTGTGAGCACACGTATTCACGTGACTACTGGTCTTTATTATCGACTTGTATTTCCACGCAGCAGCCCAGTCACTTGAGGTGTCGGACAAAATGAACGTCATTTATATTTTTGGGAATCTGTGCCACAGGCAAACAAAAGTTCCCTCCATGAAAAGTTTTCTAATTCGTGATTTATTTAGGACTTTTTATCCGGTTAGTTTTGAAATGCTGTGAGATGCCTGATAATTCCTCCAAGCCTTGGGAATCAGTTACTTTTGCAGCCTTAAAGAATATGTGCGGGAAACGTGTCTGATTTTCGTGATGCTGAAAGGTTATGCTCTTTCCTCACACGTGAAGTAATAGAAAGTACAATCTAGCAAAACAGATAATTTGTAGTTTGACGGTGTAAACCGACCGTTGTTGTCCATTCATTGTCAGCTGTCTTTTCAAGTCAAGCCTGTAAAGTTCACTGATAAGTTCCCAAATTATCTTGCCGGGAGCATTTTTGACACACCTAGGGAACTTTCGCTGATTAGGAATATGTAACGAAACCGTCATGTCCTAGCCAGTTGGATTAGGGCTATGAACATGAGTGGAATTTGCACGGTATGGTAAACAAATTAGGTGCCATTAGAGAGTCTCAAAACACTCAGAAGGGGTTAGAATAACACAATCAATTTGTAATTCCTTGTAATGTAACAAGGGTTTTGATGATAATTTACCGCAGGTCTTCTGCTCTCCAGACGCAAGGTTACCTATGAACTTTGAATTGGCAGACTTTGATGCGTGGAAACAAATGATCTTGAATGGCTGCATGCATTACAACTTAAGCTTTTGTTTAACGTGAATGTTTGAATTTGATGCGTTGTCATGTAAAACGAACATCCAGAGTTAAGGATTTCTGTCCGATATGCGACTCCTAAGCAGTCTGGTCAGCGGCTGAGGACGTTTCTATTAATTTCAGTCCTTCTAACCATGGGTCCATCGCTGATATGCTTAGGTTTTGGTTTCTACCTTCTAGCACTCCAATTGGTGGGACCAGATCGATACTATAACGCAGATGAAAATAGATTTCCTGTGCAGCTGTGCTCCTGACCGTGTCCTCAAATACCCTGCGAGGCGATTTCGCAAAAGTATAACCTGGTAGTACGAGTCAGTGCACTCGGGTTGTCCCACTTTTCTTCACATAATTCTCACCATGTTTGGCTGACTCACCAACAACCGATTCGTATCAACAGATGGAAGCTGATAATGTATGATTAAAGTAGAAACCGTTTATGCAGAGCCTTCTTTTTGATCATTACCGAGAAAAAGCAAAATGATAAAGAAATTTGGCAAAGAAGGTTCCACCAACTTGTGTTGCTCCAATAGAGCAATGGGATAGAAACGTTGCAATAAAATTCAACTTTGTGATAAGCATACACCAGTCTCATCAAACAGTTAGTCTCGGGGATTCGATAACCGGCAAATTACTTCCGTCAGTTATCAGCACCTCTCGATCGCTTAATAGCCTCTGCAGACGGTTTATTAACCCCTGGCCTTTCTTACACTGGCTTCTGGAGATTACTTAATAGCACTTGGCGATCTTTTTATGGCTTCAGATTTATTTTGCACGAAGTAAAATAGGCGCAGGTTCTGCTTAGTAGCCCAAGATGAGCTTCGTGAACAGTTGTAGTTTCAGGGAAGAAACATGCATTCTTTCCAATGCAGCTGATGGCTGTTAAACGACAGATAAATCCTCCGTGCATTCCCTCGTGGTTGTCAAATGCAAGGATAAGTGTACTTCGCCAAATTATCTTGTACTTATCTTGCGACAACTTTGATTAACTAACCTGGCGAATAAATCCCAAAACATCCACTAACTGTCCTTCAGGCAAGTGGACTGAAAATTCTGTAAGTGTTCAGGTTCGCGATTGGTAGTGACCCATTGTTATGTAAACCAGTTCCACTAAGTTTACATTGAACGGTGAACAATTTTTACAATACTCGACACTTTGTTTCTCTCTTATGGCAATCGATAAAGTGGTAAACAGGACCTCGCTGTTGCCAGGCTCGTTACCAACCCCTACTTAGTTTGACCTTATGTGGTTCCATGCCACTCCAAATTTTAGGGTCAAGGTTGCCGATTCCCCTTGTAGTGGCCATGGCACATGTGTCTTCCACTGCACTCACGCTTTGGGTGTGCCATAGTAAAATAAATATGTTGCTGGACTTCGACGTGATATGGGCCAATAAATGGATGCATTAATACTCGAGGAGACGAGTGTATGGTTCATTGGGCGCAAGTGGGGATCACCAACTACTGTCGTTATTGTTTCCCGGTTTTTTTCTCGATTCACGTTTGTTCCACTAAGTATGGATCGATTTTTTTCGTTCTCAGCATTGGACGTATTGGTTATATCACGCTACCTGGACCTCGGTGGGGCACTCTTTTGTCTGACCCAGGACTTTTTCAGTGTGCTTTAAATTTGATCGTTTTTCGGACCGGTCCACTTGGTTCGTGTGCTTGTGCCCTCTTTCATTCACCGTTGAGACACGTACTATCATTTCACCTCGTCAGTTTTCGACATTAGTAACCCATTCTTCCCTGATTCGCTTCTTCTTCTGACTGGATCCGCCCTGTTCAGCGTGGTTCTTAAAATAAGAATTATACCGATCATTCAGTCATTCATATTCCGATCAGTTCATGTTTGCTAAATGCTTTATGGACTCACACTAGAGCGTCACTTTCGGAATGAACTGTAATTGTCTGGTTTTAAACTGAAAAATGACACTCGCAATCAGTCGTTTGTACAGTATCAATGACAAACAGTTCCCGGCCCACATTTGTATCGCAAAATTTCGAAATACCAAGAAATGATTGTCAAAGACCCGTTTGACCCTGGACACAAGATTGTGCCCTCGGAAGCTGTCGTAGTATGGAGTAGTTGAGTAGTTCACAGCCGATCAATCAATCATTCCATGGATGTTATTGGTAGTGAATTTGGAGTTTTTTCAAGCCACAGGAAGTCGTACGAACATAAGAATTAATCACTGTAGAACTCACACGGTACTTCGTTTTACCCCTCTGCATTCACGTTGTTCCCTATACACACAGCAGGAACGCACTGTGGTTTTACGTGCTACTACAAAATCTGGTCAGTGAAGTTCATTGTTCACTTTCGTTACCTATTGGTTTTGTATAAAACATCCACTGGCATTGCACAAACGTGAAAAATCGTGTTTCTCTCTTTCCGTTTCTTTTGGTACATCCGTGGTAGGTAGCCGAATTTACTTTTAAAATCGTCAGCAAGAAATTCACCGGGAAACCAGTGGTTTGCGATGATAGGCTGGGGTATAAATTAAGCAATTTTGTCCAAGTGGATCGCCTCCAATTTTCTAGAGGGATACCCGAAAGACAGAAAGAGGGGCAACCGAACATTCTGTTCACTTTCTCAAAAGCGAAACAAATTGGAAGCAATGATTAAAACCTATATATATATATATATACATATATATATATATATATATCCGGAAACCCATGTCTGGTTGATTGTCTGAAACAGCTGAGATGGCTGCTAGACAGGACAAGTTCACACGGCCTCCTCAAATTACAACCAACGCTAATTTAATCAAACTTTGATTAATTATTATTTGGCCCAAGGAAATCATTCTACGTGTTTACCTACCTATGATCAGAATGATACGTTTTATCGCCCAGCAGTTACTATAAAAAGAAGCTTCGGTGTGACTCATTTACACTGCGCCTAATATGCACTAAAGGTGGGACCATGCATCCAACAGGATGATATCTACTTACAGGTGCTGCCTAAGAATCTGTCTATGTATATTCTAGCCATTGAAAAGAGCACGTGACCAGCCCCTCGTGAGGTACTCCGAATGTATCAAAATCAGTAAGTTGTATTCTTTATATCATACAAAACATTGCAGTGTGCTGAATAAATGACAACTGAAGGAAATCTATCGTGATGGCAAGCATCTCAAAGCTTGCATCCAAATGTTTATTCTTCTGTTATACAAGTAATCGAATAGGTCGAAAGTATGCCGACTTTCCAGCTACGGTGGCTCAGTACCCACCCTTGTCTTGGTAAAACAACACACGAGGACAAAGAAACACATAATCCAAACAAGCTCATGAACAAACTCTGTTAAACATCCGGTTTAATCTGCTTGTAAAACCGGTCCAGAGGAAAGTTTAGCCACAGCAACCGAAAAGTGGACAGCATGTAATCTTATTAGACCATGCTGTTTTATCGAACATCGAACTTCGATTATGACATTTTACATAACCGACCAGTTCTTAGATATGCTTCAAACTGACGTCTGTTACCGTTCGCCTACAGTCCACTTCCTTGCTGACGGGAACGAAATCTATGGGGCGGGAGAAAAGAATGACGAAGTGATTTGATTTATGTGCACAGGAAATGAGGAAGTTCATCAACAGTGAATGTTTATTTCTATGGTTCCAATGATTATGGTCATGGTCTTGAGATAGGGGAAGCCACCTGACAGACCATTAGCCAGCATCCCTGGATTGATAGTGAAGGCACTGAGCACGGTTGTTAGGACTCGATGGGTTTCTAGTTTGGTAAGGAGCATAATTCGGTAAAATCCAAATAAATATGGACTCAGGTGCCAGGAGAAAGGCTGACAAATCCACACTTTGCTATGGAATAATTTTACAAATATAAGCTGTTAAAGGGTATCTGGAATTGTACCGAATTATTGGAAAACAGTCAAAATGGCCAATGAATCATTTTGGCGCTGTCAGCCTTGATCAACTGATCATCCGATTTTCTTCGTTGAGTCCCAGAATGCACTTCTCAATCTCTCACCTATGACTTCCTCTTAATATTGAAGCTACAAAGCGCATTTTTTTCTGAAATAGGATCGCGGACAGCAGGTGGTCCCCAGGGCAGATAAGTTGACCGCGGGAAATGGAATCGAACTCACGGCCTTCAAAACGGCTTACTAGTTGAAATAAATTCCCTAGTGGCTTATTTGTCAGGAAGTGGCCTTAAAGACCGGAATAAATGAAGTTTGGTTAATTTGGTAATTTGGAAACGGAAGTTCCTTAATCGGCCACCATCTCAGCCACCAGACAAAATTCCGGTAATGCACACAATAACAATTTTTCGCACACGATCATTCAAGCGGGGTTTTATAATTTAATGTGAGGACTGAATCACTTGTTGGATTGATCTCATTCAACCGACGTGACACGTAGGAAATTTTTTTCTCACACCTTTTTGCGTTGTCTTGCTATTCCAAGCGTGTCGGAAGTGGGTCATCGATCCGGGAACGATGGTAGAATGTTTCTGCTAGTTAGAATTGATTTATTGTCTTTCAGTTTAACTGAATTTCACTTTGTTAGTTTCAGTTCCGTTCCGCCCCTTCATCTCCTCACTTTGCTTTTATTTAGCCTGTGGTAACCTTTGTTGGTATGGTTTCATCCATTCTGAATATCGCCGAGAATTTTAAGTCGATCTGCATCCATACTAATCCGATCAAACGGCACATTAAGTTCCAAAATAAGGTCACACACTGAATCATGGACAACAACAAAAAATAAGTACCTTTTGATCTAAAACTGGAACAGTTCTCATCCGTTGTTATATGTTATGAACAGCGTCCTTCACTATCGACCTTGCACGAATCGACCCAACGTCTTACGGTCATTCAGACAGCATATCCCCCCGATGAAGGTAATGACCAAGGTGGTGCCGGTTAAAAGTACACGAATGTGTATTTGTCTCTCCATATGTGATGTGCGTATAAGCAAAATGGGCCATACTCGTGGAGAAACTTTCAAGGACGACGATTATAGTGCACACCAGCCGTGCACGTGCATAAACCAGATTCATGTGTTAAGGCGATCAATCGATTACGTGTGCAATAGCTATGCTTCCATTATATGAATCCATCTGACAACTCTGTAACATCCGGGCTTATCAGCTGGGCTTCAAAATGTCTTAGAGAGGACATTACCATAATTACAATTACATGATGGCAGTATCGAAATTGTCAGCGCTGAAAAGAGGCAATGACGACCCGGCTACTCATGGTCTACGTGTTTCCAGATCCCTTATCACAGTCATTCTTCTGCATCATTTGCCTCAGTCAAAATGTCTGACCAATTCTTGTGCACCCCGAGTTCATCCGCGAGCTACATCGATGACGCCTGAATATTTAGTGCACGGAAGTTAAATATTCCGATTTCTCCACTATTCTTGATGGAAAATTCACTGCATTATTTGGAAAATCTACCGCGAATGGTAGTTGTAGTGCATAAAGAAATTCATCATCCATACACGTTCCTAATGTTGCAAATGAGATCCTTGTGACACAAGGTAAAAGAAAGTGACGGCAATAAATGTCTGAGGGATAATGGTTCAAAGCAAATGAACACCAATTTTCGTGTACAACAAGTAAATTCGAAAACTCTTGTGCACGTCATTTCAACCCGCTGACCAATTCTAAAAACTATTACATATCTTATCGCCTATCAGTAATTGTTATAGGAAAAGTCTAAAGAAGAAGGGAATTCTAAATAGCTTCCTATTGGCCAGTGGGCATCCATCACACCTTGAGAAATTAGCTCGAAAGCAAACGACTAGACTGCACGGGCTACGGAAGAAAAGATTGGTCCGTTTCTATTTGCATTTTGACGATTCGCAGACTTTAGAGTTCTCAAACACGAGAAACATCGCTTCACAAAAGTAAGAGAAGGGTAATTAGATTCGATTTTTCCTAATGTCTTACCTCTTTGGTGATTAAGTAGTTTGCTAGATCGTTTCTATTTACCCGAGGATCAGTTGGCCCGCGATCAAAGCCGTACTGGTCATCACTTAAACCCTAGCCACGATGCAACGTTGATCGTCACAAAATTCAACCAAATGTCAAAGAGGATAAATTCTATTCTGCAATCACTTTAACCGTGGTCTATTTGAAAGAATTTGCCAATCGATAGTCGGCCCTTTGAGTGAGCTCCAAAGAGAACACAAATGACCGTAATTCGCTAACTGTTAACAATTGCACGTACGTAAAGGAGCTTTGAATGCACATGGAAGCTCTCCGAATTTCAAAATATTTTAAGGTTTGTCGCTTTTTGATTACTTCCCAATCCAAGTGTTCTTACTATTTTGATATATGGCTGCCCTTGATTGGGGAACATAGACCTCACATGCTGTTTAGTTTATCGCATTTTCCCCATTCATCTAATCCTAGCTTCTCAGTTGTTTTCCCATATTCTTGTGTTTATCTAATCGTATCTTATTTTAATAAACAATGGGACCCCGTCTAGCCGTGTTATTTACCTTACCGATTGGCGACTTTGCGTTCGTGGTCGGTCCTGCCATGGTGACTGATAGCCAGTGATAAAGCACAGTTCTGGACCAAATTTCGCGAAAGGCCGTTAACACTATTTACATCCAGGTTTGGCGTCAATAGTCATTTTTTGATGTATCGAAAAAAAACCGTGGACTTGTCATTTGATCATTAGGGTTTGTTGTAAACACATTTGGTCCTCCTCAGGCGGACTTGTATTGCCGTTTTGATTTCTTAAAGCCAATAGTTGATCATTACTGAAGATCTCTTGGAGTTTTACTCAGCTAAACTGAAGGCTTCCTTTGGAAGATCAGTGAAACAAAGTGATATCATAGCCACATATTACTTGCAAGTAACCTTAAGATCCATGGGAATACAAACTCGAGGAGGGTTAGTGGGAATATTTGCCAATCATGTGGAGAAATCCGGACTCGTTGGGTGGCATCAGATTAGACTTAGCAGGATATTCGTCGTGTCCCGCTTCAAAGCCGTCCAGCTGAACAAACTTAACTCGATAATTCTGATTAGAAGGTTCTGCCACGTGGGTACCGCATTTCCTCCAGTTGGAAGGCCCGGTTCAAACCTGGGTACGATTGGGAGATATGCAACTCTGATGAGTTCCAGCGAAATAGAACCTTGAGTGTGGTGTGACCCCGGTGTCAGGTTGATCGAATGGTCTGAGAGCTGTGCGTGGAAGATGCAGTCTGAAGGACGATCAATCTACCATAATAACGAAAATCCTACATAGCCATAGCAACTAATGACAAAATGTTCGAAACACTAGAGATTTGTGGAAAAAATGGGATTCCCGATCCCGGCTGCTTCAAGTGCCCGGATTCTTTCTTCATTCCATTGTGCATTGCTTTATTGAATTTTTCAAATAAGGCTGGGGTAATTTATTTGTCTAGGTCTGAATACAATGGAGTGAAGCCCTGTTTTCCCTTGATCTTACCAATTCGTCCATTAAGGGAAACGTTATGGCATTTTTCTTTCCAGATTTGAGATTCCAAACAGTTTCATGATCCTGATGATCGTTCTAACACTTGATGAGTGTTCTAAATTTAACTTCATTACGTCTCGATGAAGTTTCCTGTATTGTTGAATAGGAATTTCAAGCTGGGACTTCGGGATGTACTATTTTGGCCAGTCTTCCCTCCTTTATCCCGTTTGTCATTAAAAATGGAAAATAGGAATTACGATCAGCACATGCCAAGCCCATCAGAAATTATACAATAAAGTGAACGTATAATCTTGGTCAAACCTTTCTCAGTTACTCTTTATTACACAAGTCCTACTTGGTCCGTGCACGACAAAAGATTTACTTGAATAAGTCTCTGAGTGCATCGTTCACCCACCCCCGTAGCTCGCTTCAGCGTTCATAAGCAAACTTACGACCATATCCGAGCACGGAACAGATCTCATCCGGCGTATGCCACCTTTGCCAAAGCACTGGACACTCTATTGTCTGATTCGTAACCACTTCAAGTTTCAGTATCACCCTCCATCCACCACGCACTCTTGGGTCAAACATGTAACGAGAAAATCCAAGTTAAAAACTCTCAAGTCTCAGGATACAATAAAATCTAGTCCTTCCACCCTCGAGGCTTTTTACCGAATACTGCGACAAACTGCCGGAGAACCCGACAAATTCGATGCGTGCAAACTAAATGATACGTACACTTGCCTTTATGCAAGCATCATCTGGTCCAAAGAGGAAAGGGACGAATTTTCTCAAAATTACGCTCCAAAAATTTGGAAAGTGTAAGAGCGGAAGCAGATTTAGGTGTCAGGAATGTGAAATCGTTCAATTCAAATCTGCCTATTTTAGCTCTCATTCGGGATGCGATTCGTATTTTCATTTGGTGGCAATTTTTCCAGAAGTGTAACATTGCTGGGGATGCAAAATTGTACGTTTCTAGATCAGTAGGCAATCATAACAGTTCGATGACGTGACTGTGAAAAGCGTGTGCGGACAGAAATCCGGAGGAAATGAATCCCACGTGTGCTGTCGTTTTGCAGTATTCTATTGTATTATGTAATAGGCTTCTGTAACTTATTTTTCAGTGAATGATAGAAGAAACATGTTGAAAAACTAACACCGTCGACGTGTGAGAACAAAATTGGTGGACTTTGCGCAAAATATTTTCACTTGAGAAGGTGGAAGGAGACAAAATCACTATGCAAGGGATGGGTCGAATGTGCAAGAATTTACTTGGACAACTTCCCACAGGTTTTGATGAGTAAATTACACATCTTGTTAACAAAAGAGTCAACAAGAGCAGAAGAAATAGGACTAGTGACAGACAGACAGGCCGCGATAAATGAAGGGGAAACCTTCCTTGATTAAGCCCGAAAACCTAAACTGGAGAGTAATAACGTAAGGCAGAGAGAATAAATTGGTGGACAAAATAAACAATGACAGTTCGTTTACGCCAGGCTGCCTTAGTTGACGGATTTGGAAAGGCGGGTCAATCATCCGTTCGACACAACCAAAGATTTACGAGGACCATCGTAAAGCGGTGTAAAGTACAGCACTCAAACGTTGCAGAGTCGGCTCTGGGAAAGGGAAAGAATTCTATTATTGAAAGTTCAGCAGGAAAAAAGTGATCCAGTAAAAGTGAAAATGTACCAGAAACATTTATTTAGGTGCAGATTATGACCAAACTGAAATGGAAAGTTCCCAATATTGAATGAGTTTTTCTGAGTTCTGCGGCATCCGGTTGGTTGGATACTGACTGAGAGAGTACGAAATCATCCGCGCACTTTAGAATTTCAGCAAGTGGATTTATTGACAAATCATTGAGATGATGAGAGAGAGAGAGTGATGAAAAAATAAGGTAGAATAACATCTCTAGGGTTATCGCAGTTGTTCATGAAGAGATATGCTATGTATTAATTAATTTGGGTTTTTGAATCCCGTCGGGAAAGTAGTCTTTCAACCACAGCAGCACAGAAATAGGACATTCAAAAACACTCAAACTTATGCAAAATCAGAAAACAAGGAAGTGCGCTGAATACAGATGAACAATCCAAAAGGGTTTAGAAGATTTCACAGAGTTGTTTAAGCTTTTGGAAATGAAATATCAGAGTTAGATGACTGTATCTGTATTACACCCGTTAGGCTTATATGTAACCTAAAATGAGTGAGTCGGTAACGAAGGAGTAGCAGAAACGACCGAGGATGACGTCCCGTTAACCTGAACGAGGAAGAGATGACAGCAACGGGATGAAATAGTTCTGATAAGATCTCAGAAGTCGTGTGTTTCGGGATGGATGCAGTCATGAGGCTGGGACAGTGTCAGTGACAAAGGATTCGTCGACAGTCGAGAGAACTTGCTCGCAGTTTGAGCAGAGTGGAAGGCAGATCGTCTGGTCCAACTGCGGAGGCAGTTTGAAAGAACGAGGAAGAGAGGGTTTAAGCGCTAGGGTAGAAACCATTTTATGGATTGGTAGTATGGTGGAGGAAGAGTGAATAAATTCGGTATTCAATATGCCAGCATCGGCGTTGCAAATCAGCGGCCGAATTGGTTGTCTGCACTGAAGCCTGAACCTTACCAAAGAGTTTTACTGTCGGTAGCGTCCAAAAACTGACTAGCGAATAATGAGTTCAAAAATTTTATCTCCTTTTTTGACCAAAATGGAGTTGTGCTTCAAAGCAGCTAGGTAATCATATTAATAGGCTGTCGTTTGAAGGATTTAAGTAGGGGTAAATCTATCTTGCTGTTGCCACCTAAAACAGTTTCATTGGAACAGCACAAATCAAAAGTTCCACTTGTTGTCATTGTGAATAAATTTGGCACAGTTAAGAAGTATTCAAAGGAAAATCAATAAAATTATATGGTCAGGGGTTTTCGAACGAAGACAATATTTGCGGGAGACAGATTTTTTGTCTTAGCCTAGATCTATTTCTTTCTGACAAATGAATGTTGTGACGAGGTGGGGGGGAGTACTAGATCTAAGTAGCGGGTGTACTTGTAAATGAAGAAGGCCGAGGTGGCTGGTGATGATCCTGTTTAAAGTTGCGTTTCCCCTGATGCGGATATGAGTTAGGTCAGCCGGATCGAAAGCAAGCAGATGAGTAAGCACGTGGTTAAAAGCATTGACAACAAGACATAAACAATCGTAAAATAATGGTATAACAACCGGTATATAACCATTGTAGAACAGCCAGATATCATGCGTGAAACGGAACGGAAGTGTGTATGTTATGGATTATCGTGTCTATATAATGGAACAATTTTGGATGACGTTTAACCACCACACAATTAACAACGCTGATGGAGCAAGTGAAGACAGTGCTGGACTTGTTGGACCACTCGCTGTTGATGTAGGTTGGAACAAAGCCGTTCGCCTTCTTCGTTTTTTGAACTTTGTCCTAACGAAAACGCTGAAAGTTTTCTAGGAGAAAGCGGTCATCCCCAGGGTTTTCATTAAGCGAGGACTGTTGAATGGAAACGACACGCGGTGAATTCGACAACTCATAACGCTGATCGAGCATGGGGTTTTCCCCACTAGAGATCTTACGCCAGTGCCAACCAAGGCCGCTACGGTCATCTTGTTTGATGCTGTGCGACTAAAGGCTGCGTGCCAACCAGCGCACCTGTACTTCTTAGACTAGGCGCAACGGGACGAACTTATGCACTAGGACAATGAGGATGATATGAAGGAACCAGTGTGGATGAGAATTTTCTGTGAATATCCAATTTTAGGAGTCGTAGAGAAAGTGAGTGAGTTACTTCAAGTGACAGCGGTAGGGATTAGCGAATTGCAGTGTATCCAATCGAAGGAAGGGTAGAGAATACTTTCGGACCGTTCGCCCAACGAAGTGAGAGCGCAACTCCACACTGGAATTCCTAAATCGTTATTTCTCAAATATATATATATTTTGTTTATGCATCCAGTTACTAATTCCTGCTTCTATATATACATACGTATATTCTGGGGCATTCTGCCCTCGTTCCTAAGGTTGGCTCAGCCCAACTGACAAAGAATTATCAACGAATCACAGTTGTGATTCTTCTGTGGACTCTTCGACGAAGAGCTTCCATGCACACTCCTGTTGCTACAGATTCGATTCTGGTGAGAAATATCAATCAATTCGGAGTGTACAAGTATGTGGATGTTTGGACAAGAGAGCATCGGGTACGCATGCCTGACGAGCGAAAATAACGGCGAAACCTGTCCTATGCTCCCGGATAAATTTTGTTCACTCAGAAAAATATTATTTACAATGTATACATATATATATATATCATGGCATTGTCGATTGTGATGCGTTCAAAATCTTCTCTTGCAAATATTCTAAAAACGTCTGCACTTGCGAAGTTGAGGAGGTCATCAGAAGAATACTGTGTACATCTTACGGTTTTCTAATATGATGTCTAGTTGTAGATTGCAATAAAGCTAGTTAAACTTGAGCGAACTTGGCTGACAAAGTATGATTGGCTGAACGTGGAAAATAATCTGCCAACAAGGTGGCTTTTGCAACAAAGGCAACTATTTTTTAAAATCAAATATCCAACCCAGAAAAGTTTACAAGCTGGAAGTGATTATTTCGGATAGAATGGAAAATCCACTTATGTACCACGCATACAAAAATTGACGCTGGAGCGCAACACTGGGTGTTTAATTACGTAATTCGTATTCGAAACCCATGCTCACGGCAACTCAGATGCAAAATATGTGCCCGGCAAGTGCAAGGTCACTGGTTCAATTCCGGCTCGTTCCACCGACCTCTGGATGCGGAGTGCCTAAGTGGGTTTCCCCATTCTATATAACTTCGTTCTCTTCGTGTCATCTCAAAATAATGACGGAAAAACTGTTTAATACTTGGGGTATTTTAAGTTAACTGGAGCTTACCAACCAAGAAAATATCCCTTTCGGCGGAATATTGATTCACCTCAAAGTTAGTAGCCTTGAGTTAAGGTTATTCAAGCGCGCCTCGCCGATTACTTATATCGCTATCGTGACAACGAAACAACGAGCTAGATATAGTGAAATTCTTTGACGCCACAGTGTGTGGGATAACGTACTGGTTAAAAACCTTGCGCAATCTGAATTATTGTGTTCCAGCATGCGCTAAATTTTAAACTGAACGAGGCCACCAATCGCTTAGTATCAGACGAATACACTATGCTGGGTGCATGGTTTGTGTACAGGCAATCAATCTTATTGATTATTGATAATGTAGTTATTTATATTGTCGCTAAGGTTTTACGAAGGACCTTTATTCTTTAGTCCCCGGGGTAGATTATCGTTGCCCAGATAGGAGGAAAAACTATGTCAATGCTTCAAATGCCAGCAAATGTGGAGTACAGATTGACAGCTCAATACGTCAGGTAATGCGACTATCCGGTATGGTAGTGAAAAACGCTGAGCACATTGGTCCGGTGACCCGTTAATTCATTCTGATGGATGCATGGATTGCGATGACCAGAAAATCGTTTGAAAACCTAACACTTTTGGTGGGAACTTCTTCCAGAAAGTTTTTCGACTTTTTTATGCCATTCTAATTTTCCACTCTTGCACGGATGAATGGGAAAACTCCATGCAAGGGGTAAAACAAATGTTCCTTTTAATAATGAAAGCATTCTCTTAATTCCAAGAAATTAGGAAAAATAGGTTCTAGAACTTCTGCGAAGAAGTTCCCTCATGCACACTCATCCAGAATTTAGTAAGCTTACCGTTTGAACGGAGTGGTTTTCCTCAAACTTCTCTAAAGCTCGGTAAAAGGACACTGAAGTCGAGTATGTTTGACTTAGACACATGTGATAGACCGAATCATTATGCTATCCAAGAAGTCACATTTTTTAAAGTTGTAATCGAATACGTTATTTGAAACGCGGTTGCTGATTTCGAAAGTTTGAACCTTCGACAAGTTGACGAAAGTAATTTCATACTGCAGCTGTTGGACGCCATATGAAATTGGCCAAAATTGTCCGAAGGACAGTGGTTAGCACATAGATTGACAGCCTTTATCAACCCGCCACAATTTAACGAATAAATTTCACTCTCTTCCCCGAATTCTTAATTTGTCAAGATTGAGATGAACTAATGATGGCTGAGCTAAAATACTGACCAAACGTTCATCCTATCTGACTTCGGGGTTAAGCCAAAGCTTGCGGCTATTATCCTAGGGGTACGTCGCTCTCCGCTGCATAATACGAATAGAGACTCATATGTTTTAACCATTTCCCTGTTACGTGTTGCACAAGAAAATGTTCTTTTGTAAATTGTTGCATGAGCTTCGCCAATACCTATATATATATATATATATATATATATATCGAATTTTCCCACTGAGAGATAGAACAGTGTGTAACATGTCATCATCTTGATTACTATCACTCTTGTGATTATTATTAGCACAGTTGTTATCAACATACTCACCATCATCGTCATCCTATTCATCAGCATCATTATCATCACCAGCAGCAGTAGTTGGCAATAGGAGCTCTTCCCTGTCTCAGTTTAACTTCAGAACGACCTCAATTTTACATTAAAATGGTTAGCGTGTTCAAAACAACAGAAAAGTGCATGTTGTCACTTGATTTATTCTGTTCTTTGCATTTCAATGTATGTTGAGTCCAGCAATATTTCCGCTTCCTAACAAGTATGATAAGATTGACCCGAAATTTACGGTCAGCTGCTTCCCGAATCGAATGTCATGTGACGATCAGTCCGGTTCTTTGCATCCGTCGGAGGCGAGATTGAGGAGAGGAAAACGTTCTGCCAATCTTTTTTATATCGATCGCGCAATAAGTGAAACAACACGCCACTGAGGAGCGAAAATCCAAGAATTTTTTTGAGGGGATTGCGAACAAAGGCCGACATGTATTCATTGTTGAATTTGTCAGCTTTTCCACACTTGTGACCGAAATATTAAAGTAGGCATGAATGGTATTGAGCTGAAACTAAACAAAATAATGTATGTCACATTCTGGTTATGGGGTTTACGACCAGAAGATTTATCGACCGCTCCTCTCATCCCAATCTCGAATGCGTATTATCTTCACCCCGGGGACTCATTATGACCTTAGCCTATCTTGCATGATTAAACAAACGTAGACATAAGCACAGACACCCCAAAGGCACGGGGTCACAGATTCACTACCATATGTCAAGTCTCCACACACTCCACTTACGTGTTTTGTCTGTTTAATTTCGACCGTTTGCAAAACAGATGAGCAAGGGAAAGGATTCCGCGTGCCCGTGTTCGGTGTGGAGTCAGTCTGTGCAACAGGTTTTTGAAGTGTTGAGCTTAGGGAATCGAATTATCCACAAAAACTACCAATGCATGAAAGAAAATATGTGGAATCGTACGTCGAATTCAACCGCATTTAATAACTTGCACACTGTCTCGCTTGATTGCTCAACCATACAACATTCGGTGAACAGATGATCACAGTTTAAAGGAAATATTGTACCATGCGCCATGACTGCACTCTTAGTGGGATATGGGTGACCGATCTGAAATGCACGAAAGCTTAGAAATCCACATGAGCTGAAGCCCGGCAAGCATAATAGCCAATGTTAACTAATCAAAAATCAGGCCAGTGTGGTTGTCTAATAGTCGCATGCTGCATGACTGGCAAATGAAGCCAATGAAGTTAAACTCCCTCATTCCCTAAGTATTACTCAATGGATGAAAGCAGAAAACTTGATCACACCATATTACCTGTCACGCCCTTCTCAAAAGGCGATCGATTTTTGCCTGGACCGTCGGAATCGATAGGACATGCGAGCAAGCCATACTGACTTGGAGTAAGATGTAATTGCAGAAAACTTGTTATGCAGTTCTACGCTGACTTGCCGTTAAGTTTATATGCGAATTTCGCACCGCCTAGCAGTCCACGTACGAAGAAGGGCGATTGAATACTCCCATTTAGTTCAAACTGTACGTGGATAAAATTCAAGAGAAAACGTTTCAGACGCATGGTAGAGAATGTAATTCATTGATTTTCCCTCGGTTTTAAAATAACTGCCGCAAAACGAAAGAACAAGAGTGATATTTCTTGAGCTTTTTGCAGTAGGGACATATTGCGATTGCTTCTGCACTCGCTTACTTGTACGAAAATGTCGAGAACATCGTATCCGTGAAAATGATCACTGAAATGGTCCTTGTCTGTCCGAACCTGAGAATTTTCAACGTTCCTTCGCAGTTTCTAAGACGGAATGACATTTGTATATCTGGTAATGCGGTAAACAAGAGTCGCAGCCTGAACCAATCATCATTAGCGCACTCGGTAGGCTCGTTCTAATAATCAATGCAGATGATGGTGTAACGGAGGTACACCAGATTAGTAGACAATAAATTGATTTATTTGTCCATGAAGCGAATGTTCATTACAAAAACCTTCTTTTCACTTCCTCTGAGAAGTAATGAGAACTGAATTTCTGGCTGCCTAACGGGGAAGTGATTAGCAGTGGGCGGATTCAACCCGTAGCATTCACGTCTAAACACTGTGATATTGACCGCGTGACCACAGCCGATCAGTCAGCGTTCAGATCATTACTGAAAAGCGTCACTCGCTTGAATCATTAATTTCATTTTTACTATCACCCTGAGTTCATAACACTGGTAGCGCCCAAGAGATTAGCATTCCTAGCTTTTTATTTACACGACGTTCTAATACACCAGTAATATTTCGGTTCTCTGGCTACGAAGTCCCAACCTAGAGCAAATTATGTGCATGATTTTCCAAAAAGAACGGATGCACAACATCCGCTGTCACTCGTTGAAGACTGATCACATTTTGTTTGGCCGTCGTTGATATCTGCAATCTGATGCAGTGAAGCACCCCATCTAGGTCGCTCGTCTAGAGTGAGTACTAGCTTCGAGTAATTGGAGATATTTTTCACCGACAGTTCGTGTATTTCCGGGAAACCTGTCCGCATTTCAGTTGACGAGTATGATCAATCACAGGCAATGTGGATAAGTTTTTGAGTTCTGGTAGATCCCCAGACTTTCATGTGGGATTAAATCCAACTAACTTTTCATGTCGGTAGATGCCAGAGAACGAAATCGTAACTTTGCTAGAGTTTGTAGATCAAAACCTCTTCTACTTCTTGAAGCTTACCGTCTAACTGAGACAGACAAACCTCTTCTAACTCCTCGAAAGTATACCTAAACCAGTCAAGAATCCAATCTGACGAGAGGCTCGGGGCTGACGGACTATTATCGGATTTTCTAAGCACCTTGCCACTGCTGTTCACTGTATCCCAGGGAAGTCTACCAAAGGAATTCCCCAATTTTACATGTTTATCAACCGGTCAACCAATCAGTCAGTTCACCTATCTCTCAGTCAGTCAGTTAGCCAGTCTATCTGTCTATCTCTCTGTCTGTCTGTTTGTCTGTTTGTCTATCTATCTATCTATCTATCTATCTATCTATCTATCTATCTATCTATCTATCTATCTATCAATTTACTTGTTTTTCATATTACTAATTGTCACTTCTTTCACTCGTATCGAGTAAATTTGTTCTCATGGCATGAATAGGGAGGCACGTCCCCAGTAAAAATGCACAACCCCTCTAATCTGTCAGCAACCTTCTTGGATGGCATACGTGTACAGATCCATTCAAGTGGATATCTGAACTGTTTTTGTGTAACAGATTGAAATAGGTAGTGTTTATTTTAGATGAAGCTTCCACGGCTTGATGGATTGAATTTCTTTAATTAAGTGTATGAATGAGAAGATTAATTAGGTTTCAACAATTAGGGATGTATTAAAAATCCCCTGTTGGCTCTCATCCACCCGGTAAGACTTGTTATCTAAGGGTATGAAGTGCACCGATCGGATTAGTTCAAGTGTGCATTAACTTGTGCATGATTTCCAAATTAGTCTTGACAAAGATAGAAGTAAACCCTGTCAAACATGAAAGGGACAGATCGTCAATCAGTAGTTAGCATGGATTGAGTACTGAGGGTCAGTATCGTCATTTTTGAATGGCCTCTGCGATAACGCTGGTATCCGTTTCAGCCGGAGAGTGATGTTCTTCACTAGGAGCTGTCGAACTGCTGGACGATTGCTCTAGTTCAGCGAGGCAGCTGCAACTGAGTGGGGGGTACGGATCTTAACAGCCAAAGGGAAACTGTTCCACAGCCACAATCACCGCAGTTTTTATTGATTCTATTAGACCTCTAAAGGATTGTCTTAGATTTACTGATATGTTGTCTATTTTGTTTCAAACCAGCGAACTTAAACTGCTAAAAAACGATTCAGTTTATTGGGAATGTTATGCAACCATACACATCACAATTCGTAGTAGTTTTTATTTCACACGAGACTGAACTTATCATAATGATCGTATTCATTCGTGGTGCAATTTGATGATTCCTTTCGTTAGGTGTTAGCAGCGAGATTAGGTTTCCTCGACAGTTGTATTTGGCTCCATGTAATTCAATGTTAACTCTTTTTGCAAAGAAGAAGCCATTTTCAATCAGGCGTGTTAAGACCACAGAACGAGCTATAGTATCCATCACATCACTACTTTTCAAATTTAACTGACGCTACTTCGAAAACACGTTATACCATTAGTGGTTCTAAAACATGTTCAACATAAGTGGAAAAGATTACTGCCTGCCCCAGAATCTTTCTTGGGTTTCGCCTGATCGGCCACAACAAATTGATTATTAGGAGTTTGTGAACCTGATTGTTATGATCAAGAAGTGGGGAGATATTCCCCCTCAAACCTGATTGTCGCAATGTTCTCTAATTGTACGCAAAGGTTACCAGTCTAGCTGCAATCAAAATTCAGCTTGGCTATTCAGCGGAGTCACAAATGCACATCGGAGTCCCGTTTACTGACACGTCGATCGCACCGACAAAGGTTCTTGTCACATCCAATTTTGTTCCGACCACAGACTGTTTCAGATGAACATCAAATTTTTTTTTTTAGTGAAAAGCGACATCAGTTCACCTGGCTCCCTCCTTCGCCTTCATAGCTTTGAAGGAAGGCTTATCTCCGTGCCATCGGTCAAAATTGGCGTGAATCCATGCCAGGCCGACGAATATTACGATCAATGCAGGAAGACGAAGATTGTGCTTTAGCTTGAGTTTGCTCTTATGTCAGACTAGTGTGCGTTCGCACCAACATGATCATGCATCCTGCACAGCCGATCCTGGATGAAAATTCCCGAGTTCGGTTCCGAAACACCGGGGATCCGAGGAACCACTGCGAGCAGAGCGAAGAGGCTCTGCACTTAGTGGGAACTGCCACGTAGGTTTTCAGGCCCTGAGGAACGGTAGACAACTGTAACTTCATTTTTTCTGTCGGATGCCATCAGATCTGTCCTCCGAGATGCCACGTAGATTCTTAAGAAATCAACTGACCAGGATTTCCACAAATTGCCGCGAGCATTGGTGACTATGGATGCAAAAAGGAACGGAAAAGGCTAATTTGGGAATTCATGTTTAACCCAGGTGGTTAAGGAACATCATAGCTCAAGGGTTTATTCTCAGAAGCGTCTGGTGGAGAGATGGTCACGCAATTTAGGGAATAGTTTAGTTTTCCAGCTGCCACGATGTACATTCCGTTTATGACCTCAATCAAAACAACGCCTACGGATGCCATTTCTTTATCAGAAAAGATCATTAGGGTGACAGGTTCTCTCAAAAGACACGAGACTGTTGGATCAGATGAGCTGTACCCGTTTTTCTCCAAAGAAGGTAAAGAACTGTTAACATCGGAGTCAGTAGTCACTGCAGACAAGAGATCAAATACCTAAGGAATGACGAGAATCGGTAAATGTAACGATTTATAGGAAGGGCGATAGGTGTTCACGGGGAAATTAGTATAGGGCACATATGACAAGCACTGCATCCAAACTGCTGGTGGACATTAAAATTCTCCGACCATCTAGTGACCACCGAATGTGTACACGAGAGAACCAAGCCGATTTCCGACCCAGTAGGATTTGTTATGGCCAAACATTCACTCTGCTTCAAATGATAGAAAGCCTCTCCTAGAGCCACGATCTCCGTTTGTCTTCTCTGATATGAAAGTCGTGTTCGCCCGGCTCGACTCTGCAATGCCCCTTGGCAGCTCACATGTGAGAACTGTGGTTGGGAAATTCATTTCAATTGTTCGATCTCGGTATTCATAGCCGAAGTCGAATTCATGATTATGGCGGAAGTTCACTGGATTTCACCATGCGAAATGATTTTCTTAAGGTTTGACTCTTTCCACCTTCCTTTTACGACTTTGTAATTGCAGTGCTGATGAAAATCGTCCCATCTTCATGTGGGAATAGCGGCAGTGACATATACTTAAACTAAGATGAGTTTGGCTTAGAATATGCGAACGAAGTTGTACTTTTGAAATAGGACCCCAGTAAGCTGTAAGTTATTCTCGATCATCTAAATGATGGTGTAGTTTTGTTCAGAATTAGTTTTACAAAATCCACATGTGAAATGTTGTTGCTGTTGAGTAGAAGATAAACCCTGTTCTTAAGGAGAAGATGGCGGTGAAGTAGATAGACCTGTTTTGCATGCGTGGTCTTGCAGTGGATGCGGTGTCTCCGCGCATACAGGGTTCAGTCTTTACAACAGGCCCTGATTATAAATAGATTGCTGGAGATGGGATGTTTCATTCATGTCCACAGAATGACCACCACGTTGTGAGCTTTTATTTGAGGTAGGGATTTGTTGATTGATGGAATGAAGTGGTCGGTCGATAATGTGGCAAAAAATGAGTAGAATTTAACCAATAAATTCGCTAATGTGGGCACAGTTAGACTGCCTGATTTGTGTCCACAATAGTCTTCCGTGCGATGGTTGCAGACCATTGGTGATATGACTTATTACAACCGTTATTGGTGCCCTTAAATTTGAAGTGTTTTCCTCTTTTGCTTGGTTGTTCAACCGATTATTGTCGAGTGGATCTTCCACTGTTTCTCGTGCTAACTTCAGCTTTCGACACGTCGAGTTGTGAGGCAGCAAGTAAAATTAGAGCACCTTCGTGTAAGGCCGATGGTGGCAAAAACTGAAACCCAAGCCAATTTTGAGTGACCGAATTCCGGGCTCATCCCGCTGAATTCAAAAGTTCAGTACTTCTGCTCCACAGGAGTTGAAAAGCCTGTTGGTGAAAGTGTAGTTGGATGCGATCTGGTGTTTGCAGTGCCCCAATCGAGAATGAGGCAATCGCGAGTCTGAGGAAGTTTTGTCTGGGACAGTTAGCGCACAAGATTTGCAGGCGCCCAGTTTGAGGTCTTCATTGGAGCATCATCAGCGCCTGTTAGTGGGTCTGCATAAATTAGCAATTGAACGAGATCAGGATTTCATTACCGTGGTCATTTTCCGGCCGCAGGATTGGACGGACCTTTATAAGGGCTCAACAATTCTTTGGAATGTCCATCTGTGCGTCAAATTCGGTACTGTTCACCTGGACATGTTTCCTTGCCCGGGAGAAACAAATGGATCTTTTGAATTCACGACGGAGTTATTGAAATGTATTCTGGCTGCGGTAGCGACTGATATAGCTTGTTTCGATGCACGTACGTTTTAAGTAGCTCGTTTTTCGCAATCCTCAGAGTCATTTTCTCTGGCAAGGCTTTCGCATGATGTTTAAGTAAACTACAGAATATCATGTTTATTCGGCCATGGTGGATCTAATCAGTCCACATTTTGTTATTCAAGTTGGAGAGGTTTGTTTACCGCGGCGGGACTTTTGATGGCTCGCACATAAACAGATGTTCTTAGAACCGTAAGACCACGACTGAAATAAGGCTACCTCTAGTGATCTTTCAAAACTGAAAGTATGTCGTTCGACAAGTTTTGTTCGATTACTGGTATATTAATGTGTCGACTAGTGGTTTTTGCATCGAGTCATCAAGATTCGCTTCTGCTGACTGCCAGCAGGAATCACACTCCTTCGTGAACGTATACTAATTCTGACCAAATTTCAGCTCAAGAACTTGCTTACGGGTGCGAAAAGCAAACCAAAAAGGGGTACACTTTCGAAAGTTTCATATACTGACACGTATTCTTAGGACGCTGGCTGAAGACACTTATTCCGCATGTCTGGCGTGTCAAAATGAACCAAATGAGCTCGATCCAAAACTGACACTGAAAGGATACAACCGGCACCGGGAGTGCTTTGAACGAAATTAATTCGTTTTCATAGGTGATAGATAAACGGATGAGGTTAGAAAAGGACCGCAAAAATAGAACTACATTCAGACCGTCTGAAGCTGATTGGAATTCAATGGTTTATTACGCGTGAAGAAATATGCCAATAATAGCATTTTATCGATTTGTCATAAGACAGATAAATCAGTCCCCAGTATTCTTGGATGACTTCACATGGTGCCATGACGACGAATGTTAAAAAAGTGCAAGTGCGAACTAATTCATTACTTTTTTCAAAACATCTCCCGCGGAAGTTGGGCACTACAAATACCAAACTGGGGTTCCTCAGTGCAATAGCGTGCCCATTTCGTTCCAACGACTAGCTAGGCGTTTGCGCATTTTCCGACGCTTTTATGGTCTGCCTTTCTTCCAGACACACATTCATGCTGTATATATATGTAAATATATATATATATATATATGCTCGTTTGCATTCACTTATCCCATACATTCTATTATCCCGCCAAGGGGGAAGTAAGAGTAAACAGGCTGCGTACCCCACCCTTTTCACTCACGAACTCTCTCTCTCTCTCTTACACACGCATACAAACGCAGAGGTACCATTAATACCAACAGAGGTGAGCTGAAGTCATTGGTTTTATGACCATGGTGTAGTTTAACGAAATCGCTACTGGACCCTAGTCCGATTGAAAATTCTATGGATGCATATCTCAAAAGGACAGTTCATTCTCATTTTTCCCTTCAGTTTTACACATTAACTTTTATGCGAACTGAATCATCGGTTACGGTGAATGAATGCGGGCTTTTGGGGATGACAAGAATCGCATCGTAATCCTATAGTGAATCTTGACAGTTCATATCTGACTATAAAACTGTGTTGGACACCAGTGTACTTTGCTAGGGACCAATATCCCGATTTGGGTGTCATGAGGATTGAGTGAATGTGTCGATTAATTATACGGTCCAGGGATACTGATTCCCGTAACCTAACAGGTTTAGACTGTATAAATAGGTTCGATCGTCCACCGTGATTCCACCAAGTTAATTGTGTATTCACAGTGTCTGAAAAGAAAATAAGGCATATTTTTCAACTGGAACTTCAAGTGAGGGAATAGTGAAAATCACAATGGACTATTTTGCGGCAAATAGGTTTACGACCTTCGGAAGTGTTGGATTCACTGTCTGCATTACCAGGGTGCCGTAAATACTGCTTTTATTTGCACAGTTATTGATAAACATCAAGGAGTTCGAAAAAGAGCGTATCATACGTTCCGATGACCACCTGCATACATTTAGACGGACGACGGAACCTAGCCAAATTTAACTGCTACAGTCATACACCAAAAATATGGTCATTTAGCCCAGGGTGTTAGTATCAATTAAATGCAAGATACGGGCCACTATCGATTGGTCCGCCCACGCTGAACGCGGACTGAGGTATTTCAGTAGATTTTAGCCACGATAGTTCTTGAAATGCTTTAGAGGTTATCAAGTTGACCAAGTGGAAATTATTCCAAATGCTACGCGTTTCGTAACCCTAACTGCTACCACACTAAACTCAAGTATCACGAAAAACATTTGAAATATTTGTATTAAAGTAAAAACATCGTGGTCTAACATGTGTTCAGCATTGCAGCTGAACACATTTGCACCAGCCACTCAATCAAAAATCCGTCGACATAAATTTCACAGAGCGTAAATATGTCGGTAGTAATGCATAGAATCAATCATTTTCACCGGCACTTTGACCAACGATCAATAAAGATCATTTTGCTTCTGGATAAAATCGAATGTGCTGTCTACAGTTGTTGTTATCGTTAATATCTGGGCGTGATTTAAAACTCGATTGCTCCGTACATCACATTCGATTTTTGGCCTAACATCGAAATTAGATTATGACATTTGGAATCACGTTTGGGATCAATTTTTGTAAGAGGAAAAGACTTTTCGAACCCGAGTTGCGCTAACAGCCGTTGTCATAAAACGTTGACGGTGAATATTTCAAAATATTTATCTAAGACCCTCTTGGTTGTTTTAAAGCATCACAGTTCATCTTGCATGGATCGTTACTAGAAACCGTTCGTGGCATCCAGTCGGTCTGTTGTCTGGAGCGTATCAATATCCACATATTGTTCTGACAACTGAATTACTTCCATGATTATTTCATTTATCAAGTTGACCAGAAAGGTAACCTTGGTGGAACCCACTAATTATTTTCCAATGAGGTAAAAGGTCGGCCTAGGCGAGTAAATCAACCGGGGACTTTATATGTAAATAGGTAAACGAGAATCTGCAACAGACTAATTATATGATTTGTGCTACACAATCGATTCTATCATCGGTTTTGTCTCTTACCGGCACATGCTGCAAGAGTAGTTTATGATCAGAAACAAATTTCAGAGGAATTCAGTAAATTCAGTAACCGTCCAAACCTTGAGAATTTTTCCTTTCCCAGAATCAATTCTCGCCATCTACTTGAGGAACAGGTATTGACCGTAGTTATAGCGATACGGAGTGAACTGTGGAATAAAATGGTTAACATAGTCAGTTAGTAATATTCTAAAATGTATTGCTTGGAATTCCAAATATAAGTGGTTATTAGGAAGCAAGATTACCCTGGGAATACTGGAGTAATTGTGTGAATGTTTTGGGGGTTTTCTTAGTTGCGAATGGCCGGAAATCCGTATTTGTTTATTTTTGAAAGCAAAGGATTTTTGTTCATTCCGCCAATCTTGACCTGGATTTAGTAACTGATCTGCGTAAATGGAAACTTTGTTAAGACCCACGCGGTAAACTTCACAATATATCAACTTATCTAAACTAATGATAAAAGTTATCCCATTTGGATAAACAGGCATTTGTGTGTGTGTGTGTGTGTGTGTGCTGTCCTTTGGCCATTGGTGAATGCCGTTCGTCCGTACGAAAATTGTACCATTCTTGATTTCGATCATCATTTTTATTCCTCAAGGTCGACTGCTGTCACGCTGCACTCAGCAGAAAACATTCTTGGGTGACAACAAATGCGCTGGTATCATCACGGTGACCGGAGATCAAATGTATGTTTCGGGTGTGGTTACTAGGTGAAAAACGGTCACATCCGTTTGTGTGCGCACTCGGCAGGCAAACACTGGCTAGCTATCGCGTTGTGAACTGAAAAGTCCAGGACAGAAAACACAACGAAAATACAAATCACAAAGATGATCCCGTGAGCGGAAACAGAGTGTGAACGAACAATTCATAGCTCAATTTTACTAATTGTGGAAAACTGCCAAGACTGAAATTTTCTCAGTGATCCACAGTCTCGACAGAGTGAACTCGCCGTCATTGTCATGAGAATAAGGCAATTAGAATTCAGTTTCCACAGTGTCCAGCCTATCTAGCACCCAACATTTGTTCGCGATAAATACTGTGCAATTAGCCATGATGAAAACTCCGTGGGAGTAGTCGAGTAAGGGGAGAAAATGAACTGATAAATGACATGGAATCTGATCGTCTGTTGTCGGAACCATTTACAATTAGGCGAACTAGTAGCTGTTCACATCGAACAAAATGGTATTCACGTTCACAAAGAAAATGAAGAACTCTAAAATGCTGTCTGTAAAACGATGTTGTTCATATAACGCAGACCGCTCCACGTTCAAAATCTCTTGCCTAAACACTGTCAGACCCTCGATGATCTCTGATTCATATAAGGTGATAGATCGTGATGAAATTCGTTGGTTCGTTGATCTTCAGAATGCGGGAATTCCGGATTGTTTACCTGGTCCGTTCAGCGGTATCTTGAAATGAGGTCAACGTGAGGTCAAGAAAGAATGCTGATAGAAAAGCAAGACACCTGTGCCGCCGATAACCAAGAGTTCATTATCAACAAACGAGTCAGCTAAATCCAACACCTGGTCTGAATGTGGTCAATTAATCCACGGGAATGAAGAATTACATTTCACGAATCTGTCTTCTGAGACTGAACTTACCTTGTTGAGCAGTATTCGTCAAAATCATTAGGCAGATGTCTGAACTGTCTACTCCGTTTCTTAGTCCCAATTTCAGCCGACAGCCAGCGGCTGCGTTTGTCGTAAGCCCCCAGTCAATATGTCAACCTATTCTTCTAACAGCGGATTCTTCACATAAAATCATCTTTTTATTTGATCTACTGCCGCCAGCGGTGGAACAGTTTTACCTTAAAATATGTGCCCCTGGTACCGAGGCCTTTGAAGTAAATAAATCAGTTTACTCGGCTAATCAATACAGAATGAAAATAATTGTTTACGTGCTTACTCTCAGGGCAAATGTAGTTAGTTATAAATTGGTGAAACTGATGGCCCAGGCTGTAACAGAGTCCAAATATGGGGACCATTCACGACCATTCACCATTCATGGGGACCATTCATGAGGACCATTCATCTTACCTTTCAGGCTGCACAGATCACCGGTCTTCATTCCAAATTACACAAACACATAAAATCTATCTAATTTTTGTAATTCGAATTTTGCCGCCAACATTACATGTTAAATGACCAATACTCATCGTCATGCTGGATTCCTAAGACTGTGTAACAATTCAGGGTCTAAGAACTTTCCCTACTAGACGGAATATAGCTAACAATTGCTTTACGACAGTCAGCACAATCTCCGTAGCACAGCTTGAAATGCTTGGCTGGGGATGGTTGGCACGTTATGAATATCACCAAAATACGCCTCATTGTGACACCATATTTCGTCGAATGTCTCTGAACACTGGATGAGAGTTAGCTTTGCGATTCTAAAGAGTTAGGCGAGTCAGGAAAATATGAGCTTTGAAATCAACTTGTTCCTCAGAACTCACGACAAAATGACTACAGTTGCAATGACCGGCGGTGGTGAAGCGGTCAGCATCACCGTATTTCAAAGAAAGATCCCCGGGTTCAACTCTTCCCATCCCCGACTACCTTCGCCACTTGGTAGCTCTCTGATGCTCACAACCCAGTTCGTGAAACTGATGTAAATTAAGTTTTTATTAATAAGGGAAGTCCACGATAAGGAGTAATTAAAAAAAACATATATTGCACACTAATCATTTGGAACTCCGGTAATGAACTAGCTCCTGATGTATACAATGGTGGCATTTAACTAATGGTCGTGAGTTTGTTCTGTTTGTCCAAGAGAAGTAAAAAGTCGAATGTTCTATTCTTGCCCGGTGGTTTTTACGAAGAATCAATTCACTTCCCTTTCAAATTGCCACATTTTATGAACATCAGAAATTTATATTCTGTCTGACTTCTTTTGACTTTGATAAACCGGTAGAATGTGCCTAATACGCAGCTCGGATAGCTACAGCAAGCCCCTGTTTCCAGATGGCCTTTTGACTTGCCCATAGTGGAGGCCAAAGTGTGTCTGTCGTTTGCACTACCCTGGACCAATTTTCGGCGGTTGGCAGTGTTTTGATCATAGCTGGAACAACTTTGCAACGTACAGGCTCGTTTTTAATGGTTTCCAACCCGGTCAACGCATCGCGTCTACGTAAGTCGCAAAAAGTCGAAGAGCAATAATAAATGAGAGTGTGAAAATGTGTCACAAATAAGGGAAAACCATACGTAGTTTTCGGCAGTTCTTCTTTGAGCACCCAAAAATACTTTGTAGCCTGAGGATTCTTTGATCCAATTTTCATGTCCGAACATGTGGCCAGCGGAGTGCGCAGAACAGTTTGGCTCGCAGACAAATTGTAGCTGTCCGAGTGAGCTCACTATTTGCCCTAACTCTTACTTCAACAGTAGCTTTGTCACAAATTTCTTCGTTTAGCTTGGTACATGAGGATAATCTCATACAGAACATGTCGTAATTAGCCGAAAAATAAAAGATTATCACCAAATCAGGCGTCGTAAGTAAATAAATGAGATCAATTTCAAGCAACCAGTTAACTCTCCTGTTCTTCGTTTCTTCAGTCACCATGATCATGAAGCTGTTTTTAAGGATTTTGATGCGCGATCACTTATTCCTCTTCGAAGCGTTCGTCTAAGAAGAACCCAACAAATACAAAGTTTTCACTCAGTGAAATAATCTAACGCTTTCTATCCATTGTTTATGGTCGAGGGCTGTTGAAATCAGCGAAATTCCATCATAATCTGAAATCTTTAACGAGCTAAACTTCGAGACCAAAAGTGGGTTACCAGATAAACTTGCAGTAGATCAAGTGTATAGGTGGCCCGGACTAGCTGTGACTGTTAGACATTACAATTTTTCCACAACGTCGATCGCTGGCCATTTTCCACGGAGTTTTTCAACTGCCCTGATAGACTTGATGCTTGCAAGAATTCAGCAGTTTGCTTTCATCAACACCGTATACTTGGGATAACATACGAGGTCTGGGAGTTGAAAAATGATTTCTAAGGTGGTTGTATTAAACAACCCGATTAGCATGTGATAACCCGTGTACATGGTCGGTCGCGGCACGCAAAGCATCCGATAAAGCCGTTCGATAAGCCCATCATCGTTCACATGATCAAAACTGTTGCAGTTCGAAATGATGTGGATTGTCATTGCAATAAAAAGGGTTCTACGTCCCCCCCCCACACACACACCCACCCAATCAGGAGGCCATAGTGACACGATTTTATTAGAATGCACATTGATTTGTCCGTGTGGACGCTGGTGCGTGTTCTAATAGAGAGATTAGGAAATACGTGACGTCAATTGAATGAATCGAATTACCAATATCATTTTGATCATTTTGTTTGTCATCCATCGGGGAATGATTTTTACCAAAAAAATAAGATTTCCGTTAAGTTTGTTTGTTTTTGTTTACCTCTCTCTATATATATATACGGTGCATTCTTTGATATTTTGATTGTCAGATGGATGAAAACATTTTAAAGATAATAAAACACTTGACATTATAGTATTTTGTGACAAGGATAAAATTTATAAATATTTGCCTGGATTTTTGCACATCATCTACATGTTTTCACTAGAAGTCATTCGCTTGCATCAGTCGCATATTTTAGCTTTATACTCGTTTGTAAATATCATGACCGAACGACGTAAAGGGTACGCGGAAAAGTCGAAGTGTCATGTGTTGTTTCCATTGTGAATGGTACAATGTCAATAACAGTGTTGTTGGTAACTGTTACATCTGCGCTGTGTTACGGACATTTTAACAGTCACGATGTTAGGCTGTTTTGATTAGTGACCTGTACAAAAATGGAAACTTTCAACTAGGTCATATAACGAAAACCGGAGAGACTTTGAGGTGATTAATTTACATGTAGTTTAACAAATCAACGGGACTGATGGTTGACACTATTGATGAACCAACGGTGAAATCTGATAAAGCCGTCGAACTAAAGTTATTGATTCACGGTTATTACACTTCCGTAAATAATGATCAAGTATTGCTGTGCTTCATACAAGCAGAAAAGCACTGCACAGGTAATTGCTCATTCGACCATCATGTAAAACAAGGAGCAGGTTCCATAGCTGGTCAGCCGAAAATAGTGCATTCGGACAAATAAGCCAACCCGTGGCCGGAAAAGCTTGTATGTTTAGCAAAATGTTCGATGAACAAATGAATACATGGATACATTAAGGACAGAAAACCAATCGATAGTCCAACGTCAGACCCCAAAAGCATTTAGCATACGCCTTTGAAATAAAAGTTCAACCTAACTAGCTATGATATAAATGGAACAACTATTTTGTTTACGTGGTTGTTTGCTACTCATATCCTCCATATTGTATAAAAAATTAGATGAGAGTAATACAACCGAAGTTGGATCAAATTATCGATGTCACCTCGTTTGGTTTTAGTGCATTGAACTAGGTATATCTCTGTAATGTTGAGTTGGTTTTACTGAAACCCGGTAGACCATATTTATTATCGGTTCGGCAAAAGAATACTTCGTATAGCGGAAGTACAAAATTAGTCGTATCAAAACGCGATCACCGAAATTGCCCGGAAAGCAAGGTCACACAAGTGGATAGGGCGGACGGCGACCGGAAACTGCAAGTGGATTTGGGAATAACAGTAAATTTGCGCCCTACTATTGACTGAATATGCTGTCCAAAATTTGTCGCTTATTGAATTCTATATCAAAACTCAAAAATGTTGCTAGACAACGGTGATCACATGATCCGCTTTCGATGACATATGGAAACCCATTTTGCCTAGTGGACACCGAGCCAAATGTGATTTCGTGTAATGCAAACAGCAATGATTGGACGTTCGTTTCGCTATCGACAAAGGGGTTGGGTAGTAAGGTACATAGCGTTTTCATAGGCACTAGGAGGGTAAACAAAGACCCTCGTTTCAGCGTGGGGGAAACAGTGACATCCGTGTCCGCAACGCCCTCACCCAGACGTATTTAAGACTTCCCAGGCTGACTGAATGTGTTCAAGTGGATGTCGTAGTGGCCATTGTGGTGTGAATATTGTCTGAGTGCGCTTAACATCATTCAACTCACCATTTGGTGGTCTTTCCATGATCACGATCCTCTTCCAAAAGTGCTGTACACTTACTACATAGAAACAGGATGAATTAAGATAATTTGAAGCACTTGTCTTCACGGGTAATGTGACACAACTTCACAAACTAAAATCGTCTCTTTCTCCCGAAAAAGGCTAGTTTCTTGGCCGATGGCAACTAGCTGCAGCCCGGCTCGTTACAGCACATGACCTAACGAGACCTTATATGGTTTTACGCCCATCCAAGTTTCAAGGTCACGGTTTCCAGGTCTCATAGTTCAGCGAATTAGACCCTAGTGGCTATGGTGTATATTCATACATACATTCATGCGAAAAGAACGTCACAAAAGAAATTATCAGTAAAATGCTTGCTCAAACGTTTGCCATCTGAGAAGAATACCATTCTACGGTCTTTTTCTTTTCAAAGAAATTATGCGGTAAGTACATTAACTTCGTCACTAAGCGACTCCAGGAATGGCCGTTCACCCGTACTAAGACTGAATTTGATCCGTATTTGTACAAAAAGTTCCCGGGCATTTTCATCGATCACGTCAACTCACACTGTCTCTCCGCGTACAAACAACATTATGCACAGTTTCCTCAATCAAACAACGGTCGTGCCAAGCTATCAAAGCAGACGACAAACAAACCGGGCATGGGCGAGATTTTGTCCGGTAGGTAGACCACGAACGGATAGTTACGATCGATGGATCCCTGTCATGACAATCGAGCTAGGTGACAAAACGCGCACCACGTGGTCTGAAATTCGACCGGAAAACGCGCGTGATCAGCCAGTCCAGACCGACCAGACAAACGTCGCTTTAGAATTTATCGTTGTGATTGTGCCACCGGACTAGTAAGATCAGAGTTGGGAGATGAATAGAATGTACTTTATTATATTGACTAGCACTACTTACATCCATGAGTAACGCAAATAATTCAGGTGTGGTATACTTGAGTTTGAGCCAGGTCCAAAATCAGCGAGTTCAGCTTTGATCCTCATTTGGACTCAGCTCACTTGCCTCACGTTCTTGATGGTCACAAGCGCCACCAAGCACACAACGGTTGGCTGAGACTTGGTTAGCTTAGTTATGGTGTTTGCTTGTATGCACGGTCATATAGTAGGACAGAGTATCCAAGTGAACTATTTTCAGTCGCCACAGTTCCGTTGACCGCATCGAAATCGGTCGTCTTTGTTGTGGCTATACTACGCACAACTACGTGGGACATGATGTTGAAAATGTGACTAAAAATGCGTGCCGTAATGGCAAAGTTCTAAGAAGATTTGAGGTTGGCGCAACCGAAGAGACTAGACCACAAGCAAAACCGCGGCACAGGATGTCCTGGGATGCATTTATTTGATAGTCAGAAGCCCACATGATCGTTCAGTAGCTTCTCTGATTTCATGCACCTGATTAAAAAATAATAATTGTTATTCTAGCCTAAAGCAATAATGACCGAATTGAACGAAGCAAGTCAAAAATATCGAAGATCAATTTGATTTGTTTGGAGTAGTTAAGAGGCAGTGTACGAGTAGATGCGCCTCTGGGAGAGTTTGTGAGGAAAACATATGAATAGAAAAATTTCCACTGGGAAAAGTATCTGTGGTAAAGGTACCTCTGTTTCCCTTAGGCGAAGGAGGCATGATCTTAATGTGTTGCTTTAAACATTCAAACATACAAACAGATAGGTGATAATAATTCTGCACTCGAAACAAGTTCTAAAAAGTAGAAATACACGAGATCAGAATGTTGGACTGTGTACCGAGAACAGCAAATGCGTCTTTTATGGACTTAATTATTTTCCCGAAATTCCGAATGGCTACCCACCACTTGAAATTAGCTTCCAAATTTGATGTTTCGTCTTACTGAAGAAAGTATGACATTGACACGGTCAATTCTCATCAACTGTATAGTTACGTGGTGACTGGTAGCTGCCAAAGTCCGGAAGCATCCACGTGATATTGCAAACTGACTTTAAGGAAACGCGTGAATTTGCGTTCCGAGATCGATATTTATTCGACCAAGTCCCCGTTGGATCACGGCGTAATCCAGCCGTCCATGCTAGTCACTTGACCTCATTTGGTAGCAAATTATTATTAGAAACCTTAGGAAGTCTTTCGCGATAGCCGCCGCAAAAAAGGGATAAAATATGATCGATAATCTTCCGCCGGCATTTCATTGTTTTCATCTTCTTTAGTCTGTTTGGAGATACGTGTGTCTTATAACCCTTAAATGTGTAGTTAGGTAGATTTTTCCGTACTTCTGACTAGATTGTGCCGTCTGGTGAACTTTTTCCGTGAAATCCACCCATGGCAGAATGTGAAACACTTAAATGTACCGAATGTGCGACAACGGTACACGCTAAATTGCCAGCTCTCGGTCCCTAATTCGATGTGATTTTCGATACTCGAAAATATTTAGGTCTAGGTGCTGTCCTTTCATCTTATCTCTTCTCTATTTATATCAGCGACTTATCAGCTAGTTTTACTCTTATACCTGTTTACATTTGCTGCTGATGTTGCGCTCCGTGAAACCGTTTCAGCAACGATGATTTTCAGTTTTCCCAACAATTTATCTTTTATCTAAGATTTCTCTGCCCGAGCTACTTTATATCTTCACACATCTAAATGTTCCGACTGTCTGTTATCTCCCCCCCGGTCAGCCTATCCATCTGAACCACCTTCATCAACTCGGAAACACTTGCCAAGGTTCAGTTCTGTGAAATATCTAGGGTTATTACCGATAAAAGACTGCATGGGACCTCTCACATTTCCACTTGTGTAAAGATTCTCAGATGACTGTCATTTCAAATCAGAAAGCTTCGACACTACAAGGTAAAGTAAAGTACCATCTACCGTTTTGTATTTATCCAATACATCTTTACTGTTCTCCAGTTATTTTTGCAGACTTTCTCAAAAAAGACTTTGAAATTCTTTGCTTGGGCTGATAAATTATTAGCCATGTGACTTTCCTGCCAATAGGCAAACTGTCCATTAAACTGTGTGATCAACACTTATCCGCATGTGCTGCTCGCAAAATTCTCTCGGATGCCACACATCCTCTGTGCAACGATCTTTTGAAGTGCTGCCCTCAATTTTCAACAAGATCCGCTCCTTGTTTCATTGCCCTCTATAATCAATATACATAGGGACTCTACTGCTCCATATTAACCACGCATCTTGACAAACCGTGACTGTGTTTCAACCGAATTCCCGAGCAATCTATCTTGATGTGGGTATATCATTCCTGGATGAGTTTTCATTTCATTTTTACAAGGTGTTGAGTGAAACTTTCTTCTTAATTTTCCTCACGTTTTTTGACTGAGATACAAAACAATGCAATTTCATAACTAAAGGAGTACTACTCAATCTAGGGCATAATAAGGAGCACATGTAGACTGACTGTAACAAACTGGATAGTCTTCCTCGGTTTGATTTGTAAAGCTTATCATAAAAGCAAGGTATGTTGTCTCATAAACCATATTACTGTTTTTCTATCTTTTACTTCCTTTATTAATATAGTAACAATGTACATCATTTTTCAGGAAGGAGGGTCGCTGCCAACGGAGGGCCGCCAAGTGGGGATGTTGACCGGCGGTGGAAGGATTCGAACCCGGGACAACGTCCGAACGTCACGACCGTATCTGTTTGACCACCACCTGCCTTCCCACAAGCCAACAGCTAAAACTGTTTTTAAATAAAAATGGAATGGAACAATGACAGACAGATAAACGGTGATATTTTGTTTACTCAAAACAGTCCCATAATTAAACCAGAAGAACGGGGATAGGATAATATTTGTCAGAATAATGTGTGCTAACATCTATCAGTAAACAAGTGGATGATTCACAAGTTTCCAGTAATCTTGAAAGTACAACGAACCTCATTAAAAATGGACAGTTTTCATCAATATTTTGTGCACCCATTGTTCGTCTGCATTAGCAGCCAATTTGCTCTGTTCGGTACGAGCACAAAAATATAGTTTAAGTTGCCAGTTTCTGCTCGATCGTGTCGATTTCACCACTGGTTAGCAGGAAGCACTGTTCATTACAATTTGAACCCGCACATTTTCCGTTCACGTGGATGCCCATTGAGCCGTCGCGTTTATTCTTATCGGAATGAAAGTGTCATTCAGCCTTGAGTAATGTAAATCAGCCAGTCAGAAGACAAACACTGGGCGAGCACGTGTAGGACCAACTGTGTAATGATAACGAGCAGGTGGGTGCGTCAATTTCGAAAATGGCAAACATTACTGTAGTATCTGCGCTTGTGCATAACAAAACTATCGATCATTTGCTCGGTGCCACTGTGCGAGTGTGCACCAGTGCATACATCTCTGAACTAAACATACAATCGATCAGTGTGACGATAGAAATCACAGTGATCGAATATAAGATCAGTAGGGATCAATACGACAAATAAAATGCATCGTTTTGAAGTGACACGGAGAACCAACTTGTCATTAATGAGAAATTCACTTAGTCATTAAGCTTTCAAAGGGAAGCGGTTGCCATCAATTTGCTTGGAAGAGGCTTGTACCATGGAGCGTAGATTTTTGCAAGCCTTATTTACCAGTGATTTTTTAATTCAATAAAAGAAATTAGTCCCCAGACCCCTTCAAAACACTTTTAAATTTGTCATTACACCTTTTGGATTTTACTGAGCCTTGCTGTTCGACCCCATTGAATGGCAACTGACGAGGGTAATGTAGTGATTAAAACCAGATTATGTTCATTGGATTAGTAACAGCGCAATGCTAGATTTTCACTTGTGAAAAGCGCCTCTCATTCTGGCGACCACGATAGCCTGGTGATGGGGGCATCCATCCGGTTGACAGGTCACGGAATCGATTCCGACTCGACTTGTCGACTTTAAGATGTGCAACTGAAATGTCCTTGAGATGTAATAAGTAATTCGCATATTAGATTTTTAAAATATGGACAATGTTTTGCGCTGTGAAAAGTCTCATTGGCTAGCCCACCGTCGTATCTCCACATTTCCTTTGTCTGGTCGCAATATCTATCGAAGGAGAAGTTTTGTCACCATTTTCTTCTGAATTGTGCTAATCGGACAGAAAAAGCTGCCTTCTGAACCGAAAATGTGTGACTTCCACTTTCGAGTAAGAGCAGTGTCATAAAACCACCAAGTCTACGAAAAGTTACCCTTATTGTGTGGTAATTCCAGTAGCCTCTTGGTCTTCAACTTCTTTTCCTCTTAAACTATCGGACTGGCAAAGACAAATCCAGTGGTTGTTTCGTCCGTAGATTGACAGATATGAAGTACCGAATTTTAGGCATTCCGTTAACCTTTCACGAGGACTGTACTAATCGAAGGCGTTTGCACTTATATCCACATTGATTAATGCACTTTGCAAGTTGGTGTGTTTAGCTTTAAATTGCCTACCTGCAGAAGAATAGGTAAAATATTATTACCCCTTATTTCGCTACACTTCATTTTAGCAGACATGTGACTAGCTGAATTATCATGACGAAAACCTGATCGTCGGACAGTCCAGTTTATCCACATTGCACGTGAATTGGAAGGAAATGGAATGTTTTGTTCCGCATTGGGATGACCGTCGTATCGGTGCCTGGTTTAAAGTTCTTTCCCTATGTTTGTGCCTCTCTCACTCTGTCTGTCTGTGTGAAGCGGATTTGCTATAGTATCCCATGTTCGCCCATCGAATGTCACGTGAGGAATGCTTCCCGTTAATGAGACTATGGCTGTCTAAATCACATCTAATACGGATGAAATTGTTCACTGAAGTCTATAAACTTTGACTCGTAGCGCCGACCTTTGAATGTGCAATATGCCAGTTAATTGTTCATAACCTAAATCGTTGAAACACTGACCTGTGTGGATAAGTACGCAGACACATACACTATCCACGGGACAGTCCATAAATGGAAAGTTGGAAAGGAAATTTTCTCTTGCTTTCCTGCAGACAACAGACGTGCAATCAAACTGTCTGGTTAACATGCCAACATTGGTAGTTTGGTCTGCGATAGGCAAGTAGACAAACTGAACGACTCTAAAATGACACTGTAGGTCGTTCAAGGTCTCCAGTCAATGTACCGAGCAAGTTAGTTCTGAGAAGGAAAGCGGTCGTCTGTAGTGGCTAATAAATTGAGGCGATCGAAGGTGCTATCTTTAGGGTAGCAGCTTACATCACGTTGACTACTAGCACACAGCATCGATCAAGCTCTACAAAGATGATTGGCAATGTCGGCGACATCTGCAGTGAATAGTGTGACAAAAGTATAAATTGCAAGAGGACGGAAGCCTACAAACAAATAGTCCAATTATTATATCATCCGGTGTGTTGTGGCGAATGACTCACATTCGGTTGATCAAATAACTAGCGACAGCGACGAGTTTGTGTACTAATGACTGAGTTTCAAGGTCCATTTTAAGACCGTGTGATGTCTGTAAATTTTGAAACACGGAATACATAGATAAACTGAAGGTTCGTCAAAATTACTAAGCCATGATAATTCACTTTCAGGACGATGGTCAGGAATTTGTTGCAGATTCCACAACAGCACGGATTAATTTACGTTAATCTCGATTCAGCAAATGTGCAGCGATGATCGGTTGCAAGTACAAAATCGGCCAAAAAAGATCGTCTGCGAGGCAGAAATCAAGTCACTGAAAATTTCGTAGAGGAAGCATCGCATTTGGGACATTGCAATTGATCCCGAATATCTTTTTCACCCGAGAATGTCAGTTTGGTCTAATCACATCCGTGTTTGAAACAGATCTACAGTGGGAAAGCATAATAGAATCCCGTTTTCTAACAACGCAGTCTTAATCTACGGCCTATGCTCAATGACGCCGACCTAATGCAATCTGCTCATGCATGCAGTTCGAATTAGCCTCACATATCCCACATATCGGTTAAAGTTTTCGGTGATATTTGGGCACCATCCACAATCTCAAATTGCGACGAGATCATGCATTGGCCTTGTACGAATGGTCAGTTAACTTCAGATTTATAAGCTCATTATCAGAACATCCGTTGTTGTTTTGAGGTCCTTGCCATTCTCCACAAACCCACGTCACTTTGATGTTTACTGGTCGCTATTTATACGTTCCTAACCAATGAGGCCTCGTCACTATCTCATATTTTTTTGGAAGATGATAAGCTAATTGGAACTGGAGAACTGATTATTTCACTGACGCTTCTACTCGTCTGTTCAAACCAATTTGTTAACTCTCAATTCACAATTTCACTTAGGAGCTCCACTGTGCTGTTGAAGTTGCGTCGTCATTTTAGCTTGGCCCTTACTTGTGACCCAGTTTTCTCAGGGGGTCACAGAAAGGTGTGACTAAAAGCAAAAGGTCAGGTGTAGCTTCATTGTTCAGGTTTGATGTAGGAATGGAGGTAGTCTAGTAGCAGCGAGGTGGTTAACAAGTTGAGATGATATCTAGAGTTAAGTGCAAACTGGTGTGTTTATGGGATTGAGAATATTTCGGTACAACCAGCATGCGATAGATGAATGCTCTCAGATCGTGAAACGCCAGGCACAGAAGAGAAGTACAGTGAACCCCTGTTTAATCTGCATGACACAGTGCGCTACATGGTCATGGTTATAGGTAACCAAATGAACGAGCCAATCAGAAATATCGCCACAGAAAATTAAGGTGGACTGGATAGTAATTATTTTTCCTACTGACGTGTAGCCATTCAACACCATTCCTCCCTTTGATCCGGACTTAGGTCAAAACTATTTAGAATTATGCCAAAACTATCCAGAAATGTCATCCAGCTGTTTTATTGGGATCTCGCCAGCATGGGTCTGGAATCGTGAGCCGTCTCACTTGTACACATTTGTTTGTGTATTATAAGGTGCACCGATTCTTAGCGCATTGCTGCACAGTCCGCGAGCAGTTGTGCTCTTGAGGAGAATTGTCATAACAGATGTATGCTCTCACTGAATCCCGAGTATTTTTGACATAAGTCTGAATAATTCTGACGCAATATAGTTTCCCAATGATTTGCTATTTTTAGACACTCTAGCCTAAAAGTGTATA
>LUCM01002709.1:59918-85199 GCA_008360955.1 Fasciolopsis buskii | reverse complement strand
CCGTGCAAACCAGTGACGGATAGGTGCAACATCATGTGGTGAAGTTCAACAAACCGTTCAGAGCCTGCCCGGTAGCGTAATGGCTAAGGCGTTCGACTCACAATCGTTCGTCCTTGTTCGGGTTCGCGTCCCAGTTGGGGCGCGGTGGATATGCACTGCTGATGATTCCTAACAAGCTGGATGAAACAGCTGTACAGTGCTTCCACGGTTTCTTAATGGTGAGTTGAGCGATCATATCACATGGTGAATTATTTCATGTAAACACTCAATCTCCTACTACTAAAAAAAGAATACTGTTTGTCAAATTCATTTAAGAAGTGGAAAAATGCCGTCCAATGGAGACCTCATTTTAAACCGCTATTCGCTAACTTGGAAACTGCAGTTATCCACTAATTTGGAGATAGAAAACGAACTAAGTTCGTGTCCATCATAAATGGAGAAACAGGACAATAAAAAGCTCAGATGATATTTTTCTGGAAAAACTTCAATTCCAGTGATATTGCTAGCATTGTGAACTTGTTGAGCCAAGTATGTGAAACTTCAATTATTAGGTCGAGGGAGGAATACGAAGACGCTGAAATTATCACGATTCATTAGCCCTGGCTGAACGAAAATCTAGAGGTTGAAATTTGACACCGCGATGGTTTTCATACATTCCGAGCTGATTTTCCCGCGAGACTTTAAACTTGCGTGAAAACGGTGGAGTAAAACAACCAACCGGATTTACAAATAATCGACCAAAGTGATGCGCTGTCACATTGAACGAATTCCGATCAGCACTCGTTAGGGGCATTTACTAAATTCGGTGTGCAATTCCAACTGAGCTGAGGGCGTTTACTGATATCTTACCGACTTATTCATTCTCCATTTCAGGTGGCCAAATGTACTACCAGAAAGGACACTTGTCTAGACTGTATTTTGAAAGCTTGTCCAACAGGCTAAAACACGAAATAGCAATGCACAGTATTACAGGCAGTTGTGAATTCGGCCGATTTCAACCTGTTTTTCAGTCCAAATCCAGCTACATTTTGGCACCATCATGCTGACCATCTTAATTCTTATTTACAACACTGCTGTCCGTTTGGGACCATTTACATCCAGACCGACAGACAACCCCAGCTGCGAGGACGTGCGATGCCGCATTTAAATCCTTTGTGCTAACAATGAAAGAGTCGGCCAGCATTTGTTTGACATTTAAAAGAGTAAAACGGATTTCGGTTTGGTGGTATCAGTTTCTCTTTATCTGTCTGCGGCAACAGTTCTGGGCCATCACCAGTTGAGCCCACTGCCTCTTGGGGGGCAAACAAGTCCGTCATAGGCCAATTTAAACTCAGGTCCTCATTACTTCTCCCATGATGAGAGCAATGGGGCATTGACGACTCTCTTTGAGTATATTTTAGTGACTTTTGCCACTAAATAAGACTGTTGGTTTGTAAAAAAAGGCAGACGTTGTGTTTGTCTCAGTGAAGGGGCCTGGCACATGCATCCCAATTACATGTACAGCTATGCTCCTCAGGTCACTGAAACAAGTTATGCTATCATAGCTATTCATTGGGAACGCTGCAGTTTTTGTATCGATTGCCGCGGTTCATTCTTCATAATAGAACGAAATTAATAAATTTCATTGAATTAATCTTTTACGTGACGTGCAAAATGGCTGGAACATTCCTGGACTATGAAGAAGACTTCAGCAGTCTCGATATATCAGTTTAATTATATCCATTATCCACCTCAAGAATTGGTCCAATACCAGGGCAGAATGTATAGATTCCCGTGGAATTTCATTATGGAAATAACTGTGAAATCACGTGTACACAAGGTTCATTATGCAAACGCACGCACGCGCGCGCACACCTTCACATGTGCGCTCACGTATATGCATTTCCTTGGATGCTTACGCTTGTTGTTCGCTTGTGGTTTGTGAAGGAAACTTTGCTTAGGGTGAGAAATCCACTTGCACATTTCGCACTCAAAAGTCGACGACATGCGACGGAATCGAACCGGTAACCTTCGGCTTACCGGACAGACGCTCCCCTTCTGACTTACCATGGCTAAGGCCCCCGAACGCGGATCGTGCAAGTGGACTTTCGGCGTTGCGCAAGTCATTTCGATTCCGTCTCTTGTCGTCGACCTCTGGATGCGTAGTGCGTAGCTGTATTTCCCTTTTCATATGAGTTCTGGCTGCTTGCTCCACCTAAAAATAGAAGAATGTGAATAATGCTGACTTTCACACAGGAGCTCTGCAACGGATGAAAATTCTTTGAGTTTTCCTATGCCTGCTTAGTCGGTTTATTTGTATGTTGGTCAGTTGCGTTGTGGTCTGCTTCGATTGATCACTTTGGTGATGATCGCCCCTCTATTTTGTTTGGTTTCCACCTGTCTGACCTGCGCTCGGCCTCTCCGGAGTTCTTCTATTGCTTCAGAACCAGTCAAAGTTTTCTGTCTGCGTGCAAGAGTGCCCTTTTGGTTTACGCACGCTGTTCACATTCACTGTTTGTACCTCTGTCAAGCTGACTACTGTTTTAGTGTTGCGATTTGGCTCTCGGAGGAATCGACTGTAGTGCAGCGGTTTCCGTCAAATTTTCGCCCATTGCTGTCCCTGTCGGGATGTATAAATTCTGCCCTTATTTAGCTTAAGTTCATCTACCCTACTTCTCTTGTTTGCTCACTGAACCGTCAGTACTGCTTTCTGATTTAAGAATTTCCAATGATTTCTGAAAACACTACTCGTGAAATATGATCCCCTGTACCATGTTAAGCCTGTTACACGAGTAGATTTGTGCCATTTTACTCATATTAACCGTCATTCAGATAAGCCAACAAGGCAAGGGCATTATTGGATTAACAGTATCCTCTATTCTGATGGGCGTTACAGTTAGTTCGCCAGCTTTCTGAAATCTGCAATCAATTCCAAATATGCGCTTGTCTACATTCATCCAGTTTGTTAGTTCAGTCAGTCAGCTCAATTTATCCCGTCTGCTGCGCAGAGGTTTCTAAATGCTTTAATCTGTGTATTCAGCCAGTATTTTTCGGTTTCTACAGCCTGTTACGTGATATTTCCACTGGTCGGATCCAGTTGATTTAATTTATTCGTACCACATGTTGCCCTTCTTTCCATCTTTTTCTTTAAGAGAGAACGATTGTCCATTATATGTCTATTTATAATGCAACCATGCACACGACGTAGTTTTTAGATGTGATTCTTCCAGACCTGGGGCAATTTCCGTAACTCGATCCAGAATTAGCGCGGCGAAATTTCTCATCCCCTTCCCGTTCAATGAATCTAAATTTGTTTAAATTTCACGATGTAAAATCTTTACTAATCGCGGATTTAAACAAAAATATTTTTGATAGAGACTGCTTTCATTCTGTAAGCAAGGAGTTAATTCATAACCAACGAGTATAAGATAGAACTGTTATTTTAGACTCAGTATGCCCTCGGTACGTCAAATTTACTGCACTAGCCGCATTGTTCCCTAGGACTTTAGCAGCGGGAATCCGCAAGTGAACTACTGGAGCTCACACATCTCAGACGAAGTGAAGTCGATGGGGATGCCCATGTGAAAATCATTGTAGTGTAACACGTTGCTACTTTATACTATTTTTATTCCACAATTCACTCATTGCCTACAAGGGTTGTGTAGGCATTCATTAACTACATGCTAAGGGTTCAATCGCCTGCTTGTGTATGCATATTCACATACCAGAATTCCAGCTCCGCCATACTGGGCTGCACGTCTATTGGAAGAAAATTTTTTCATACTACGAAATAGATTTGAAGTTAAACATTAGTCTGTTTTTGTTTCTTTCTATGAAAAGTTGTTAACCCATTTTATTGAGTTTATTTGGTAACTAACGGCCAGAATGAATTAATGTGATCAAATAGTTTTCCTGTCGCATTAATCAGCTTCAGCTAACGTTTTTTGCTTATATGTCTCCATACTCCCTATTCGACACTGAGCTGGAACGATGCCGACTGCTTTGTTAGTACAGTCTGAACACAGAAATTTAGTTCTATGATAGAACAGGGTACAGTTCAGAGGAACAAACTGAACCGAATCAGAAAATGCTTGAGAGATAAATGGATTGTATTTGGCCATCAAAACGTCGAGTTTACTTTACAGCGTGACATAGGGTCTGTTCAAGCGTGGAAGATAATGTGATCCGGTGTTTAAAGTCAGTTCGTGATCTTCAGACGAGAGGTTAACAGTGACAAATATCTATGAATACGGAAAAATTTCGAGCTGACCACTAGCACTGGTGCTTGGAATCTTTAATCTGAAACACCAATGTACCTCTTTATCTGGTCGAAATCACTGAAAATTACAAAGTCGAAAGCCGTATATAATACCAGTGCTGACCACCTGGTCACGTGGAAGCCGATGGGTTGAATGTGAATGAGTTCTGTATTGATGAGGAAATTCGGTCTATAATGAAATACCGGCAAAATTCTGTGACCGATGGTATGTATTATGACATGGAGAGTTTGAGGCTATTTCTGACAATGCCGGAAGCACCAATCACAGATGCATAAACCGTTGGCTTTCTCAAAAAAGAACTTCATCCGTTTTTTGATGCGATTCTAATGACCTTTAAATATATATATATATATGAGGGGCTTCGTATTTTCGTTTTTTCGTCCATCCCTTTATTCTGAAGCACCCAGTTTCGTATTATGATCGACCTTTTCACCCCCATGGCACTGATGACCGCCTATTCCCATCAGCAGTTAGGACGAAATAAATCAATGACTTTTCTGGAGTATGTAACAAACCCCAGGCATTAGAAGAAAACATTAAACATTCACCTTTTTCTCTCCTCTAGCACGACCGTTTCGGAGAACGTGATGGATATGGCCACTCTAGGCCACCTAGGCGTTCTCATTTGGTTTCATCTTTTTTCACCCTATACTTTATTAAATAAAAGTTCTCATATGTGGATGTGTTGCAATGCCCAAGGGTGTTGTAATCTTTCATACTTACAATTAGTGTTGGTCAAGAGGTCAGCATTGTGAAGTTTGTACGCGGAAATCTCGGAGTTGAAGTCCCCCACAGACTCCCACAAGCAACAACCTCCTTCCACTAACGATGTGTATTTGTTGGAAAGTAAACTGGCTGACTTTTGTGATTATCGCCAGTATTTCAGTTATATTTATCGATTACGGAGTCAGACTGGTTTTACAACAGTTTTGGGTAAGGGGATCTAACCTTAGGAAGATGATCACAGTCATTTATCCGGTTTGAAACTACTCGATACTGGGAAGCTTGAAAACTATTTACCGTGGAACTTATAACAAAAACAATCGTCTTTGACAAAGATTGCAGTACCGCAGCAGTTTGGTTTCCACAATTAACTTTCATTTCTTACTACCCAGTGCACTCGCCGCATTGTAAACCCAATGAACAAAAGTTAATTCTTAGAGTTCTAACGTTAGTATTACAAATAAGGTCATATATTTATCATAGCAATTTTCGATCCTGATACGTTCTTAACTGTAAATTGTACCGTATACTCTCCTTGGAAGTTCCTGCTGATGGACCCACTGTTCTCTTCCGGCATAGAACAGGAACTTCGAAGAACGTCTAAACAACAAACACCGTGGCAAACAAGTTTACTGAACACTCCATAAATGCTAAGACCTTTCAAAATTGAAATAAAAATGTTTTAAATAATTAACCGAAATATTTGTCACATGCAATTGATCACGTGAAAACTTCCGAATGTATCGATCTAGTCCCCATGACTTCCACGTGCTTATATGCATACGCTTGCTCTCGCGCTCGCGCCTGCGACTGTATGCTTGTGCATATGTGGTTGTGTCAATACAGTTCGTGCATCCAGTCGCGCCATTTGCCTAACCTTATCCTAAATTCTAGACATTTTATGCTCGAGACTTCGCTACGCGGGTTTCGGCGACCAATGGAACGCTAGCACTATTCATCAAAGGTCTTTAAACAAATGTCCAACCCCGTAAGTGTCAGAGGAAAAGTGAGATTTTATATATACGAATAGCGTCTCACGCTGCCATGCCTACCATTGTTTTCACATGGACTAAGGGCAGAGAGAAGACCATTAAATCAATGCGATTCTCTAAAGATAGGTTAACTCAGCTGTAATTCCTTTGTGGAACATTTAATAGTAATGATGGATTTAAGCACTCACGTTGCGTAATCAAGAATCTAAATTAAATTACACTGCAGTTTTATAAATTGACATTTTTTATATGGAATGTACAATTCGGTAACCGATTACTTATCCAAACATGAAGTTTGCATTCCATAAATCATGTGGCCCCTTGTACGGTCTCAAAACAGTTGCAGGTATTTTCCGCCTAGTATTTGATAAGAGTTATCTTAGTGTACAGAAATCGTTTTCACAAAAGCACAGGCAGAATGACTCGGAATTAAGCATATATTATTGCAGTGCACCACGGTAACGTGAACTAAAAGCTTGATTATGTTTGACAACGGATCACTTGGACATAATCAAAACCAAACCAGTACCGTTGGTGCAAACCATTCTCTGGATGGGCCCTCATTTTTTGTTGGCTACTGCGTTGAAGCAGTGTCCAACAAAGGACTCTGCTTATAGTTTGTTGAACTCGCAGATAAATATGCATGAGCAGTTCGATTGGTAACATTTTCGCAAACAAATCCTCATCCCAAAACTTTGCGACAAAAAAATACTGTTTTATATTCGGAGTTCCCTTTAGATTCACGTGCCAGTCATTAACAGATTCATTTTGGACATCGATCATTAAGTGTTTAATTTTTCGCCGTTCAGTTTACACAGTCCAACCTTTCTTGCCCCCTAGATACATGAGTGTTAAGTTATAATTCGTGTTCCTATCATATTTATATAATTTATGCCTTCTATAGCTGGAAAATTCGTCTCGTTCCTCTAAAAATGGCTTTTCGGAGTAAAACTTCGGCCTGTGCTTGAAAATTATGGCCCCACCTTATTTGTAAATGAGTTACATTCAGTTCAGAGTAATTAGGTACTAGTAATTAATTCATTTATTTGTTTGAAACTCATCTTGGATTGTTTATGTCATTGAATACTTAACCCTGCTTGGTCTGAGGCTAGTGTATCAGGCTCTCAGTCGGTTACTTATTCTGAACGCCTATTCAAAAGCTCACACATGACCTGCGCCTCAAACAGCCTCTGCCAATGAAGTTCTACACACTGCCTTCTTGTGATGCCGTTGTTCCTACTAAAATGCGAGGACGAAGGCGAGCGCTCGGCATCCTCTACTGGTTTGACTGTTCTGTGCTTATCACTATAGTGGAGACCGCTAAACCCTGACTAAAAGCCAGCCATGGGCGGCCTGTGAAGCATACAGTTGTATGTTCACCGGAGTCTGCAGGAAGGGGTGTACTGGATACTCGAGATGTCTGGCCCCCTCTAAAGGATGTGTGAACTCAGCATTCAGCCAACTGTCCCTATCGGATTATTCCACTCTCAGATAGTCCTGCTACCATGTTGGTTAAGCCCTGTGGTCAAAGTACTGTGGTCGGTCTCTTAAATCAGTACTCTATTTTGGTTCGGGGAACTGGATGGTATGAAGCCTACAGAGGATTCCGATGGAAGAACTGTCGTGTTTGCGTGAAACTTGTACACTGTTTATTTTCTGTCCTCTTTCTCATTGACTGGTCTCATTCAACGTCATGAGAGTCCGATGGCAAACGATTTGCACACAGGTCTGTGGAAAACAGCTGATGGTAATAATTCATGAAATAACACCATCCGAACGAAAATGTGGGATGGATGCACACTCGCAAAACCACGGAAGCGAATGGCTCGCTATGCTACCATTGTAAGGGAGAATAAATCATCTGGATAATGTACAAACCGGTTGGTTGACTGAGTAGCACATACCTGACGATACAGTTTGAATCCAGTAAAAAGGTATCTGATCGCCGTAATTTCGTGACGATGAATCATACATACCACGTCAAACACCCAATTTATCACAGTTTTGTTGCAAGTCCCAAACCCAAAGCAGGATGACTCTTGATTAGAGAATATAAAGTTATTAGTTTAATTCCTAGATTTTAGTTAAGAATTCGTGCAAAATTGCTTACGTTTCTTGCGCTTTCTAATAGTCACAAAGATGTACAATGCATCCATGGTCATCAGTGGCGAGTTACATAGTTGAAAGTTAACGGAAGATATTTATTTTTGAACAGTCAAAACTGACGAAGCGCAATAAGTCCTAAATGAGAAATTCATTAGTCCCACTTGGCGTAAAAGATATTCGTTGATTTGAACTGTTCGTTTCTATTTTAATTTTTCTATGCATTGTTGCACTCCACTCACGAATGTTCCGAATTTCAGAAAAGCGCAAGATGTTCATATCAATAGGGTTAAAATCCAATAAACGCCAAAAACGTGGGCACATTTTTGTTCATTCACCAACGTGTGTTCCTTCATTGTACCGAAGCTCTCCGCTCCACTTCTCACCCCAGTTGGGGTGACCTGTGCCCTCTTTAGGACAACGGGTAGCAACTTTGGGTCACGTCAACCGGAGTTTAGAAACCAACGGCCAGCTGTCACGAGGACATGGAAATCGGCTGATCATGCATGCTTTTATCCCATGGTGACTAGCACTCTTCAACTGTTTATTTTAACGGCCGCTGCCGTAGAATGTGATTCGGATATTTTACCAAATTAATTCGTATTCCTATTGAATACTGCCTTAGGAATACACTTCTTCTGACCTGGGGAAGCTTAAATTGGACAACGAAATTTTGTTTCTTTTATTTCACTGATGGCTAGATTGGTGAACAGAGTGCCGCCTGACGGTTTTCTAAGAACTTCCAGTCAGATCGAATTTTTTTCATTTTGAGTATTGTCAATCCAAAGTTGGTACTCTAGGAGGGCATCTGGTTGTAGTCATCCGATCCACAACTTCGAAGTTGAAAAAAAGACAAACGACTGAGACACTGGGATCACTTAAGGGACGTTACGTGATATTTCACGTGAACTTGATTTTGGACTTACTTGTTAAGTGAAAAGTAATATACTTATAAGCTGACAAAAGGAACATGTTAGGGTGCGGCAACGTCAATAAAAGGGTTGGAGCTTCGGTGACAACCCGCGTTAAGTATGTCTGCCCGAGGCACTTTTTGTCTGAGGTAATATCCATTGTTGATATCCTTGATACAATATTTGATAGGTTTTCCCCTGAAATAAATACCGCGGCATAAAGTCAATTAATAATCGCCAGGTAGCACTAATTAAAGGAATTCAGTTTACATTCTAAATCAGTACTCATTGAGTTGCACGAGAAGAGAGGAAAATAAGTGGACGGTAAACAAAAGCTTGTGCACGTGTTGTGTACTCTGGACTTGGTATCCGTGGTTCAAGAAGCACGTGTCCTGTAAGAATATAAAATACTCAATTTTTTCTGGACTAACCTAAATACTGGTTTGGGGATGATGAAATGAAATCAGGTCAGATATGCTATTAAATTCGAACAACTTTAGGAACAAATCGGAATGTCAGTGTATCGAGCGAGGCGATATGTAAAAATTAGCTTCTGCCAGCAACTCGATGGGATAATTGCAAGGGTAGTGGATACTGACTTGACATAACCTCTACCCGGATCAGAGATCAACACAGCTGCAGCGACTTCGTGCTGATTGTGCTCATCCGTAAGCGAAGCAAAAAAGCCACATGGAGAAGTTAATGTGTTCCGAGGGACCGAATCAGACGACAGAATAAACAGTCAGTGAGTGTTGCTCATTGAAGACTGACATGAGCTCGATTTAGTCTTTCTCGCCAGGGTCGGTGGGAACTTGAAGGCGGCCGCGAGATAGGATCGGTCGCGAATTTGCAGTCGAAGTAGAGTAGACGTCTCATCGCATTTTCTGCGTTGCGAAACACTCATGAGTCAACATTTGGGTTATCGTGAATAACCTTTTGAAGGGCGGTTTTCAGTCAGCTAATGAACTATATCTACTGGCAACGCTGAGTTATTGGCGAACACATCAATCTGATAATTTGTTTGAAGTTACCTGGGCGTTCGAGTTGAGTGACATGAATATTTCTATTACCTCTTCCTATTTTTCTTATCATTCAGGAGGAATAGGGTGCGGGATGCGATAAGAAAACAGATCGGGGTCCCCTTTGGTGTAACCGAAAGCAAGCAGTTGCCCAAAAGCGAATGGATATTTCAGCAAGTATGAATATGCATAAAACCAATGTAAAGTAGACATGACGGCTTTGAAGTGATTGACGTCGTGCAGACTAGCCGTGAATTTCCAGGTTTCCAGCATTCCCTCCTTCAGGTCACTTGGCTGACTGGAAGACACAGCTGCCAGCAATGTACCTCACCCTATGTGCCGTATGTAACCAGCAAAAAGCAAAGCAAAAGTACTCAGGCCGAATTACTTAAGGTGTGGCGAAAGCTAATGAGCAGTATCATGGTGTGAAGGTAAAATCTACAGATAACGCTGTTGTATAAACATAATAACTTTAAAAGAAAGAAACGTGGCTAAAATTAATGATTTTTGTAAAGTCACTCAGAGGCGACCATAACGCGAAAGCGTGATGATTTACTGAGATGGACTTACCAGGACATACTGATGACCACTTCTGATTTCAAGTGTTTCTCGCGTTTTTTTTCAAGGGCTTCACAGTTTGCGAAATGTTTTCAAAGGTTGAGCAGAGCCAAAAATGGACCTTAGGACTATTCTGTGATGGTGTCCATGATCTTCTTTATGCTAGGGATCCTCTTCATCTGAGTCTTTTACTATAGGAGACCGTTTTTATGTCACGTGTGTAATAGGGGTGAATACATGCATGACGGATGTGGTATCCGCATGAATGGGGGAAACTTCCCTGAAAATACATGATCGATCTTCGATTATGGCAACTCTTTAGGTGCGCCTACCTAATGCGGTCTTGACCATGCGTTCCTATATCTATACACCCCGAAAATACGTACCAACACTCTCTCGTTGAAGAGTTCGTTAATAATTCCCTGTCGGTTGGGCCAAGACAGTCTTAGGAGCAGGGGTAGAATGCTGCTAAAATAGGTATTAAGTTTAAGTAAAATCTAGATGTTTGGACAAAATATCCCAGAAAGGGAAAGTAAAAAACAGTCATTCATAGTTAACTAGTTGGTTTGTGGGCTAAGTTGTTGGTAGTTCAATTCCGGCAATATTTCCGGGTCGCTAGACATTCACTGTTCACCATTATGTTTTGATGAAAGCGAGCTCTAAAATCGAACATCATTTGATAGTTTCTGTGCCATCAGACTGAATGTCTGAGTTTTACTTGCAGACAAGTGAATCGAAGCAGTTGGACACTTTTTCTGGATTAACCAAGTTGCCTGAACGAGGCAAATCGGGTATGGACTTAGTCGAGGTAAGCAACAAACGTCAGACGTGCGTGGTCCCGAGTACCGTTGAATCCAGTAGTTTTCAAAGTAGCGAATTAAAATGGACAGAGAAAGTATTCAAAAGGCATTTAAGATTCCTAGTTTTTGGATGTTCCCATAGGCAATCAGTTCGAGACACTGGGGATATTTTCGAGCATTTTCCAATAGCTGGCAAATCGAATTTGACTGTCATGTTTTGTAGTTTTCAACTGCACTAAAAATCACTAAATCAGTTAGATCTAATTGAATGAGTCGAAAATGCGAATCCCATCTGTTTAAGCAATTCCTTCTAGATTCTTAGCCAACGGAATAAAACTGTTTAGAAATGCGAAATCAATGCAGTATTTTCTTTTGAATCCTTAATTTAAGAAGCAACCGGGATCTAATATCAATATTTGCATATAAAAATTAACTGGAGAATTAATCTGTTGCTTTTAGATCCCACAAAGCATTGGCGTGGGAAGTCAACACGGTTCCACGTGTCAATGTGTTTTCCCAAATGTGACAAATGCCATGAATTAGTTGTATTTTAGAATGATTGTCCCTTTAAACCTGGCTTATTTGTGCATCTTTTCCTCGTATCTTCGACTGGACAGGGAATAACGCAAAGTTACTAGCCGAGGGTTCCTTCAGTCGAAATTTTCTCCAAATCGTAGATGACCCTGGACAGTGCCGTATTCAAAAACAATGCCCCGCTCCCGATCGATTCTAATTCCCCTGTTTGACATCCGATTGGACAGGGTACAAGCAAATTACCAGGCCCCTCTGCCAGATTTAGCAGTAAGATTATTCTGATTTCTGACCATCTGATTCTAACACTTCTAATTGTTGGTCAGAACCAACTCATCTTTCCGTGCACTGGTCGTACCGTCTCTTCGTCTTTGTTTTCCATTTCAGTGAGTTAGCTAATATCTTCCATTTTGGTTAATTATTTATTGCCGTCTTAATAGTTTACGATATTCTATCAGCTTGACTGTGCACAATTTAATCCATTTTTACAGAAAAGCGGCACTTTTTCTTTGATTCCATGTGGATGATACTCCTTTGACCTTATCCCCACTTCCGAACTGGAAACGCTTGCCGCTTGCCGTTGGCGTGACCCATGGCTGGCTGGTATTTGTAGCGACACAGCACATGTCATCACAAAGAATGGTTTTAGGTTAGATTAACTGATGTACTAGTAGTTCCTAACGTGAGGGCATTTGTGAAATGTAAACGAGTCTGATATCGCATTGGAGGAGGAAATTTTATTGTCTCTAGATAAAGTCAAACAGCACCATTACAATTCAGTAGATTAGCGCTCAAAAGAAGGAATCGTGATTGGGAATCAGGTGTGGACACTAACAAATACGCACATTAAGTAATATTGACGACGATGATGATGGTGTTGTTTTTGTTGTTGTTGATGATGATGATGATATCTTTAGTGGTTATTATTGTTGCTGTTACTGCTAATAATGTCATTACTAGTATTATTATTAGTAATAGTAGTATTAGCATTAGTAGTAGTTGGTATTGTAATATGAAATATCTGTATCACATGGTCTTGATAAAATACTTCCAAAATAATCTGTTTGAAGATAATCAAAATTGAATTTTGCAAAACAAATAATAAAATCCAGCAAGCCAAATTTTTGTTTTTAAAGTTTCCTGAATTCGTCATGAGTTCGATCAAATTACTCCCGGAAAAAGTACGTCTGCATAGAAATACTCAAGGGTTTCTGTGTCGTTTAGGGATCTCTGACTGTTTTTAAAAATCTTGGACTGGGTTGGAATATGCATGTATTTGCTTACTTGAAACAGCTACAGACGAAGTTCACACGTGGTTTCCAGTTCCCTTCATCCGCGTGGGGCCCCTACATGCAGCGAGCAAAAAGCCTGTCCACAGATTCATGCATTAAGCGAGTCCTAAAAAAAAAAATACATGTATGGTCTGCCGGTTACCGGTATGTTTTGTTCGCTAACGTCTCTGTGCCGTCAGCATTGGCTACCAAAAGCAGCCTGAAGACACCATACGATGGATAGGTTTATGGCTTGGTTGAAGCTCCCGAAAAATTCCGGAAGGGACAATTCAGATCTTACCTCATGTCAAAAGGCAGTTACGGGTAGGTCTTAATAATCAAACGAAACCACTTTTCCAATTTCGTTCAACCGGTGGACAGTGCAAGAGGAGGCTAAATGTGAATACCGAAAACACGGCCATTTTGTTTCGGTGCAGCGAGTCATACGACAATGAAACCCGCTTACACCCAAAGGAACAGGACTGATTGCCAAACGTCTGACGTCAGTTGAACAACTCGGACTTCGAATTGGACCGACCGCAAGCCTGAGGACAAGTAAGAAGTCACTCAGGCCTTCTAGCCCGCGGAGTGATTGAAAGCGGTCTGATTTGTGACATTCGGAGGGAAGCGGAGGCGACATTCGCTATGTGAACCAGAGGATAGACAATGACCCGTAATACGGAGTGAGGGGCTATCGGCTAATGAGCTCCATGCTGTGTGCACCAACACTCACCGTCTGATTATCACAAATAAATGAGGAAGCTATTGCGTTGAACGGTCTGAGATCAGTTGATCGTTCTCGTTTGCTTAGTTGGGGTGGGACTGAACCAGACACTAGCGTTGGCAACCACGATAAACGAGGTATTAAAACAACAGTATATTAGAATGTTCAAGAATATTTGAAAACAATATAGATATTTGTGGGCATTATGGCTTAACGTAACTGGTTGTTCGCCTGTCGACTAATGGAGCCGATTGTGTTATTTTTTCTGAGGTGGTCGGTAATTGGCCGTTTGCGTTCGCCGTCAGAAAGCACTATGCTACAGCGTATGGCGTTACGTAAAACTGTAGACAGCCATATTTCCTCTCCATTTTTCATAGCATATGGTGTCAAATACAAAGTGCAAGATGTACCCATGCATTTATACATGGATATATACTATATATATGGTAGTGTATTGCTGATATATAGCGGCTCTAATCATTCTTCCCAAGTGTTGCTTTGCAGCCTCGTTAGCAAAGCACCCACATTATACAGACCTGGGGATGCCCAGAAGCCGACTCGAATCTTGATCTTATGAGCGACTACTGATACTTGAATTTTCTCACTAGTTCTTCAAAAATTCAACAAGGAATTTGACGGAATTTGAATACATACAGTACTCGAAAGATAAGTCAAAGATGTAACAATGTAGTTATTTCCCATGTAATTGAACATATGTTGCTGGTGTAAAAACGAAGCAAGTAATATCGTAAAAACTCCTCCCGATCCTCAGAGTCGAACTGGCTCGAGGATGTTTCCATGTCACAATCAGCCTGAGATACAGTATCAAGATTGCATCAATTGTAGGACACGAAGGTATTCTGACAGTTGCGCTTTTCGTGGCAAGCATTGGGTAGTTTCCCATCAGTCTTAATTTGCGTTCCACGGAGGATTATCCAACTCAGAATAACAAAATGCAGAGTACTGAGGATTTAAATCATCCTCTGTTAGAATTAGAACAAAAGGATTTTTGTGATTCTCCTAGGTAGCTTGCTTTCAGTCATGTAAACAAATAGATGATATTTGCAAGCAGTCTGACTACCGATTTGATGTTCGTGGACCGGAACGCCATGTTAGCTTAGTGAACGAAGTGACCGGGAGAAAGGATCCGTGCGAAACATTTTTTTAATTAATGGTACGAGAATACATCGCTTCTAGATGAATAATGGGGAAATTTGATGAAGAAAAGTCACGAATTTGACCGTTTGGTCAACGTCGGACGAGTCCGTGGCAATTTAGATGTCAAACATTGCTGGGTAAATGGATAACATTTCAGTGAACTGTTTCTGCACTCACCAGTAATCCTTGGTGTCATTTTTGTATACTGCCTAATACCCAGCGGTCTATTTAGTTCAGACAAAATTAAAAACATACCAACAAATATATATAAATCGTTGTTTATTTCCGAAAACCAGAACTGCTCTGTTTCTTCAACGAACATGCGGCGACACACCATGTTTAGATACACACTTCGAGTCAAGAAAAATAATGAATTTTGTACGCGCAAATTTTCAGCCCAAACTAACAATTCAGGGAGGAGGGAATAGAAACGTAGCAGTAGGCGTTTTGATCAAATAGGCGATTTGATGAAACAGAAATGAATAAAAAAGGACACACACTACAATGGAAGGTAAGATCGCCCAGTAACTCCTCGCGACTTACGTGCAAACAAACAAGGTAAGGAATACAATTCTTCCTACAAGTAGAATTACGGGAAAGCAGAAACCCAAATTTGGAACGATTTGAAGAATATGGAAGATGTAGTGAACAGCAAAGCGTGATGACATGGTTAGCCTGCGAAGCAAGCTGTGTGAAAATCTATCACTAGCATCACAATGTTTTTGATGGACGATTCCGCCAGTCAAGCCCTGTTAATTCCACCTCAAAGTGCAAGCGGTTTTAGGGGTTGGACAATAAGACCATTGTGTGTCTCTCTCTCTTTCAAGCTAAGAATGAATACTGAAGTGCAACGAAGCCAAAGAGAGTGAGTGAATGGAGTAACTTATTGAAGGACCGGTGCATAAGGTACTCTGATCTCTTTCAGCGTGCGGGAGAAGGATGGTAGTTTGTAGACCTTGCGGAACACGGACTGGATGCAGTTGATCCAAGAAAGGGCATGAGGTTAATTTATTCGTTGTTAATTGGTAGCGGTGGGGTCTGAGAAAAGTAAACCGAGTGCGATTGCAAAAGTAGTCGTGTAAGTCATTCAAGAAATTTGGCTCAGTGACTTTTCGTGAGAGACTTGAAAAAAGGCGCGGCCATCGATTGGGCCAAAAGTGTTCCCATAGTCAGGAAATACAAGCCTGACCATGCGGGTCTCACGATCGAAAGAAGAAAAAACTGGCTCAGAAATAAATCTTACAGCATCACTTGTAGACGCAAAGCGTTGCTAAGCAAAGTGCAAGTGCTCGTAGATTTGAATATCATTTAATGTACGATAAAGGGGCATGTTTTCAAATACTGCCAGAAGCTGGGGACAGACAATGGATTGATAATTTTCAGATCCCCCCTTGAGAATTTTTCCTATTCTATCATTCAGAATAGAGCGTTTAATTCCACTGCTGACCGAATTCTCAAAATTCAAAGCAAACAACGGCAAAGAAAACAAAATGCTTAGGTTCATCGAAGCAGGTCACTCGGGATAACCCTTAAAAATAACGTTGGCGAACAAATCAATAAATTCGTAGCAGCACGGCCAACTTCAAAGACCAGGCCGTTGTCTGCACTCAGTGATATCATTATAAGCACCATAATTACGGGCGTTTTCTCTAGTCACCTTGCTTTTCCCTTATTCAGAGAAAGAACAAGAATGAGCGATGGAATACGCCGTTGTAAGTTGAAATGGATAAAACACATTGGGCACGTGGGTTGTTCAAAACAATCGCACATAAAACGATTTCGCAAACCGTGTATCAACAAACACGACAGTGTTGTAGCGATCTCCAACAAATTTCCGAAAGGAAATATTTTTTTAAAATATCCAGCTTGTTAGCCGGTAAGTGCTGCTGTTCGCAGAATTACCAACAACGTTGCTGTTATTTATCCAATTAGTCGAACAGGACTGGCTGTTGCATACTTCGTCTCTCCGCTTTGCTATCATGACTTCCGCTTCGAGAATGCTGCACTTTAATTTCTCCCAGTCAATTATACTTCAAAACAAAACTGTCTTTCACAATCGGATATGTTTCCTTAAATCGTCTGACCATGTTCCATCGCTCTTCATTCCTAAGACCCCAGTTCTCAGCCAGTAAACGACGCGGTATCCATTCCCAGTTGACTAGATAGACAATTTCATATAAGTCGTGCAGCCAACGGATGCAATAGAAACGGACTGACTACTTGGGGGCACTGTGGGTTGGTTTGAACTCAAGCACGTTGCAATTTGAACCTACACCCTGGGGACCAAGGGGCGATGAGACCAATCTATCGGTTCTTCCTAAATCTGTAATTCCTGCTATTCTTAAGGCTTTACCGGACATGAAAAGACAGGCCATAATGAATACTGCTGAGCACATCATTTTTGAATTTTCACGGTCGCGTATGATGAGGTGTTCTGCGTGTGCGAAAAGATTGTGCTTGAAAAGGACAGGGTCACCTCACAGCTACGTCGTATGGTTCGACTGGATTCGGATTCATATACGAAAATGGAGGATCATTTGTATAAAATTAGTCAGTTTACCTCATCATAATCGTGTTTTAGTTAGCGAACGATCGAAGGATAAAAAGTCGCCCAATTGGGTGAGGTTTGAACCATGCACAAGAACAATGTAGTAATGTCACAGGTGGATTTTTAAAATTCACTGTGAAAATAATTATCGAGGTTTTTATTGTTTCTAGCACTTATCGCGATTCAGGAAAAACCGTAAATTATGCTTCATTTGCAAATGACACTACATCAAGCACCCTAGAGCTGTTTTGCTTAATTTCGTCCTGTAAAGAGCATGCACTCTTTCGTTTGCGTGTGGAATGGTGCTCCAAAACCGGAAACGAAGCGACTGTTCCAGCATGTCAAGAAAACTTCAGTTGTCTTGAATCTGAGGAGTTGAACCAGGAACTACTGAGGTGCCGAACGTGGGCCGGTGTTTGACACCAAACGCAATTGAAATAAAGAGATTATTAAATCACTATTATAAATCCTGGCCTGACAACGTTCCATTCCAGTGTTCTACAACTATGCTGAAAAAGACTTTGCTATTCGCTCTCGGAGCCAACAGTACTATCTAATCATAAATAAGGTCAGCTGAACAATGAATACAGCAAATATAAGCAACACTAGTTCAATTCACTTCAGTTCAGATCATTTTGCGCAACCACCAGAGTGCTCTGCTTTTGGTTGCTATCACAAAGCACCATTTACGTAAAAAGAAAAGTGAGAGCTAGAGCAAAATCAAATAACGACTGCAAAATATTAAGTTGAATCACTATGTTGAAGAAGAAAGGTCTCGAATGCAAGAACGCTACTGACTGCACCACTGGGTCATATCACACGTTTTCTCCAATTATTGCATTGGGAGTGGGGATCTCGCGGACTCCAAACCGGTAGGCTAACTGGGACACCAGCTAACGATTTTCTCTAAAAGGAAAAATGATTTTGCAAAGTGAATCTAAAAATTTTTAAAGAGCGATACCTTTTCAAACAAAGCGTTTAACAGTACGATACGGCACTTACACGTTGAACATCCTGCTACCCACATCTGTTTGTATTTGTGTACTTGAGGCGTGTCTACTGTGGCTAAAATCAGGTGTTGCCACTGATGACGTAAGATAAATAGATGTCTACCAATACGTTTACTAAGTTCATTTTTGTTCTCCATATGTTGGTTGGTTATTGTTTTGCCAGGGGAATAGTGAACAATAACAACCGAGATCGGTACAACGAACTGGCAGTGTTTGTATTAACGAATTCTGGTGGAATGCCGGTGAAGGTCAAACAACAACTTATACCGCAATGAAACTCAAGTGAGCAGATATTTTTCAAATAAGACAGAAAGTGTAGCAGTTCATGGCGATCAATGTAAAAGGTCAATCGGAAATGGAGAATGTTATCGACTTTAGTTCCAACTCTTCTTCCATCACAACGAAAATCCCAATGCGAGACTGATTTGCGCATTATTTCCGAGTATAATTATACTCGGTATTCCACAGTATCTTGTCTCTGCTTGGCATTGTTATATGAGCTCCATACTTCTACATTTAACTGCCCGTAGAAGACATAAACTTAAGTGTTTTTCACTGACATATTCCAGCTGGTAAAAGGATCCAAGAAACAGTTAACCGGATAGAAACCCCGTTAATTCTTTGAGTAATCGTTTTCCTTCGGTTTCCATGTGTTCATTTATTTAAGGTGATAACTGCTCAAGAGAGTTTCTTCTCTCTGATGCTCATTTTCTTAAGACTGGATAGATGCACATTCCTCTGAGTGGCACAAAGGCTGCAGGCCGCCATCTTGGTGCTATACGGAGGTTATGAGTTTCCGTATTGGATTTGGTCGTGCAAGTGTTAATGCTGGCTGATACGCTTACTTGGCTCTGGCTCACGACGGTTTTCTTCTTTTGGTTATCCGTGAAGTGCGTGAGCCCCAACGAAGAGCACTGTTCCGTGGCCGGCATATTACATTGACTTTGTGTCACTCAAGGTTGGCTGAGCTGTCTGTTGTGCTTTAACTTATGTTACTTTTCACTTGTCCTCGTGAGTGAAACCCTTCGGATGATTTGAATCACAGTATATACCGCCGACCTGATCCCTTGGTGGCATAAATTGATCACCAAAATGTATGATATGTGAATATGAGAACTACTGTGTCATATCCACGGATCATTCAAACAGTCTGGTTCCATAAACTCGGGCAGATTAAGTAAAACAACTAATAAGCAATAAAATGATACAATTATTCCATCGCTAATCAAGCATTTGGTCTGTTACCACCCAATAAATGTGAGATTATTAGAAGCACGCACAGACATATTCCGTGAAATACCTATAAAGAATAATTGACGTAATTCCTGGCTATATATTTGATTAAACCGTGTTATGTGTGGTAAGCAGAGCAATACTAAAGGTTCAACAAGGCTGGGCGTTCCGCTCACGTTGTTCCTATTTCGAACAGCATGATTGCGTTATTCACGAACATTACCTTAACGAATGTTCATGTATTGTAAACAAGACAATTATGAAATGTTAGCGGCATCTGCTTCCGAAAAATCACGTTCTTGTTAGCCATTTAACTGACGAAGTCATCACCTCATTCACTGTCCCTATCATCATTTGTAACGGATAGCGGAATGTAACATTTAGTTCTACACTCACACTAGTGACTGGATATGTCATTTTTTATTGACAAATGGTCCATCACCGGGTAAACGTGGTCTGCTGAGCGGAGTGTACTCATATTCACTCCCTGTGGAGTTGCACGTGAGAATCCCCACGTTCTGCCTGCATTAAACTTCACAAGCAAACAGTCACAAATGCAGGTGCACGTAAACATAGTTTGTTGAAAAGGAACGAATTGTTCGTGAGTGCTAACTATAGAAAGCAAATGGCATTCAAGTGTTCTGCTAATTTCATTCGCCTTATCATTTGTAGTTGCGAACATAGTCCATGGTTCAATATCCAACTCGATTTTCAATCCAATGCTGATCGATCGCGACTTAAAACTGTCAAATATGCACTGGTTCTTTCCACTCGTTTATAAGAATCTTGATACTCTTCGTTTGTCACCAATCTGATTTAGGAACAAAAGCATAGAATGTTACTTAATCACGCAGCAACAGCGTGATGTCATTTTCGTGAACAGTGCGAACGAATGTTTTTCTCTCGTAAACGCGTAGAAGTCTGAGGCATTTGACGGAAACACAAATATACAATCAGCTAAACATTAGGCACACTGAGCGCTTTCTTCAACTTCAAAAGGAGGACAAATCCGTGCGAATTTGGTGATAATTGACTATCAGGTATTATTCTAATCTTACTCGAGTTAGTTCCTATTGCGGTAACGATTTTCTTGCCGGAGAGGAGGAAAACCAACCGATGTTTGGTTGTTCGATAAAGCCGCTAAAGCTAGTGGTCGGTACACACGGAACACAAATCATTTGTCCCCTCCTTGGTTTTAGTGGTTTAAAAACAAATTCGAGATTAAGGAATGTGAATGAAGCCGTCAAAGCCGAATAGGGTAGTCCGCTTTTGTACGTGCACACGGTACGGAGCCAGTCAAACTGATTACCATACAAGGTGTTTTGTTTCATTTGATTTGGGAAATGATTTGAGAGTTTGAGTGGTCACTGGAAAAAAAGTCTATCGACTTTGGGTGTGCAAAAATCAATCAGCAAACGGATCAGTAGACGTAAACAAATTACTGGGGATCACGAAGCAATTGCCCTCATTTTGCGTTGAACAATCGAGCAAGATGAAGAAATTCCATGCATATTTATTTATAACAAAAGGAAATAATTTGCTGCCTATTTCTAAAAGTTCTAGATCGTCCGCTCTGAGTGATTTCTTGGAGATAATCCCAATTAAACAGTGATCCAGGACTTGCTTCTATTTTCGTTACATATCACGTGAAATCAGACCACTAGCGCTACATCTACGGCAAACAAAGTTAGTCTAATTCGCACCGTATCCAAATACAGAAGCATCATCTCCACAGCAAGCGTTGTTCATCAAGCAAGCAACAGAAAGCTCAACCACACATGTAAGTTGTGATTCTCCAGAAACGGACATTATATCATATTCGCTGATTACGACCTAATGGGGAGCTTTCTGGAAGATTTAGGAGAAAACATTTACGATGACTTACTTCGAGGGTTCGAACATCTGGTTTATAAATTCAAGAACGCAGTGGCCTTCAAAAGCGCTGATAAAAATGCCTAATTCAATCTTTGAGTACCTCTGCTCTCTTACAGAGAATATGGAATGAAGAAATGGAAAATATATCCTATACCAACACTTGAAGCCGAAAAATATGTTTTACTGTCACTAAAACCAACCTCAGAAATACTACTTTGATGAAACTTTTTTCAGCTGACCCGTACTGCTGATTTTCCGGGTGATCGTCAGCTCACGAAAAATCAACTGTGGAAACGAAATCACAAAACATCATGACTTACACGATTCAACACCGATTACCTCGATTAGTGTGCAAAAAGAAAACGGAAATCTCGCTGATAAACCCCGTGCAATAACGTACTCCCGATTAAACGATAGGCTACCCTGGTTTTCGAGAATTCTCGCTCTGAAAATTTGAAGTATGAAGATTAATAAGCAAAAGAGCACCTGACATGTGACCATAACTATATATATATATATATATATATATATTGCAAGTAGTATCTGGACAAACGAACAAAATTTGCCCGGGAGCACACGACCGGTTTCGCGATTATTGTCGCTCGTCAGGTATGCGTATCCGGTACTCTGTTGTACAAACATCCTTATACTTGTACATTCCGAATCGGTATGTCTCACCAGAATCTAATTTGTAGCGTCAGGAGTGTGCATAAATACCTGCATAAATACGTCGAGAAAATGGCAAATAATAAAACTCTACAGTTATTTACAAATTCCATTTGTATCCACTTGCATTTCACATCTTACCAGTCTCCAAAATGTGTCAGTTAACGGTCTCGCCGTTACAAATCTACCATGATCTCAGTGTGACCTGCCAAAATAAACACTCGTATCTGATCTGGTCTACATTCATTCCGTTGTGCTTCGGCACCGTCATCAGTGGCACGGCGAAGTGTAACTTTATTGGATTAATGGAATCAGTCATAGTCGACACGAACATCAAAACTATCAGTGCCTCGGAAGTGGCGATCATCGTACGACCGTTTATGGACCAACACAACTTTTGGTGACACCATCGTTATCTGCAGGTATTATGCTGCGTCATGCTTTAATTCTCACCTTGTGAACCCTGAACCAGCTTGAAACGTTCAGCATCAAAGTCGCCTAGTTGTCAAATAGTTCACTTCATCACAGTTTAGTATTACTATTTTCGGGTCTAAAATGTAAGCAATAAAGAAAGACGATTACATGAAACGTTTTTGCCAATGTTTTGTTTTCCGGAGTCATTGAGTCCACGAGATGAAAATCAACCAACCCCGATCGAAACACACTTTGAAACAAAACATTCTTGTGTGGCGGAAATAATGAATTCATCCAAGGTTATTGCTTTTCTTCTTGAAGTTTATAATGCAAGCCGACAAGCGGTCGATGAGTGGCAATTGTTCCGTCTCAAGCAAAAATGCTTATGTGGTTATTTTATTTTTACTTTAACGAAGCACGAAAACAACAACACGGCGTAAATTCATTTCCACCGATTCGGTTAAGCTGTGTCCAGTGGACAACCAGGAATCACGTGACGTACCACTAAAGGTAACGCAGTAAGACGTCTGAATGGTTGGACGATTGTAGTTTAAAAAACTGTTTTGCATGGGTTAATCGATAGTTTCAAGGTCCCCATCTGAAATGTTCACAAGGCGTGCCTCTGTTCATCACTCAAGGAGTCTGATAAAATGAGCGGATGGTGTAAGAAAAACCATGGTTGGTAAATAATCTTCGATATAGAAAACGGTGGTTTTTAGTAACGTTGATTGTGGGTTCGATTTTCATCGTTTTTGATATGATAACTCACATCTGATGTTTAAATTAATCACTTTAAATTTGATTAAATAATAGGCACAAGCAAGGGTAAACATTTCAGTCAGAAGAACAACATTTGTTCGTCACTACATATGGAAAACCATCTTGAATCCTCAGTGTAGAAAGATCAGGTTATTCCACTACACAGCAAAACACTTCAAACCGCTCCACTTTTGACAACCTTCCGAGGTCTTAATTAATTCACCGTTTGGACAAAGTTACTCTAATTCTCGCTGTCAAGAGTGGTGAAACCACTCGCCCAAACTGTTCGTCATCTAGGATCACAGGAATGTAACTCATGGTTAGCCTTCATTGAATAGTGTCGTAGACTTTCATGGATTCGAATCGCGATGGTATCACTTTACCCATTTCCCAATGCCGAATGAACGAGGGACACCACAAAGATCTGAATAGGTCTCGGTCAATCTAATAAAAACAATCAGATAATTGGTTGCATTTATTTGACGAAAGGAATTTCGGACGTTCAGTCAGGGTACATGCGAGAACATCGTCAAATAGGAGCGGCAGAAAAGATCGGTATTGGTAAATTACGGTTTGCGAGAAACCTGCCTTTCATTATTTGGTAACATGAAAGTCAAAATGTAGGTTTATACAGAAATTATATGTAATCAACGATGTGGTGATGGTCCGAAACCTGACACAGAACTCCAGAGTTTCTCTTCAAGTGTGAGATGAGAAAGACAAGCCAAAAGCAGCATAGAAAAGACAATCAGAAGGTCTATAGAAATAGTGAGAGAGCACTGGAGTCAAATACCTAGTAGCAGGGCGAAAAATCAGGTCAGAAGTCCTGATGCAAGCCGGGGGACTGAAATAAAAAAGAATTCACTAGGCTGAACTTGAAATATCTCATGTAACCAAAGCAACGTTCCAATGAGGGTTGGCACTCGAGTTCCCTCTCCTGCGGTCAAAAACGCACACAAACATCGACAGGATTAGACCAGTTGCCAGCACAAAGAGTGAAGCATCGCAAAGCAAGAAAAACTGTCACAACGAGACTGCATCTTGACGTGGTGTGACGGCTTGCTTGCCTCCATGACCCAACGAGCTATACAGGATGGCTCATCTCAAGCCGAAGATCCAATCATGCCTAGAAGGTCAATGGGTAGAGGCCTGACAAAGTAGTCTCCTGGTCCTCCAAGTTGGGGGTTGATCTGAGTTAGCAGCTCAGTCGGAAAAACGAGTGGAAGACTAATTGATCCAAGCAGAAGGGCGCCCACTCAGCTGTACCCCGCTGCCTTGCGGTCAGGTTCTTGTCAGAATCAAAGGCTTTGGTTGAGAACCCTAATCGTTCTTCTGCTGAGCGGCTGGACTGTCTAGCAGTACCCGTCCATTATTCCCCATGAGTTACCCGCCTACAAATAATTCCATACTGCATCAGTCGTCGCGCAGGATAATCAGGACCGCGCTGCCCATTTCGTCGAACGGGGTGGGTAGTTATAAGTATGCTAGTGCTCAGAGTTCCCTCTCTTTTATTCAGCCTCTCTCCTATCTCCAACCCAATGCCTTTGCCCGCTCTGCCTACCCATAGTGTCCCCACTGATAACGCGCCCAATACTCGCAACGGCTCATTGTCAAATAGTGTAGTACTTGGCTTCCAGTCTTTTAGCTTATATTTTATCAAGTCTTGTAAGCCTTTGAATCTCGGTTCCTTCAATGTGCGCGCTTTAATGCGGGCTGGCCAACAGGCG
>LUCM01002709.1:3105-57850 GCA_008360955.1 Fasciolopsis buskii | reverse complement strand
CACTCCCTGTTCCCATTGGATATTCACTCTTTTTATATAAACGTGTAACTCTGGGGAAAGGCAGCGGTCAGTGAGGCTTGCCTTGCTGTTTAACGCTGAACGATGATGATGATGATGGACCTGAAATACCAAGCCATAGTTTACCAAGATTTTCAGACTTATCTGCTTCGCTCGTGTGTCCGGGTTACTACACTTGCTTTTCACCTCTGGATACGCGCACTTCGTCCGGATATTTTCGCTTGAATTGGTTAGTTTGATATAATGACTATCGCTGTGCAAACACAACAATATTGTGACATTTGACCTCTCTCAGTTTTTCTTCTCATTGCAACGAGTAGAATTCCTTGAATTTCAGATGTCTTGGTAGCGAAAGCTCGGTTCAAATGCCCTATTCACGGTGAAGTTAAACAAAAAGCACAGCTTCAGTTGACAGTACTACACTACCACGTAGCCGATTGGCTACATGCAATCCCTGAATGCAGTCAGATGAAAAGGTTTAATCGTTTTTAAATTGTATCATGATGATGCTGAGCAGTCTCTCCATTGGTACCTCAAATTCAAAGCCACCGGATAAGTGCAGCGCATAGTTAATACCTGCGCAAATGAGAATGTGCGCTTTTCCTAAGGAAAAATTGGGATTTTTTCGGAGACTTCAAATGTTAACGCGAAACCAAACGATTACAGTAATGCCGCGAATTAGTCAATGAAGGGATTTCCAGTAATATCAGATATGCTGAAATTTGACCAACGCCACGGTTTACTTAGGTAGACAAGATGGAATAGCAAAGTTGGCCTAATGAATACAGCTAACCAAGTATGTATTTGTTTTTAGATCGGTCAGGCTGATGTCACTAATCCATTAATGAGGAAAGAAACGCACATTTCTCCTATTTGTTTGCATAACATTAGCTTGAAAAAACGACTTGGCATGAACAAGGCAACCTTGTAATTTCCTTGGTTTCTGAAGATTCAGTCTTGACAGGTATGTGACACTCGCATGACCATTGTTTTTACATTCAGAAAAAATTTCCCAGCACATTCATCATATCTAAATAGATGCGTTGCTCGTCAAAATCGTGGATCGTGTCGATGAGTGCTTGTGGCGAAAGTTTCAGTGGCAGTTATTTTCCCTCGAATTCTACTTGTTCAGTAAAAATGTGGTTTTTTCAAAATTATTTCTATTTCTAACTTCAGTAAACTGAAGCTTGGATTAACTATTTCTTTCAGGCAGTAATCTGGAGAAAGAACCCAACCGTTCCTCTACACATGCACTGAAAACAGTTGCGCTTGGGGGTTAACACACAACAGTAAAATCTTAAAGGTTACATTTTTAAAAAGCTACCCACTTTCGACAGTAAACGAGATGATTTAATGCGCTAGTTTATTCGTAACTGTCGTTCACACAAGGCAATTGATCCCACTTAGATGAGCTGCTCAAGCGTGATGTTTAAGCAATTTGGTTTCACACACACACATACATACAAACACGCACAATTAGATTTCTACTGCGAATAACGGCGGTAGGGTTCCCTGTGATCTAAGAGTTGTGCCAGAGTAAAAAATGTATATCAGATTCTTCATCACATAAGAGCTACTACTGTGATTTTTATCTTTAGCTAGATCGCTATTGGGGCCAGATTGCCTGCCTACACTGTGAGTCACCTAAGCATGAAAATACCGTCCAGCTACTGTTTGTTCCACAGATCTAAACATGTAACGGAAACAGCGAGACAGAATAACAAGAAATTAAGCACTTCAAAAGTTTAGTCATCCTTTACGAAGCTTGATGACCAGATCGTACTATTATAGAAACCACGAAGCTACGGAACTACGAGCTATGGAACCCGCCTGTTGTGCAGCAGTAGCACAGGACGGGTTGTGTACAAAACGTCATCACACACACCACTAAACAGTAGAAAGATGGCCACTATCTTTTGCAGTACAAGTCATGCATGTCCTTCTCAATCGGTCACCAACGGTCAACGATCTTGACCCACAGATCCTAGTCAGCCAATTCGTCCGCACGCACCGTTAGACGGGAACCCTGACTGGTCGGTTAGATACTGCATATGTGAGTGCTTCTCTCCCTCCCAGCAGCTCTCGGATATGGTTCACTATTCAGGACAACATTGCACTTCGCCCCAATTCCTAGGAGAAGGTCGAGCACACATGATATTCACATCTAAACCCGCCTCGTTTCCAATCTCTTGGGCAGACGCAGCAACCGTTTCCATGACAATCAAGGTGACGTAAACAGTCTTCCTCATTAGTAAAATCTTTTCATTTCAAAGCGCAAGTTGTATCTTCTTATTACTAAGTACTGGTTTCTAATCCACAACAGTGATGATTTCAAGTCCGAACATGGCGATAGCCAACAATGAAGCTTTTCTGGCGACAAACAGAAAGAGTTTAAACATTATTGTTAGCTCCGATTGGCATTATCCTGGGTTCCACGAGGAGATAAATTAAATGGTGTACATTTACGGTCGAATCTCAATTAGGAGCATTTCATCTCCTAGGTATAGAACGACGTATCACATTTTCAGTTGATCCTACACCTCGTAACTGTCCCAACCACATCACCGTCGAAAGTGAACTCCGGACAGTGTTTCCAGCCTGGGAGAACCTGTCGTATCTAATGGTGTGTTCATCTTACTAGCATTTTTAAAAATAATAGTCTTTTAATTTCTTTATTTACTATACCCCAAGTGCACAATATTTCTGACAGGGCCTGTAATCATGGAAGGTTGCCAGGAGACTGTAATCGGTGGGACGTGTTCATTTCCAAGTGCTACGGACTAAACCAACTAATTAGCACCGATCGTGCGTGAGTAGAGTGCTATCTCACCAGTCGGAATGACTCTCCTTAGGCGCAACAACCTCAGTCTACTTCATCGGTTAACGGCATAATGTGAGAAAATCCGACTGAACTGTCCAGAATATGACGGTTGGGTGAGGATGCAAACTCGGATTGTCCACTGAAACTAGATATTTACCTAACCTGAGTGGTTCCTTTTCTCTCAACCGTCAACTAAATCCCAAATGTTGCATTTGTGTAAATCACAAATGCGGATCGATTCGGTGTCGCGGCGTGATTCTTTCACCCGGACAGTGGCGTGTGAAGCAACCAGCTGCAACAGCAAACGCTTCTGATGAGGAGTACGGCTTTTCTGTGGAAAGGAAATGAAACTAATGAACTGTATTGCAGATTTGGAAAGTATCAGCCGAGCGTTTATTTATCCACTCTGCAGTTTCATGGTCCCCGGATGAATACGTTGCAGTAGCATTCTTCTCTAAGGAAATGTTCAAACTCATACCTTTGACTGAAACCACAGGTATAGGTACTGATGGCATGTTTTCACTTCTAAAGTACGGTGCGGCTTCACTCACGGATGCCTTTACTTCTCTTTTTAATACTTCCTTAAGCACACATTCCATTCCCGATTGTTGGACATCAGTCACTATTGTGCCCAAGCCCAAACCTAGCAGTTGAAATATCCCAATCAAACGTCTTCGTCCCATCGCGCTGTGGTTTGAAGCTAACAGAAGGCACCGTCCTGTGACATCTAACTTCTGTTAATGTCGCCGACAACCCCTTTCAGTTTGCCTACAAACCAAACAGGTCCATTTTGAATGCCACGGCTTTGTTAGTTCATTACATCACCAAATCCTTGGATACATCCGGAAAATTTGTCCGATGAATTTCCTGAGATTTTTCCTCCGCATTCGACTCTGTTCCACGACCTTTGCTTCTTTGCAAGGTAGAACAGTTCGGCTGTCCCAGTCACCTCTTGGCATGGCTATCAGGGTACTTTACCAACAGAACTCAGTATACAAGACTGGGACGGAAAAAATCAGTCCCGTTGATTAATAATTCTGGAGCCCTCCAAGCTGTCTTTTGTCCCCTCTTGTTTTCAGCATGCATGAGCGAATCTATAGTGGTTCACCTGGAAAATCGTTCGGATGCGCTGATGACGTTGCTCACTGTCAGTCTACATCTAGAACTGAAGATTTCCCCAAATTTGTTTAAATAACTTTAGAAAAATGTCATTTAATATAAAAAAGTGGTATTCTCAGGTTAGACGATACACTATCCTTCTATTTTTACCAGTTTTTCCCGCTCTCCTCTATAGCTCGTCTGTCAGTTTTGCTGATTTATTAAAGAAGTAATTTAAAATTTTTCGTCGTGGTTTGTGGGTTATGTTATATATTACTGAAAGAACTTTGCATAAAACTTTGTGATCCGCCTCTTTCTGCGCATTCCCTATGCAACGACCTTTCTAAGTACTGTTCTCATGCCAGGACACGTCCTACCTTCCGCTCCATACATAAATATCAAAAGGAATCCGATAGCTTCCCACTTGAACCGAATTCTCACCAATCGGGAGCGGATCCTGGCTGACTGTTGACACAATCTCACGTAACTTTAAATGTTTTATTTTTCACTCTATATTTTAATTAGGTAGGGAATGCGACTATTTGGACTAGGATGTAGACACCTACGTACGTAAAACTTCTCATGTCTACTACGTTGGTCTGGTGAGAAGTACTGAAAAGACGGATCTGTTTTGGCTTTTTGTGACTTCTGGGTGCGAAACATGGGAATAACCTACGGACTTTGAAATTAAAAGTCCCTCCGATTTTCCCCAAGTAGGAAGTGTTGAAGTATATTTGCAAGACAGAGGACTTTGAGTATCAGCGGACACAAACAACCCCCGCATTTACCCACCAAAAACGGAATTCAGTTCACATGCGAGCTATTGTCGAAATCTATACGACCAAAGCATTCGCGCAGTTTGTATCAGTTTTAAAAAGTAAGCAAATTATTAAAAACTGAATGCGCATTCGTGGCTGAGGATTGTTGCACGCCGCCGCTAAATCCGTGGAACGTTTTCATTCACATCTGCTACATATATTCATGTCTAATTTCTTCAATCTCGGGCTTCTGGTATGAAAGTTCCGAATCCCTGCTACGCTTACTCCGTATAGACCTACCAAGTGCTCAGGTTTATTAAAGTCATGAATTTTGCTGTAATGACAAACAAACACACATCGATTTGCATCTTCCGCTACAGACGGCGGGGGGGGGCTTTTCGACTAAGACTTTCTTTTTGATTCGGCACTTCACTCACTACTGAATTGTGGGCACTAAATCTCGCTCTTTAGCTAGCTTGTAGCTAGAATTGTTCACTATTTTAAAGCTACGCTAACATACAACGGTTGACTGGAGGTCCAGGGTTGTTTGAGTTATTAAAGACCACTTCTAACACGATCAACGGATAAAAGTTAACACGCATTCTACACCCATTTTTTTTCTATTTATGTCCAGCATTAAACCATCTCAACACATCTACCATGGTCACATTCCTCTCTTCCCAGCCTGTAAATCACGAACACAATAGCCTGCAACGTGGAAAACTCGCCAAAAATCTTTAGCGCAGTTGTTCACGGAAAATTCAAGAGAATCTGCGGAGCGAGCTGGATAAACTGTAGTGCAGCCTAAACTTCGCCAGATCTATACTATTGGCTTGAACAGAACAATCGGTGTAAACAAGTCCAACGAGTCCATTACCTCTGACGATGCATGATAAATATCAAATGTAGCTTATGTCAGTCGATGCCAGTAAGTTTACAGACTACATAACGTAGTTAATAAAATGTCGTCAGGTGACCCAAAAATAACTGAAAAACCTCATGCCAGAATATACAACCACCACCTGGTCCCAACAATTTGATATTGATAAGTACCAGTACTACATCTCCCATTTTGTCCCGTATATTATATAAATGTTCGTATATATTCAAACGACATACTTTAACCATGTGTGTAGTGCTTCTTCGCATGCCCAACAGCTAATATGGTCAAGCTAAACCAGGAGGGCACGGGACTACATAAAGTCTCAAAAGACCAGATGAGCTAACGGGGCGGGCGACAGTAAACCACCATCTACCATGTGAGATACAATGACCGGCCAGAAGCCGGCTGGTTGTTCTTACCTTGCCATCCCATATGAAATTGCGTAATAACCGTCGGACCGCCTGAAGAGGGTACAAATAGCGAAGGACAAAACTTGACTTGAAAAAATTGACATCGCTTAAGCACCGTTATTACGATACCTTCCTCTCAATTCTTGCCTTTTAATTGACCAAATATTATCAAATACTACCCCAAACATTATTACCGCAACCACTATGCTAGCAGCAACTAACAAACAGACGATCTGCAGTGCATCAGAAAAAGTTTGTTCGGTTTCAGTTTGGATAACTTTAACCTTGCACCAGCGCGCCCTAGTTTTGGTTGCTACTTCAAAGCACCGTCTAGTCAACGGGAGAAATGCAGTGGAAGAACAACTGATAATAACAACTTGAATAACTGTGGGAAACAGGAAGTACCTTGAATCCAAGAACGCCATTGAATGCAGCATTCCACCATATCAACTTCTGTCTCTAACCCTTGCTTGGGGGGAGGGGGATACCCTGGGCCCTCATAAAACAGTCTAACTGGGTCTACACTAACCATGCAGCTTGTTAAGATTTTTGCATCTGTTTTCCGTGCCACGGGCTGGTCACCTGAACCCATAACTTAGCCACTACCTCCTTTGGATAACAGCAGAGTTGACATGCGAGCATTTGCAAAACACTACTAAACTACCGGCATCCATTCAAGTTCAGTGCTTCTTGTAAATGTTAGACTCTACGCCTGTTCCTTACCTCTGACCTGTCAGTTATTCATAAAATTTTCTCACCCTATTCTACCAGTGCTTGGAAGACAACGGTATTCGAACACTGCAAGTCTTCGAGCAACTGCTATCAACAGCCACATCTCTAAGCCGCATAGTAGGACCGATCCTATTAGCACTGTGTATAACCAACCTCTGGTGGAGAAGGGGATGCCATGCCAACGCCACAGATGCCTCAAATCGCTTTATGTAAATCGACCTTTTGTGTGTGCGAAGGCACTTCACCCGATATACGACTGCCCAAGTAAGTATACCTATGTACTTCAGCTAGATCTCGTCCTGTCAGGACAAGTTTCGGCTTTGAGCCAATCCAGTCCTGCAATAGCATTTTACATTTAGAAAGTTTAGGACGAGTCCAGAACATCCTTACAGTATATATTTCGGATGACCGAGAAAAACTTTAAACTTGTCTGAATCCTCATTCTGAAGCACATCGTCCGCATGTTTTGTGTGTCAATACTAACGCCCTATTCCTACATGAGGATAGGGCAACCTTCATTACCATCCGAGTTACGGAAAGAAAAGGTCAAAGTGGGAAACCCTAACGAACACCACTTCTCGTGGTGAACTCGGATGAGAATACCCTAAGTACGAAACTGGCTTCGATTGTTCGCATACAGCGATTGGATAAGTGAAATGAATTTCTCTAGCACACCCTTCAGTGAAAGGCAGCACTGTACAATTACACGATCGACTGAATCTTACGCCGCCTTCATATCAAGAAAGGCAGAAAAAGATCATGGATCAACGGAAAACGCCTATGTTCTAAGATTTGTCTGATAATGAAAACGTGGTCTGTGGCACCCCGACCGGGTCTGCAGCTAGCTTGCTCCTCAGACATACCCCTTTAGCAAATGGTGAATAATCAGATGAGGATAATGTCTATAAGCAATTTGGATGAGATTCCAACCAAACTACTCAGTCTGTGAATGTCATACGGAAACTATTTTTTCCCTTATAAATCGGTACACTCAAGGATTCATACCAGTAATTAGGGATAGACTCTGTTATCCAGGTTGATTCTAGAGGTTTTATTAACGCCGATGTTAACACCTCTCCGTCGTCCTTGAAGACGGGTGGACACAACCTTATTCATTACAACCAAACCAATCTCCTTAATGACCTCAATTTCTGAGGGAAGATTGGTATCTATCTGCATTGATACACTTGCAGACTAGTGGTAAACCTACCATTGAAATAGACCAACTAAACTGTTTTCTAAATTAATCAACCCAATGCTCCGGAGTGAACCAATGCACCACCGAACTTCTTGATCACCTTGATTGCACGTAGCTTTCACGGACCAGTATTCCTAATCAGTCTGTAAAAGTTGTGACCACTGTCGGTAGACAGAACTTTTTTCATTTCCATATACTTCCCTAGCCACCACTACTTACAGTCATTCCTCAGGAACCTAGTCAGTTGATGTCTCAGGGATTTACGCGTCTCAGTGTAGACGGCATCCAGAGGGACAGAACTGCGTGTATTCAACAAGGAAAATGAAATCAAGGATATCCACCGTTTCTAAAGTTTAATTGAAATGCAGCCATGTGTGGCAACTCCCGTTAAGCGAAGGGCTTCTTTGATCTTCTCCCAGTGTTCACTCGGACCCTGGGCATATTGTTGTGACGGTAATCGGGTTGTGAGTTCCTACTGGAATTGAAATTGTCGAGTATCACCTAAAATCAATTGTGCAAAACAGGTAGTTTTCGTGTTGGTGCAACCACAGACTAGGCGCAAACAAAAGCGCGCAGAGATCAAAGCACGATCTGAGTCCACAGTCATGGACCAGCAGATTAGGACGAACTATTTACACACGTACCACAACAAATAAGTCCTCATGGAATCTCGTGGAGGAATATCCACTCGGAACAGTTTCGCGTTCTTTTCTGCTCAAATAAGTTGTCAGAGGCACAGTGTTCCCACTGGTTTCCAAAGACAAACAGCGGGTTGGTATCGCACATTATCCATAATGGCATGGTAAACATTCAATGTCGCAAGGGCCATATATGAAAACTATTCATGTGGCATTCGTTCTGTCTAGGCCGACTGACAATAATCGTCGATCAGATCCATTTATCAAGATTGGGTAGACAACCCAGAGAGACTAGAAAACGAATAGCTTTGTGTGTAGGGTATTGAACGAGGATGCAAGTAAAAGAGGATTGGGCAGGAAATAGGTCATCAGATCAGAAACATAATGTCTAATCGGAAATACTCTTCTAAATAATCAGATGTTAATAGAAAAAACTTCCCTTCAAACGGGAAAACACAGTTTTGAACTCGGACTTGGTGGTTCCGATAGTGGTGGGCTTCGAAGACAAATTGATTGTGGAAATTTTCTCAAGAGCTCATGCTCAGTGGCCCCTGTAGTTACCACTGGATAGGGGATGAACAATATGTGCGCACGAACAGTGGGTCAGTGCTGAATTGCATGCAGTCGGAAAGGCTGGCAGCAGACACGGGATGATGATCACGAATAGACAGGATCAAATCTGTGCTGTGGAGACGAAGTCCACTATATTGGAGGAATAAAGAGAAGCGCGTTTTACCCTGGATTCGATGGGCACTGTGTCTACGCGCACGGGAGGACAACTTAACGGTCGAAACAGATTCCAAATTTCAAAATGTGATGATGCGAAGCAGACGTACACTATGCGAGCCTGAAGAGGGTTGGGGAGCGGACTAAATTCGAGTACAGCACCAGATATCACATTCTTGTTAGTTTCATCTTTAATCAACAATAATGATAATTTTCCCGGTAAGCATTCATAACAAGAACGTAAGCGGCGAGCATTCAGTCTGAGAAGCGAGACAGATACAGACAGAAACCGGAGGAAACCATGCCAGTTCTGGGAGGGGAAAAACGATCGCCCATTCGAGTCCAAGAAGAATTACCGTGACATATAAACGAAAAAACAACCGGTCTCGTCTGAAAGAATGAAAAGACATCACACGGAAATGTCCCTGATTAGGTGGACAGAACGGAGGGAGACATCAAGGACTAAAGGTATGTATTTGTTAAGTATGTGTGCATATAGAGTTTTATCACCAGGACGCGTAGAATCAGGACGTTCATTACTCGCCTGTGCTTGTCTACATTGCTGAACTATCACACATGCTCAGTGATCGCTCGAGCTTAGTTTCGAAACTCGAAACGAACGATTCACGTCTGTAAAATATGGAAGAGGCAGACAGAGTGAGAAGACAGTAAGTGCATGTGTATGTCAGACAGGTCATGTGAACGTCTGATCGAACGAATCCAGAGGTTCTTCGCATATCGAAGTCAAAAATTTCGTCGCACCAGATGAGAAATTCAGTACACGATCGGACACGCACACACAATTGCACACAACCAAGATCCACGCATCTTTTACCGAATGGAAATACGGAGGCCACAAATCTCACACAGAACGAGAGAAATGAAGATAGACGCAGGGACACAGTGTATACTGAGGCGTATAGGAGAACCGAGGACGATGTGAATGAATATCAGGAGCCAGTGATGCAATGTGGAAGATGCAAACGGTTTTCAAAAGAGACGAAAGTCAAACAACGGAAACAAAATAAGCGCTTGGATAACACACACACAGCCATGTCTCCGGTGCGCTTCAACTCCACCGCGGTGCCGACTGCGAAAGTTCCCCTACTCGTATAACAGCGACAATAGTCGTTGACGGTGTTTAAAATTGATAGGTGAGTGCAAAAGATAGGTTATGAAAACAATTCATGTGAGAAAGGGAGTAGGTATGAAGCAGCAACAAAATCAAAAACATCGTTGAGACGGGAACGACGTAAAATAGGATCCTAGTCAATGAATAACAGAGGATGGAAGAATCCGGCCAGCTCGGGTCCGGTAGGCGCGTGTGTATCAGTTAGGTAAGATGCGACAGCCAGACGCGCAGCGGCCGAAGGTACCGAACTCTGGTGTGGTTGTGAAGATTGAAGAAGTTCCTGGGTGGCTTGATGAAAACCTTGAGTACTGGACCATCCGACAACACTGCTTGTTACAGTCGAAACGGCATGGGCGAGTGGTGGTGTAGACGAGGCGGAATGTCGACTGCGAGACGGGTTTTGTCTGGTCGGATCAAGCGCATGCCGCAAACTGGTCGACAAAAGGCGAGAGGCAGCCTGTGTGGTCGTTGATGCAGAGGCGGTTGACAGTGAGGCACCAGCTGGTCCCGTGGACGAGTCGGACTGTCGAGGACGAGAGCTGAGAGAAACTAATGCTGATGGAGGAATATAAATGGAACTGGCAATTATGGAAGCACTGCCACCATTACTGCCATTATTGTTATTACTGTTATTGTTTCGTCTAGAGCTGCTGCCCGGATGGGCATCAACTTCAGCAAGGGGGCTACTGTTTCCAAAAGATGACTGATGAATGGTATCAGCTGGAGTGGAATACGGACGGGAATGGCGAGAGGAGTTCGGTCCCAAATAGCCAGGGGATTCCGGGGAAATCAATCGATCGGAGAAGCTGGTCCAACGATGGGGATTTGTGAAATCAATTGGTCCAGTCACAGCACGGTCAATTTCACTTAGGCCAGGAGTGACTTCGGATCGAGCAGGGGCTGAATATATGGCTCGGTCAGAACCGGAACGTGGATGATCGCCTGGACTATTTTCACCACTGGTGCCACCGAAATGTGCACCACGAGCACCTGTCAAAGTGGACTCATCCTCGGTCAATGAACGCTCCAGCATCGCAAGCGCACTGTCCAGGACGGGAGTGGCTGGTTGATTCAAATGAACTAGAAGAAACCAGAAAACGATTGATGAAATGAATAATCCCGGAGAGTGAGAAAGCATCCGGTGGGGAACAGTAAGATTTCATAGGAACGCTTTAATAGAAAAAAGTAATACAGTGAAAATAAAAATGACAAAGGAAACACTACCGCTACTATCAGAACGAACGGTTTGGTTCTGACTGAGTAAGAAAATACGCATAGGAAAAAAATATCCATTCGAAGAATTCGATTCCTGTGTTAAATGTAACCAAAACCATCGGCTTAACAATCATGAGAATTTCAGTGAAGAAAACCCGACTGATAACGCTTTTTGATAAGAGACAATGGCTTATAACGTGATATATATATATATATATATATAATGCGCTTTAAATTAAGCATAATGATAGGTAGAAAAATACCTCTCATTTTTAGGTATGCAGAAATATTAGTTCCATTTCTTCTCGGCGTACTGCTACGAGAATCCAACGAATTCATGAGGTACGTTTTTTGACACAATGTGCATATGAGTACTTGGATAATCAACCAGTTCCAAAGTGGGTTCAGTAACTAGTATACCGGCAATCAACAAGGCAGTGTCATCAAGATAACCTTAGACCACTCGTGGAAGTCTGACCGAAAAAGCAATCAGCAACATATGGCCTACAGCAAAAATGAAAAATAAATGAGGAAATAAAACAACCCCACCCGGGCAGAATAGAGACGACGAAGAGTAACTACAACGGTTGCATTGCCAAATCTGACTCCCCGAAGAGCACAGCTGTATGCTTTCGCGTGCTACTCAATCACAAATAGGAGAATAAACGTCAACTTCAGGGGGACCGCATAAGACGAGTCTTCAAACACTAGATGGGGGACGAGAACGATCAGCATGAAAGATCCAATACACACGTGGATTGAAATCACCGACATGATTTTGTGGTTGATGACTACTACTACTATCATCTCCCAGGTTCCACTGCCGTTGGGAATCCACCAGGATTATGGACACGATTACATGTTCATGGCTGATTAACATATGCGAACAGAGATAACCGACATTTTTTCTTTTATCTTTTACTTCCTTTATTAATGAAACAACAATGTATATCAATTATCAGGGAAGGGGCCGTGGCCAACAGGGGGCTGCCAAGTGGGGAAATTGACCGGCGGTGGGAGGATTCGAACCCGCGAACAGGAAGTTACCAACAGCGGTCAAGTGGATGAAACGTACGACAGATGGAAGATCAGCAGTTTGATTTCCAGTTCTGCCGGTCCATTTCGCAGTAAGCAGCGATTCGCCATCGTCCGGTAGCGATTCAGTTTCAATTATTGAGAACCTATGTTCCCACTGGACATATATACAGGCTGTGCGGTATGTCCCTTCAGCAGCACACATACTAAGTGCGCTTAACAAAAAAGCTGTACTGCAACAATGATCATTCTCACATCGATAAACTCCCGCTATGGTTCTTGCCTCGAGGTATCGTTCACTCGACAGTGAAAGGAACCACTCCCCACATCGACACGTGTGAAACGTACCGCTCCATCAATCTAACGCACCCAAAGTTAATGATTTAGAGCTGGAACATGTTATCCAAATCGACCGTTGCTTGTGATCGGATGTTTCTCCGTCTGCTAATCTTACTGCGATTGGTCTTTAAGGTATTCATCTTTACATCTCACACTTATCCAATTCCGACAAACCGCGAGGCCCTGAGTGGTTTAACCAAGCTTGTAACCGTGCCTTTCGTTTGAAAACATTGAGTGCCGCTAACCCAACTAAGAGTCCCGTAATTCCATTCTGTAAGTTGTGAACAAGTGCTCGTTTGACATACAGAAGGCTAAAGATAGCGTCGTATGCCACAAAGCTGAACAACTAGCCTTATCTGCCCCGGCAGCAAAGACGGTATCCCGCGATTCCCCCATCCGCAATCCCTCCAGCTCTCCGGTCTGTGACCCGCTTGACAAGGCCGAAGTCTTCGCCTTCCGGTTTGCCTCAAACCACTCTCGCCGTCAGCCCTACTTTCCCGCCTTCCTCTTGTGTCTCCAACCACGCCTTTCTTCCTGTTATAATTATCAGAAAGATCCAGCAAGTTCTTTCTGATCTGAACGTTTCCAAATCTCCCAGTCCCGACGGTATTCAACCAATCGTCCTAAAATGTGTTCCAGAATTATCCCCTTTTCTAGGTCGTTTTTTATTTCTTATTAACCGAAATACTTTCCCCACTCCGCGGAGGAACAATCATCTTTTTCTATTCCAAATCGTAGAAACCCTTCCGATACCAACAACCACCGACCACCCATCACCTGAGCTTGTGATCGTCATCATCGGCCAATTGCGCCTGCCTGTTCCTCAAACACAAGATTTGCTGAGTGATCCTCAATAGCTGCAATCTCATATTCCTGGTCTGTTGTAATCGATAACCAGATAGAAACTCACTTGGTTTCGCTGAACATCTCCAATCCCTTCGACCAAGTTTGACACAAAGATCTACTGTCGAAATTGTCTTCAATCGGGTTCCATCCGACCCCCGTATCGAGGATGTCATGTTTCCTTAACAAGCGAATCATCTCCATCCGACTCGATGGAGCTCTGCCTCAGCTGTTTTCTGTGAATGCTGGTATTTACCAGGATTCCGTACTTGCGCCCACTCTTTTTCTTCTACTCAATATGAACTCCTTATATCAACCTCTAATTCTCTTCACTGTTTTGTCGGTGATGTCATTGTCGTCTCCTCCATACAAAAGTGCTGCTCAAGCTACTAGCGAAAACCACCGTGGCGGCCGGCGTTGGCCAAGCGTTTGGACGTGAAGGTCACGGGCCCGAACCCGATCGCCGCCTCTCAATTTCCCCACTTCGAAGGCCTCTGTTGGCCGCGGCCCTCTTCATGAAAATAGATGTACATTACTTTGCTACTAAAGGAAGAAAAAGATAAGAGATATTCTGTCACAACGAGACTGCATCTTGACGTGGTGTGACGGCTTGCTTGCCTCCATGACCCAACGAGCTATACAGGATGGCTCATCTCAAGCCGAAGATCCAATCATTGCCTATGAAAGGTCAATGGGTAGAAGGCCAAAGTAGTCTCCTGGTCCCTCCAAGTTGGGGGTTGAATCTGAGTTAGCAGCTCAGTCGGAAAAAACGAGTGGAAGACTAATTGATCCAAGCAGAAGGCGCCCACTCCGTGTACCCCGCTGCCTTGGGGTCAGGTTCTTGTCAGAATCAAAGGCTTTGGTTGAAGAACCCTAAAGTCGTTCTTCTGCTGAGGCGGCTGGACTGCTAGCCAGTACCCCGTCCATTATTCCCCATGAGTTACCCGCCTACAAATAATTCCATACTGCATCAGTCGTCGCGCAGGATAATCAGGACCGCGCTGCCCATTTCGTCGAACGGGGTGGTAGTTATAATATGCTAGTGCTCAAGTGTCCCTCTCCTTTAATTCAGCCTCTCTCCTATCTCCAACCCAATGCCTTTGCCCGCTCTGCCTACCCAATAGTGTCCCCACTGATAACGCGCCCAATTACTCCGCAACGGCTCATTGTCAAAATAGTGTAGTACTTGGCTTCCAGTCTTTTGCTTATATTTTATCAAGTCTTTGTAAGCCTTTGGAAACTCGGTTCCTTCAATGTGCGCGCGTGATGCGGGCTGGCAACAGGCGGTGTTTGGCTCTGACAGTGGACCTCACTTTCGATTGATGTCTGCTGTGTGAAGTGAAAACACGAATTCAGGGTATTCGAGTAGAGTAATTCAGCCTAACCTGCGCCAAACGTCTCGTCAAGATATTTTCTTCGCAACTTCAGGGAGACGAAGCAGCTCAAGCTGTGGGTGCAACGTGGTGTAGGAATAGCTGAGTGGAGAAGGCTGAAGCGGCCCTTCTAGACTGGGTCCCAGTCAACGGTCGCTTGTGTGCCATGAGACTGCAGGGATCAGTCGTCGTCCGAGAGGATAGTAGTGTTAAGCGTAGTTTTATTTTTACTCGGCATACGCTCCAACAGACTGCAACACTGACATGGAGAAAGACGAATTTTACGATAACCTGGTCACTCTTGTTCGGAAGAGCAAACGCTCTGACATTGTAGTGGCAGCAGGTGACTTTAATGCACAAGTTGGAAAACTGAGTGCATCGGAGTCCTGTTTAGGTGGGCGGTGCGCTTTGCCTGCACAGCGAACAGACAACGGAGAAAGACTTCTCCAATTCTGTGCAAGATAATCATTTGTTCTTATCCAGTACAAATTTCCGACACAGTTCGCGTCGCACAGTGACATGGCGCTCTAACTTGACAGGTACTTTGAGTCAGATTAACCGTATCGCAGTTAGCTACCGTTGGCGCGGTTCTGTCCAGAACTGTAGATCGCACTGGACCACGTACGTCGAATCGGACCATGTGCTAGTTTTATTGCGGTTTTTGCTGCAGCTCAAATGCCATCGACGCAGGCCACAAACCCGATTGGCTGTCGAGACGTTTGTCTGATTCGGCTGTTCGCACAGCTACGACAGAAACTGTCCGAGGAACTAAGAACTGTGACGTAGCAACATGCAGACGATCAGTGGGATCAAATTAAGCAGGCTATGCATTTGGCAGCGAATTTCGCCGCCTGCGGTCCTAGATCGAGTGTCATGCAAAAAACACTGGATCCTCTCAAGCCGTCGCTAAGTCTTAATGAGCAAAAACGCGAAGCTCCTAACTGCAAGGAATTGAATAAAGATAGTACGCAACAGTTGCAGCGTCAGTTTGACGATAAGCCTTAAGGAATGACGCGCAAAAGCCTGGTGGGTTAGAGGTAGCCTCGAAGAGAATGGAGTGGCGTCCGCATCAAAATAACAGTCAAAGACGTGTTAAGCTTATACGCAACAAGCGATGGGCGGGCGAACATTCAGGTTTAGTGACGTAAATATAGCGATAGGGAATGGAGAGCTCATCCATGAAAGACAGGAAAGACTGGACCCGGCTGGCAAAGAACAATTGCAAAGGATTTAAGTTTAACTGGCGCAACAGGGCGCGCTATCCGTATCTAGTCCGAACCCTTGGAGCGTCCTATATTCTTGGGAGATGTCACTTGACCGCCCCCAAACCGAAAGTGGAAGTGGAGTCGAAATATTCCCGGCTTCTTGAAGAAGCGGAAAAAAGCTGCCGGTCCCGACGACACTCCCCCAGTTATTTTCAAATTGGGTGGAAGAATGCTGGCTGAAATCACTTACCTCCTTGCTTGTGATATTTGGAAAAGGACATATCCCCGCTATCGTGGGTGAGTCACTGATTGTACCCCATCTTCAAGATAGGGTACACAGAGAGACTGCAGCAAATCATCGTGGGGATTAAGTTTAAGTTCCGATAGTTCACTAAAGGTGTTAGCTTCGAATAATGCCTGCGCCGTTTGACATCGATTCGCGAGAAGTAATAATCCGCGAACAGCAAGCCGGATTTCGGCCAGGTTCGAGGTTGCATCGACCAAATATTCACGTCTTCGACAGACATCTCGACAACGCGGCCACACGTACCGAGCCGCCCATCGATCGTAGTCTTCCCTCGACTTGAAAGGTGCCTTTCGACTCCGTGAGTCTACCATCACCATCTCAGTGCTCTCCACCGGATGGGTATGTCAACGAAGTTTTTGACCTGTTTGCGAAGCATGTACTCGTTACCTAATGGTCGTGTTAAGGGTAAGTGGTGAACTGCCATCGTTTGATTTCGAAAACAACTAAGTTGGCGTTCGACAAGGGTGTCCATCTCTCCATTCTTGTCACCTCGTCATGTGACCGAGGTGATGGAAAGAATCTTTAGAAGGTCCTCCGGAATGTCGGAAGTTCGAACTGGGAAATGGGTGGAATGCCTAATGCCGAACTAGGTTACGTCAGACGACGTCGTGGTGCCTGCTCGAGTCTGCGGACCATGCACAACGGGCACTAGATAGACTGTCGAGAATCGGTTGCTGCGGTTCGAGCATGATGCTTTGGCACGTTCAAGGATGGCAAAGTAACTGTTAGCAGGACTGGAACGACAGAGCTGTGAACTCCGAGATGGATGGAGAGGAAATAAGCAATGGTGGATTCCGTTTCACCTACCTTGGTAGCTGCGTGTCCAACGATATGGTAGCTCGGCCATTGGTAGGTAAATATGCGGTATATGCCAATGGCTCGTGCAGCTTTACGCTGGATTGGAACGCAACTCCTTGTGGGGGTCACTGATATTTCTGAAGTGAAAGAGATCGTGGTGTACTGTGCTTGGCGGTGGCGTTCAGTTCTGTTGTTACGTTTGGCGAGATGTTGAAATATTCGTGTCAGTAGATGTTGCGTCGTTGGAGAGTTTTCAATCAGCGCGATATCTATGTATGTAATGGCTTTGGGAATTGGGGATGGAGTGACCGTGTGAGTAAAATTGAGGTTAGGACATCTGGTATTGGGTGCCAGCTTCTGAATAATAGCTTTGTTTTCAGCGTAGTGAAACTTAAGTAAGAACCTACGCTGGTTGGGTCACTGTGTGTGCGCATGACGAACACTCAATCTACCATACCATCCCTATTTGTGTTCCCCTAAGGAATGAAGAAGTCCATGTGGGAGGCCAACAGAGTGACGTTGGCAGACGTGGGATGAGAAAAATGTAGCATGCGAACTTAGTTAAGTAGGTGTCTCACGCCTTCGTGGTTGGGGTCCGAAAGACTCTTGTCGAGCTTGCCCTGGCTGGAGACACTGAAAGGATATGGCAAGTGGACCGTGACAGTGGCGAATCGTGCCTGTCACTTTCTCTCGAATCGAAGAATGATTGAAAACAAGTTGCGATTTGTACAGTTAGACTGTGTTCCGTGTGTTTGGCTGCAGCCAAAGCATCTTAATCTTTTCCGGTCTGAGTAAGGTCCACTCCTGTTGTCCCATTGGATATTCCACTCTTTTATATATAACGTGTAACTCTGGGAAAAGGCAGCGGTTCAGTTGAGGCTTGCCTTGGCGTTTAACTGCTGAACGAATGATGAGAATGATTAAAGCGCATCATCTGCTTCCAATCTCGGAGGAATCTTTGTTTTGGACTCATGTCTTTCTTAATCGGTCCAAACTCAAACATCTCCTTGTACTCCACCCAGTTAAATTTTAACTCGACTTCTCTTTCTTCAGTTGAATCAACTACATTACGGACTTGTCAATCGATTCTTATCTTTGCTGGTGTTCTTTTGTGTTAACGATTGACCCTCGTGCTCCGCGAAAAGCTAGTTTTCTAGTCCGAGCCAGACGCCTTTCACACTCGCCCACTTCATCTCTCTACACAAACTTCAAATCCGCCCGCCACTTGAATACTGTCGTCAAGTGTGGGGCGGAGCTTCATCTACCGTTCTTTTTCTTCCTGATCAGGTCCAACGAAAAGCCATTGGTTATCATGACCGTCTCCCTGGACCGTCCAAATCTGCAATCACTTGCTCACTGCCGAGTAGCTATTTCTATTTTTTGTTCTTATTTTTACTTCTCAATAGTATGGTCCGCGTACGGATAGACCGGTTTCGCGGTTATTGTCGTTCTTCAGGTATGCGTACCCGGTATTCTACTGTCCAACCATCCCTACAATAGCACGCTCCTGCCCTAGTTTCTCACTAGATCATTGATAGAACTGAAGGATGAATAAAGGTATGCTTCAATTGATAAAACAATTCGGCCAATTTTACGTCAGTTCGGCTATTCAAAGAGGGTAGCGGGCCCGAAAGAATTTTTTCTTAATGTTCTACTGGTATTGTTTTTCCGTCTAACTTCGATTCAAACAGATTTCGTCATAGCATCAGCAGTCCAGTCTCATACCAAGCGCCCATCCTTGCATGTCGAAGCTATTTATTTCAGTATTCTTTTATTCTCCAGACACTTTCTCTTTCCGTTTTTGTAACAGCCTATAATTTTTCTGTTTTCAAAAGTAAAGCCAACAAACTGAATCTTACTTGAATGTACCTCCCACACAGCACTCCTTTAATAGTGACCGTGTTTGGAGTTATGGGGTTTATTCCTTTTACTGTAGTCCACTTTGTATCGCGAAAATATGATATTAATAATACTAATACGAATTTACCTTCAGCATTCTGGATATCGCTCTTTACTGTACATGAATAATAATAACCAAATCTATCTGACTTCCGTAAGTTATTTAATGTTCTTTGAGTCCTTGACAGTTTGCAGCCTTTTGATATATATGGCTTAGAACACCGTCCATAGTATTTCTACTGTTTACAGAAGAGGCCCGACTGAGAAGCGTGGTTACATATCTTTCACATTGTAACATACACCAAATTCCTGTTGTAAAATAATTCACCATGTGATACCATCGCTCAATCTGACCATTAAGAAACCATGAAGCACGTGTACATGGCTGTTCAATCCTTGTTAGAATCATGGAGCAGTGCATATGGACCTGCGCCCGAACTGGGGACGCGAACCCGGAACGAAGGACGAACGATTCTGAGTCGAACGCTCTTAGCGTTACGCTACGGTCAGGTACTCGTACGGTTTTGTTGAAATTCACCAAGCATGAAATGTTGCACCTACCCGTCAACTGATTTGCACGGTTTACTGTCTGCTAGCGCACATGTAATCCGAACCTCCAACTAGATATAATGCACACTTCATAGACAAAGTAGCCTCCAAGGAAGTGACGGAGGCTTTGGACGTTAAACAGTTGTACAGTGCTTCCATGGTTTCTAATGCGAAGTCATCAATGAGAATCAACATGGGTGAAGTGTATTTCAATGAAAACATCTCCAATCCCTACTAGCTAGGTACAGTCTATCGTAAAGCAAATTCAATAATCCGATCGTGATACCCGAACCGGCAACAAGAGATGGCAGAAGCCCGAGCGTTATCCAAGTGCTGCGGCTCTCAACAGTTGTACCTCTATTTTGGAACTCTTATTTAGAAACTATGAAAATAGGACTGGTTTGGCCTGGAGAGGGGCCCCGAGGAGGGGGGGCACTCGGGAGAGGCTAGCCCGCGGGGAGAGGGAGGGCAGGGGGCGGCCGGAGCGAGGGCGGGGGGTGGGCCGGGGGGTCGGGGGGTCCGCTAGGGCTACCCTTCAAAGTCTTTCAGATTTACTACTTTTGAGAAGGATAAGTCTCCAACTCTCTCAGTCACCTGTAAAGTTTGTACAGTAAGCCATTCTATTATCACTGTCTATTCTTCTTTACGTTAACAAACCGCCTAATTCCCGAAATATATATGGTATTTTTGGCTGCCTTAAGATAGACTGTAAAATTTGCACTAAGGCTTTGGTATATGGAATCAAGGGGGCGTATTATGAATCCATGCGAAATAAGCAATAGACCAACGAGCAACAAAGAAAAACAAAACAATGCGCATAGTTCATCAAAAAAGGGAGATTCTTTATCCTCTATCCCACCTTGTCGGTTGTCCGTCGGGATCCGTAATTCTTTTGTGAGCTTGATACTATCCAGGAGCCCAAACCAAAGTACTAGAAAAAATCAAAAGGTACCTACACAATTCCCGAAACAATAGGCCTGGCGATCAAAGTCACGAGATAGTAAGACTACCTTGAAGGTATATATATATATATATATATATATATATATATATATATAATTTAAATGAGGAACAAACAACAAAAACTAATAATTATAAACCATAACACACCAACTGCTTTTTTTGTTTTCACCGTACACATTCTGTAATCTCTTCGTTGTTTTCGAATGACTTTTAAGAGGGATGAGTTCCACAGATAACCCACACAACATTCGTGTCACTGAATTCTGTTCTGAGTCACTTCTCTGAGCGTCTCCAACCAACAACAATCCTCATCTCTTGGAACTCAACCACGAAGACGGGAAGCACCAACCAAGGCCAAAGCCGAAGCTAACTTCGTCATACCTCTACGCCAATTCATAGCCGGACCGCCGCGGCACTTCTTCCAGTTTGGACCAGCACGTACCAGGAGAGATGGAAAAGGTAGATGATGGACAGGAATGCGCAATGCGTGTCCAAGCCACCAAAGCCGACGTATAGCGCTTATCTCAGTCAGATGATTGCACTCAACTGGTGATTGATTTTTTAGTTCATAAGCTATTTTGATAGGACTAAAAATTTTCGGCGGTCAGCACAATCCACCACCACAGATGCAGGTGCATAAATATGTATGCTTCCTATGCCGCCTCCGGATGGTTTTGAATGATGGTTTGGTTACTTCCCCTGCACTGATCACTAAAGACCAGACCTGGCAGAGGCCCGGGTAGCCGTCTCGCACTTTGGTGAAAACATCTCCAAGAGAATGCAGCGCTTAAGACTTCCTCAACAGAGACTATTTGAGGTGCACGGTCATTCGGGAGTATTTGGGAAGGCGTCCAGTGCCAGTACCCGACTCGGAGCCTGAGATAACCAACTCCGACCATGCTGAGGCGCTTTGAGGAAGCCGTCCATACACCGCCAGTGAATGCCCAAATGATGTGGAAGATGCGATGGACAAATTTAGCGGCCGGTTTTTGTGACATTTCCTACCAATGTACGTCCGTAAATGTATTGACATTCTCCTTAGCCCTTGGGTGGTTTCCGATGCACAGCCCCATTCGACGATTCTACACCTGTCATTTAGTAACGTGATATTTTTCTATCTGATAACTGGAGCGGTTTTGAACTACAACTTGGAAGTGGGCGATCTTACAGACCACTTTTGTTAGCAGTACCCAACGAATGTGTACACTCGTCTTTTTTGCTATCATTTTTTTATCTCAAAGGTCATCAGTAAAAGCTCACAAATATTTCATGTTTCCGTCATGTTTTTAACATGTCCAAACCAAAGATTCACTCTCATCCGCGAACACGGCAGAGTCAACTATTTTGTCTTCCGGTGTTCCTCAAATAGCACAGCTCAAACGATTCCCCTGCCAGTACAAGACAACTTTCGTAAATTTCTTTTAATGGTGATTCCGAATTATCATTCAGCAACGACTGCTGTTAAAGCAGTGTACTGTAGTTTTATCTGAGAGAACATGATGTGGAGATAAATAAAATGGTAAATAGCATAGCTAAAATACTTGAAGCACGGCAAGCATACTTATTCGAACCTTCTTCAAATACCATTCTGTCTCTTTCTTTCCAGACTCAATTCTCCCATGTCTTTGCAAACTCTTTCTTGTGATCTTTTTGTAACCTCATTGTGCTGTTTTATTCCACAGGTCTGAAACATCAATCCAAATTTGTGCTGTTTTTTGGCATTAACTATCCCTTACATCATATCACAACGGAAGTGTTCTTACTCTACTACATCATATGAAGCGCGGCATGATCAGCTCATAGCGGTTCGATTGCCCACTGATTGAACAATGGCATGTGATGGAACGGTATTGTAGTTGGTATTGCGCCCGAGTTTAACAGCTGTTCCGTTGATTACCGGTACCTGGCGCGACGCTGGACCGTGGCAGACAAATGAAAATCAATACGCAAGCGTGGCGTGAGTCAGAGGCAAGAGTGCGAATGTGCAAAAGGAAGGCGTGTCGTGAGCTAGATCGACCAAACGGGATGAGCGGCCCGGATTGGGCCAAAATCACCAGGACCTGAATCGCGCAAAATTCAATGGACAACATGGACCAATCAAAGCGCGACCAGGACGACAGATAAAATGATGGCAGTCGCATGGGCCCAACAATGCAAGGCAAAGAAACCTGTGGTTCGATTACTTAATGAGAATTTCTGTTTGACAGTGGACTTTAGTTGTTATCAATTGAGATAGCGAGAACGGACGATAACGATCTAGAGATAAGATCGCCACTGTGAAGAGTAGATTATGGTACGGAGAAACGACTATACCCGACATCCACATTAGCTTGGATAGCAGGATTATTCAAAACTTGCCGAAAAACGTTGCAAATCATAAACGAAAGGACAGTAGCGAAGCAGATAATATATCCGGCTTTCGATGTGACATTCACTAGGTAAGATGGGAAACAAGAGTGACTATATTTGGCACACGAGCCTTGTTTCAATCTTATTGGTGGGATTTATAACTCACCCATTATTGCACTGTTCACAGCATCGGCCAAACGGTCCCGATGACTGGGATCCAGAAAACGACGAAAGGGACTTGTGTAGGGGTCTTGATACGCAATCAAACCGAAAGCGCCCTGAAAAAATGAGAACAAGAACAAACTAAACATCGGTTCGATCATCGCGTCTTTGCCTTGCGAAAGAAACAAAATCCAAAACAAATAGGTTGTTGACGGGCGTTTGATAAAGAGCCGCAGTTGAGCACAACCAAAATAAAAATGTACGCGGAGTCCCATGGCGACTGAGATCGTGAGTAAACAAATTCATTAGATTCTTTTCAAGACTCAAACATTTCTAAGCAGATTATCGCAGCTGTCAAATGTATTTGCTGCTTGAATATCCCACATAAACATCTATGATCCTACGTCGAGACTTGCATAACAGTAAACAACGAGACAACAAAACAGTGAATGAAACAGATTTCGCAGTACAGGAAACGCAACGGTGATTTGCCGTACTTTTTTGACATATCTATCTGATTTCGCATTTTCAGAGAGGGAGGAGGACTTCCAACAGGCCGCGTAACATCTACATCCCTAGGTTCGTCACCGTCTCATATTTCCGAACCTCCCAATCAACGATAATCCTCACCTCTTGGAGCCAAATAAGAAAGCCGAGAAGTATCAAGTAATATCGGGACTGAAACTAACCTACTCATATCTACACAATAAACCATGACCGCTGTGTCGCTTCTTCCAGCCTGGCCCAGCACGTCCAGAGAAAACACGAAAAGGTGAACAATAAGTAGGGAGACGGAACACTTCTCCGAGCCATCAAATGTGTAGCCCGACCGCCTCGGACGAGGGGCGACTACCGGCATCCAGTACAGGATGACGCCCCTCGTCGATGTCCATCCAATATCTCCAGTGTGTCTGGTTAACACTTCAGGGATATCCGGCGACTAAAAACAGAAAGCCGCTGGGGATCCTGGAAGTAGGCAGGCCAATTATGGAAACCGTAGAGTACTACAAACCGTGGTATTGCGCATCCTATCCTCGAGGGAAAGCTGGAAGTGCTGGTAACGCACAGATGTAGCAGGTTCTCCACATTCATGATGAGCCTTCATTCCCAAAACAACCACAAGCTGTAATCAATCTCCCGAGGCAATTAAAGTAATCCACTGTATCTAAATGATTACCACAAAAGATGAATGCAGCCATAGGCTCTCACCAGTTTCGAAAAAGTACTCCGCACTTCAAAGGAGCAAAGCATATAGCCTGTCTAAGTATCTTAACCATCAAGAAATTCAAAACGCTTTGCACTCCATTAAAGCGGCCGAAGGATGATGAAAGCTAAGCAAAACCCTGATCCGACCTAAGGGAAATGATGCAACTTCTTGAAAACCGACAGAATTTCCAGATATCCAATTCCACAACGAACAATGCTATCGATCAAGCCTATTATTAGAGTCTAGGATCACAGAAATTTCTATGAGTGAAAGGACCACTGGTCTATAGAATGCATATCGGTGCTCCAACAGCTGTTGGAGGGTAGCAATTAGGTCAACCTGATCATGACCAGTGCGGAGCCCAACGTGCTCCTAGCGCGTACTATGCAACCCCCATAGGATAACGGGGACTAATGCTTCACTGTGGGAATTCGGATAATACTGCCATGGCCAGCGCAATCACTACGTGAATCTCTTTTGGAGATGGGGATAACAATCGATTCCTACAGGAACATAGAACCTGCTTAGAGTACCAGAACATGGAAAACTAGATTCTCTAGCAGGCCCAGTTCTTGCATTCCTAAACAGAGCCGGAGAAAGGCTATCCCAGCCCGACGCTTTATGACTTCATGGGGCTTGAACCCCCGCGATCAAATCCACCTTAAAAGGTGGACTTGAGGAGACGGACCACGGGATGTATGCCGAAACATCTAAGGGAGGAGCTGCTGCTAGAGGTCAGCTACCATGTGCTATAAAGCGCTCTGCCGAACGCACCACCCACCGTTCTTTGTTTTGAATGGAATGGTTGTCAAATGAACCCAACGTAGCGGCGTTTTGGTTATGGCATGTACTATGCATTCTGAGCTCGATTTCTAAACGTAGAGAACATTTAGCTACATATTATGAACCGATCTAACAATCTGCCCTATTCCATCCACACATCTTTAGTTCGACCTTGACTGTCCTGAGATCACTACCAAAAAGTGAAAAAGGTCGTGATAATATCATGGTAGTTAAATGAACACGGACAAAATAAGTATAACAAGAAAGTTGGTCAGGGGTTTTCGTATTCAGAGGATATCCTCGAAACAGTTCACTGTGTCGCGCAACGGACCCGAAATCTTCAGGCCAGCGACCATACGCGAGTACAGACACAGGATAATGACAATTGCAATTAGGTATTCTGGATTTAGACGCAAACAGTATTTTTGTATCCCAGTTTGACTATAATAGAATACCTCAGACGGGGGCCAACACGCAGCAACGAACCTTCCGGTGAAGAAGACAAATGCTTATCCTGTGGTTCTGACCGCTGAACTTGGCGTTCAGATAGCAAACATTTCATCATCAGTTGAGGTAACATCGTCAGTGCGATTTGAACGCCAACCTCAGCAATCAGAAAGCATGAAAACCAACAGCCTACGACCAACAAAGATTTTCGAATCCATTGAGGGAAACACAAAGACAGTGGCAATACCAAAATCATCATCACTGATAATGATGGCAGTTCTGTGGAGCTGTCTATTTTCTCAATAGAAAGTGTTAACGTTGTAGACTCATTTACAAAGGAGTGGAACTCAAGCTGTTGAATATCCACAGGGGCAGATGGATTCCGCCCTGTCAATCATGATTATAAAATTCACCGCAACCGCATACACGCAGATTAAGTGAATTCGCACGGAGATTATGATAGAACATTTACGGAAATAGAGTGGACGAGTAGTTCAATTGTTTGTCCATTACACATATCCAATCAAACAGGACGCGTCCCGTTTGTGTGCGACCGCACCCAAATGGGGCGTGCTATTTTCACCTAACCTGTAAGTCACGACGGTAAAATAATCTGAGTAAGGATTGAAAGAAGAGCGAATTTAATATAAAGTTGAACTGAACTTGAGGAATATTTTTCGATAAACGATTTAGTGAAATGTACGAATACTCTTCGGTATGACCTCCTTATTCATTTGGTACAGTAGAACTGGCGTTATATCATGGATGGAATTCGTGTGTATTCCGATACTACCGAAGTCGAATGAATTTAATGATAATTACATCATTAGATACTGCCACTGTGAAGATCGAGTTCAGAATGATTCACACCGAGACGAGAACCTATAAGTTAAATTTCAGAAGGAAGCGCCATCATAAGTTTAGCAGGAATTTCTCACTGCGAAAGGCCTCAATCATAGGAGATACCGGCCAAATGTGAAATTCGGAGAGCTCGCCCCAAGTTCATAACGGAGTACTGTTCGGGCATGACTGAGGTCATTTGCAATGAGAGACGTAGAGGAAACAGACATGTTAGATCTAACGTGTCCTGAGTGGTAATAGCAGCAGTCTCGTTAACAATTCGCTCAGCGACCCTCCACTAATGTTCGCCATCAAAGTGGAAATCCTCTAGCAGAAGCAGAAGTGCGGAATAACAGCAATGTAAAGAGAGAAATTGACACTGAAAAATAAAAGAAACAACCAGTAGGTCTTCGGCTTGTTGTTTTGCAGTCGATTTTTCACTGTTTCTCTTTTTCATTTTTTTGGGTCCATGGTGTTGTGGCTTAACAAACCAAATCAGAACATTTCAATGTAAAGTTGCGTAAAGGGATAGCAACTGTCAACGCTCATGGTATTCCCTGTTCGAAGAAATTTTGAACTGTTGACGAGTTATAACGAATTAACATTACCTACTAACGTTTAAATGTTCGCATATCGACCAAATTCCGTATGAACCAAACTTAGTTGAAGGAGCTATTTTATCTCATGCTTTGAAGCACACATACTTTGGACGGTGCGAACTTCAAACTACAGGGGCATATTATCACGTTGATTTTAAGGAGAAACCATGGCCCAGAGAACTGTACCGGCATAGTATCACACAGGATCACAAAAGATTAGAACTCGAATTCTTGCGAGCAAATAATCCAGGATCGGACCGGAACAACTTAGGTTTATAAACAGCAGAACCGAACGACGTAAAAAGTGTATCGAGAAATCTATCGCCCATGTAGTGGTTTTTATTTTGAGTGATACAACGTTAATAACTCGGCGTTATTGGTAGACATCTACCAATAAGGCTGAGTTATTAACATTTCATTCACAAAAAATGAGGCTCAACGCGGAAGAACGGTTTAACCTATTAGCATTGACAATGTTGTCAGATGGATGGGCAAATGTTTTCCGGGTGGAAAATAATGAACTCGCCGATCAATTTATTGGAACCGCCGACATTTGATACAACACTCCTTTTTAATGCCAATGAGAAAAGTGGAAAATATAAACACGAGGAGAAAGCAAGGGCTGAAAGTTTTGGTATTGGGTTCATTGTAAAGCAACCGAGGGTTGACTAAAAAGACTTACGATGAGTAGCTGAATTTGGCTGGGACTGATGGCATTCTTTTGTTTGAGTTCGACAGCGGTAGTCCGTAACATTCGACCGTACTCTACCAGGTTGAGCACATCGTCTGCAGACCAACAAGCATTCGAAAGGGAACCGGCCAGGCAAACAGAATGACCCAGCGATGTTTGCTTTTGTGTCCCATTCAAAGAGTTGGGACGAACCGGTTGAGCATCGTTGTTCGAACAGAATCGGTCATCATCATCCCGATGAACAGATACATTGTTTCCGTTAGATCTACACCCGTTCAATACAGGTGTGTCACGGCCTACTGTAACACCATTGACTGCGTGGTCCGATTTCGAGTCAGTTGTGCAGTCAACAGTGGAAGGTTGAGAGGGAGAAACTAACCCAGAAAGGTTCCGATCGGCTGGCATTTCTGCACAAGCCACCGAAGTGACTGAGGAAAGCAGAGGTGGCGAAGGTTGTCCTGGAATCGCACTAGTCAGTTTGCCGCGGCGGATAATATTCACGCATTTGGATCTGGTTACACCGTTGCCTAAGGAGGTGCGCTGCTCCGGCAGTGATTCTAGGAGACCCACGCTAGGACCGAGGCAATTGAACTCCAGGTCCACAGCACCACCTAAACGAAGACCGCTAACGAGAAGATGGTCTTTTTTACTCGTATCGTCTGTGTCGCACGGGAACTGGACTACTGTGAGGCCATGCATATCCGGCTGTAGTGAATAAACACGTGAGAATCCTAACTGAATACTCAATGAATAATTCTTTGAAAATCATCGATGAATTATTGAGCAACCAAATGGACGAGTAAAACCAGCAATAGCGGTGGTTATCAATATGAAAAATACCATGAAAAGTCACCTGAAAGACTCATTCTGTAAAGCACTTATTTATTGCTTAGGTGTAAACATAGTGGATCCTACACCGTCCCACCCATTACCTTGGTCACAGGTCAACGCAACAACATTACAGTTACTGGATCAGTCGATAAACTAAGTTAAAAAGCCGCAAGAAAAGGCCACTCAGTACTAATGAGTCGAATTAGCGCTGACTACAAAAAAAACATAAACAATTGATTTTCGATTAAAGAAAGAATTTGTCTATCTAACCTGGTCATTTTCGCTTGAGTTAATGAGAATGAGTGATAAGTAGCTGAAGATAGAACCAACTGAGGACTGACGAGACGAAATCGGGACACGTATTCTTTTTTGCGTTTCATAACAAACCGTAGCAACGATCATTCGTGACCGACGCAACACAATATGGTTGGCTTATCAGACTAAAACCACGGCGGAAGTTACGCTTTGATCCCCATTCCTACTCGTTATTGTGGGGAATGACTTGTCCCATTTCTCTGTGCTCATGTACGTGACCGTAGACACAATTGCACTGACAGTGGTACGCCCCGGTTCGGACTTCAATTATTTTTACGAGTTGCAATCGATTCTTACTAAGGACATCCATTCGAATTCGTTCGGCTGCCTTATTTGATTATCCGTATTACATCGAGACAACCCGGCCTCTAATTTGTAACTGGTTTTACCTCAGCTCCACATTCTCAGCTTACTAGTGGAAAGTAATCAGCATAACGGGGCACTGAGAAAGCGTCGGTCAACATGTAACTTAGTTAATACCTAAGTGGTTTGCTACCACTTGGACATAAGTCGCGCGTCAATCATGAAGCGTTGGGATCTTTTTTGGATTTTGTAGTTCATGCCATTTTCAGCGATCTTTAGATTCACCCCAAAGAGTTGCGCAGCAACAATGATTTCGACAAAAATCCCACGTTGCTACTTGTGAATGTGTGCGTGGAACAAGAGAAGCAAAGATCGGAATTCCAAAGGATTTGCAACTCACCAAACTAATTTGACAGAAGCCACAAATAACGGAAAAAGGATGTTTCTCCACCAGAAAAAAACCCTAACTGACCTGTGCAACATTCAGATCTGATTCATTTGATCCCACGGAAAGCGAATTCACCGGACGACAGCTGGAAGCTTCACGATAGCATAAATGGTTTGGTGGATAAATTGGTAATGGAGCTGAATGTGGAGGTGATGGCGGTGGCGGCGTTTTATTTCCATTGCCATTACTACTGTTGCTTTCTCCACTGCAGTACACATTGAAACTGTTATTGTTGCCGTTGTTGTTATTATTGTGAAACCTATTTGATGCGACCTCGGAGGAGTCCAAACGGAGTCGGATAGGGGCCTGACAGCTAGATGGACTATGTTCATGATTGCGCGACGGTTGTTGACACCCAATGACCACCGAGGTGGGATGAATCGAGCGTACAGCCGGTTCCGGGGTTGGGTAGTCCGTTGAGATATGTGGAACACAGGACCCGTTTAATGTCGCATCTGGAGAAGATTCCAGCGAGCTAGAAGGATTGGGACGTTTTTGTGCCATACGAGAAGGTTCGGGGTGATAAACTGATTGTGAGGCGTTACGTTGATTCTCGTTGGATGTGGCTGAAGAGATCACAGGAGCAACTGGTATAGTTTTTTTCTGCTGGCTGCATATCTAGAATGGAAGGAGCCAAATGAGACTGACTGAGAAAGGTTGACAGAAAACTAGGAACTTAAAAATGTTCTAACATAAAGAGATCAAATATAAATCACTATGATGACTAATAAGGTGACGGTTTTTGGGATACAAAGTGCGAAATGCCTGGGCTCATGAAACGCAAAATGGAAACCAATCGACGGTATTAAAAAGTATTTAGTAGAGTGGCGCATTCTTCTTCCGGCAGTGTGTCAAGTGCGTTTATCCAAACTGCTTCACATTTACAAGACACCCTTGGATGTCAGGTTTCCATACGATAGATTAGAAGATGTCATTTTATCTAACACTATTTGATGCGGCAGTGCAAACTATTCCGTGGTAATTTATATACACGGCAATGAAGCTATCTGAATATCTGACGACTTTGATTTGAAGATTTTGAAAAATGAGAAATTGCAAAAAGGAAAATCTAATTGCACTGGCCGAATCCAAAAACCAACACCACGGGGCGCAGTGAAAATAGGGCATACCTTCCAGCTGTCCTGTTGTAAACTGTCATAGGAGGTTAGGCCGATGACTAACAGGTTATTTATAGTGTTTCATCGATACAGCGATTGCGCAACACTGGAAGTCCACTTCCCCAAGTCGCCCAAATCTAGAAGTATTCGCCCAGAAAAACGGAAGATCTTCACTTCGAATCTTGGTTTGTAACGCCAATTTTTGAATGTGAAAAGCCCAGGAGAATTTTCCATTCCCTATAAACAGGCTATTTTGCAGAACACGCAAAATCCAGAAAAACTGCAAAAAATCAACGTCCTCGACTAATTTGAATATTGGTACGTTTTGTGGCATAGGTTGCCACTTTTTGAAACCCTCTAATCTTCCAGCTTAACGATCACAAGATTTTGATGACCTATGATCTCTACTGTATGCTCCGTGCGTTGACAACTCACTTTTTAATGATCATGTTGCACAGATTTTGCGTATGAAGAGGAAAGAAAATGAACAACAGCGAAAAGTCTATCTCGCCGGTGCTAAGCAACGGCAATTGTACTTCTAGTCCAGCAAAAAGCTGTGTAAACAAGAACGTGAGATCCATTAAGGCTGTTTCAGTAGGGCGCCGAAAATCGAAGGAACGCTGGCTGCGGTAGAATGGACAAGTGATGCACTGCGGTAAGATGTATCCAGGATAGATATTCCGGTACCTGAATTCGGATATGAATTTCCCTGCCGTTTGGCCTAAAGGGAAAGTAGAGTCCCATTCGCGCACCGTGATTCAAACCAAGGAACGTTTGCTTTTGTCTAGTATAGAAACAATGAATTATAGAGCCATTTTCCCAGCTGCTCTGGACAAAAATTAACAACCCATGTTGTGTGAAATTTGTGGACTGACAACGGAAACTGGATGAAATATCATGTAAGTAATGGAAGCCATTGGGGGCAGTAGGAAAACGAAGTACATCATCCTGTCACGTATTCATTTAAAACAGTTACAAAACTATGTCAACTGACTTCTGCATTGTAGCATCTGCTGACTGGCACAACCGATCTCTAGGGATATTCGTTGATTAACTAATGAGTGGAGAGCATAGATCACATATAGTGAGTTTAAAAAAACCTGACGAATCATAGAATCTCAAATGAAACGATGGCCAACTGATTTGTTAAGGTATGGCTGGTGTTATTATTCCATGCTACCCATACTATTTCAAGATTGTTTCGGCTGGTTTGCTGAATGAATAATCTTGCAACAAACCACTGGCTTTCATTGCTACCTCATAATACCGTCTAATCAAAGGAGAAGGAGCAAATGTGAAAAATCGATCGCAAGACAATAACCCAAGCAACCATACAGGCCAAGAAAGATTTCCAAGGCAAGAATGCCACTGACTACGGCACTGAGGCATATTGTCTCCAGCCATAGCTCGGGAGGATCTCGTAGATTTCAACCGGATATAGTCCAGTTGGGCCTACACCAGGCAGTCCACAGGTTGAAGTCCTCATACTTTTTCTGATGTCAATGACTGACTACGTCAACTCATCGTTCAACCACAACTTGATCTGGACAACACTTTTAACCGAAGGAGTCACTCTGTGAGTGTGAGCAAAACACCACCGTATTCTGCGTATGTACAGGGCCTGTCCTAGACACTGTACCTTGCGCCACAGTACCTTACCACTAACCTTTGAGTTTGTCACAAAACTCTTCCACCATACTCTATCGATAATATGAAGACAAGTGTGTCCAGACACCTGACATATTTCAACAATCTCCATGCCCAACGGCCGTGTTTCTGAACCGCGTAATGGGACCGATTCCACTATTGTTGTTCATATATCACCCTTAGTCATTAGCTGGATCTCTCTTTAATGGCACAGATGCTTCAAACTGGTGCATGCCGGAAGACACCTTTATGCGATATAGGACCCCCTCGTGAGATACAACTAATCAAGTAACCAAATTTGTCTACTCCAATCAATGAGAAAACTGGCTTGAGAAATCGTATAATAGAATTTTCTGTTCAAATGCAGTGAAATGCTTATTTCACATAGTCACCGGGGCCCATCGTATCAGCGGTGGAGACCCGTAACCATGATCTTGAAAAATGGAATGATATAGAACCACACGAGGTCAAAGTAAGCCAAACAAATTAACGAGCTATGCGAAATGAAAAACATGGGATTAAGTGTGGAATATCGACGGACCTACCTCATGCATCACGCGGTGTAAACGGATGCGATAGCAAAACAACCATCAATGACATCACTACTTCTTTAATGTTGTATGATGAGATTATTCACAACTGTGGTTCAGAAGCGGGTTCTTGTCTATTCATGAAATTGATATCTGAGTAAGATTCTGACGCCAAACGTACATACACAGTGTCTAAATATGGAGGAATACCGTATGCACAGCGCACCGTGAAACCGATCGTGTGCTGCCACGAATCTTTATTTAATGATCTAAATACGACTTATATACATAAACCATCGTACCAAAAGTAGTCAGCCCGCCGGGAAGATGATTACACTGGTTTTGCACATACAATGGCCCAGAAGAACAAACGTCTCATTCAAAAGGTGCTTGATGCTTGTCTGCATCTGCCAGAAAGTTGGTCTCTTCAGTGAATATCGATCTGAAGTCTGTGATCAGGTTCCCGAGGTACTTGAAGCTATTGACTACCTCTAGCCGACCACTGCAAAGGGTGAGTGCATGTACAGGATCCTTCCGGTCTTGAAGAAGTGCCTTGCATTTTGAAGGTGCAAAGTACATACCGTACCTAGAAACCTCAATCGCCGAGCGATCTAACGCACGTTGAATTGCCTGTGCACTGTCATACATCAAGTCGATGTCATCGATATATTCTAGGTCGGAAAGTCTGTTTCCCTGCGAGGAGTCCAGCTGCATGGTCTAAAGGACCAGATATTCAAACATCATACATTGACTACGAACCATTGATATGGAATAACACTGATGCTTAGGAAGCACGACCGGATTTAGGGTGATTTTGTAACTAATTGAGACAATCGCATATTTGATCCCCACCACACGGCCAACCTACGGCATGTTACCTTTTACACGAGAGTCAACTAGCAGACGTAAATATAGATGAATGTCCTAGGCGTTCGGAACAGCGCTGGGGACTCCAACACTTTTACGTTATTCATGAAAACAAAATACATCTCCTGACTAAACTTTAGGTGCTTCTCACATTCAGGAAGGAGTTGAATTTCCATGCAGATTAACACATACTTTGTGTGCTAAATTATTACCAGTGTACAATTTAAAATTTACTTCAACTGATAATATTCTATGTTCCAATGTGCGCAGTTGGCCACCTATTTCCTCCATTTCTGTTAGGCCCTGACGAACAAGCAATTTCACCTTCTTCCTGTCGTAATCAAGGACAGAATGACAAGTAGTGGGCAATCTAACCGGTCTTTCTTCTGGTTCAAACAGTTACGGGTCGATATCCACTGGCATGATTTTCTGATGCGTACGGCATCTCGTTTGGCTGGCGCCATTTGCATACGCGACAGTCCCACTGCGAAAGCGCATATCGACAAGCCCTATAAGACTTCGCTTTTCTCAACCACGAGTAGTGCAAAATCGGTGCAAGCACCTGCCTGGCGGGCTGGCTACTGCTGGTCTTGGGATAACCGGTTTATCCACAGACGAATTACCAATGGACATGGAGGCTAGGGGTAGGGACATCCTAACGAAAACGGAAGTGTGCAATGAAGCAGTTTGTGATCATTTCAAGGAAACTCGATCACGACTTACTAAATCAATAAAATGATGACAGCGTAAGACAAACGAAATTGAGGGATCTTGTTCAGAAAGACTTTGAAAATGCGTTTCCAAATGTTCCAGTGCAGATAGGTAGTCCCCGGCACGAATCATATCTCGTAATTGCCTACGTTTAAGCAGTAATTCAGTGGCTTCAGGCCATTGAAATAATTCCTTCAAACCACCGTTAGTTTCCGCTCGGTGAGGTCCTATCGACTGGCCATTTGTTCCAGATTTTGGTGCATTGACGGATTCCGGAGAGGTCAAATTGCACACGTCCGATAGCGGAGTTCGAACATCATCTGGATCAGGTGGCTCTTTGATTGCTGAACCATTCAACAAGGGTTCCGTGCTCGTGCCAAGATTAGAAGTGGGGCTATCCATAGGGCTTGTACTTGCTTTGGATACCCAACCGCCCAAAGCACGCGCGGATTCCAGATAACCATTGTGAAGCATATAAGCAGCGACAAGGCTAACAGAATAATGAAAAGAAATAACGCCAATGCTTAGGAGATTTGGGTAAAAACAACACCGAGATCCGGTTAACAATCGGTTACAAAAACAAATTAGGGTGTGAATGAAATGTCCCCAAGTAGCCTGACGATTATGGAGTAACTGAAAGGACATTAGTCTAACAAATTCACGGGCATCTCACGTATAACCTACAGAAAAACACAAATGCTTCAGAAAAAACTTGATTATATTCTAGAGTCTCCGTGAGGTTTTGATAGCTGAGCCTGGCGACCTAAAAACTAAGCACGGCGGTCAAGACTTCACGAAAACCAACAACCTGGGTCATAATCAACACAGATTTTCAAAATCGCTGATTGTGACAGAAAAGCATAGCGGCAAAATGATAAAATGTCGCCAGTGGGCAGTGAACCCTAGGATACTGAGGTCGAAGAAAACAAGGTGGACCCGACCGCGGACACTCACAAGAACGCGTCTGATATGCATAACAGTACAGCAACATAATCCCGACTGTTCAATCACACTTGTTAAGCACTGCGTCAACCGTAAGCCTCTGTTCGAGTGTCCGACTAACGTGCTATTAATATTGACTATACCGAAAAATCACCGCTCCCCAAATGCTGGAACGCTCTGCTAGCTGCACTCATCCAATATAATGACCATGAGAACTGCAGCAAAAAGAAACAAAAACACTGGTATGATGTGACAAAATCAGCATTTCACACTTCTGCAGCCGGTGATAAAACAACCGTAATCCTTTTTGATATGCTGACAATCATTCGATAGGCAAACGTCACACACGTTTTCAACTGGTTTCAAATCCAAGCAAGGGAGCTCCAGTGAAGGAGATCTAATCACCCCCGGCAATTTTGTGTTTTAGTCCAGCGTAAGCTGTCAGAGCCTTCGATATACCCGTATTTACCTCTACTGCCGTGCTACCATCGTTCGAAATGCAGCTACCAAGATAAGTGAAACGGTCCACACTCGTTAGTTCCTCTCCACCCAGTGCCAAGTTTGGTCCTATAGTAGCACTTTGCACTTTGAAGGTGCAAAGCACATGCCGAACCGACCAACCGACCTCGAGAGTCTATGTAGTGCGAGCTGCACACGGTCCGCGGATTCGAACAGGCACACAACGTCATCTGCGTAATTTAGATCCCATAGCTTTCCTCTATTACCCAGTTCAACTCCTACATCACTGAAACCTCCTAAAGCATCTTCCATCACCTCGTCCATGACAAAGTTCAACAGGAATGGAGAGAACAACAGGCTTGAGCATACAACTTCAGTGAAATATCGGAACGACGCCATAAATGTTCCGGTCCACCGTATCCCATTCGGGCTTTGCATATACGTGTGCTCACCTCCAATACCGTGCTACCGTCTTCGTAACGCAGCCACCGATGTAGTTGAAACGGTCAGCAGTTGGCAGTTCCTCACGTTGGGTAACAAGTGCGGTACTACTGTCATCCAGTCTTGTAAAAGCGCTTTACATTTCGAAGGTGCAAAGCACGTGCAAATTGGAGCTACAATTCTCGAGAATCTGTCTAGTGTACGTTGCGTAAGTTTTGCAAATTCGAACAACCACCCATTGTCATCCGCCTAATCTAGATGACAGCTCCTCCCCACTGACCAGTTGCCGATCACCTTCTGAAGACCTAATAAAGCATTCTCCATTACGTCGACCACGATGAAGTCAAACAAGAATGGAGATATGGAACACCCTAGCCTAAAATCGCTAGTCGTTTCGAATGAACTTGGTAGTTCACCGGACACCCTTAAGTGGTTAGAGATGGGCGCACAATGCTCAGAACAGATTCACGAACTTCTCTGGTATAGCCTTCCAGTGAAGAGCGCTAATTAGAGCTGTTTGGTCGGTTGAATTGAATATGGTCTTTAGGTCGAAAAAACCTACGATGGTCGGTCGGTGCGTTTCAAGTACCTGACGAAGAGTGAAAATCTTGTCGAAGCAAACTCGATCTTGACTAAGTCCTGCTTGCTGCTCGGGAATCCATGTTGGAGGGAGCAGCATTATGGGGGCTAAACGTCCGTAGTAGTCGATATTAAATTGGTCTCATGATGAGTACAAAGGTCACTGCTCGTTTCCATATTCAAGATGAGTACAATCGGTTACTTAATCCATGATAACGGAATACGTTGTTTTTTCCAAGTCACGCAGTAAGAAAAGAAGTGCTTTCATCAAATTCTTCCCACTCAGTTTGAAAAAAAACTGGGAGGCGGTGGGAGTTCCTCAAGCCCTGCAGATTTCCCACGTCTCAGTAGTAGACTTTCCGACTCTACTTCCAATTCTGTTGATGGTTCAAGAGACACCACCGAAGGATTCACAGTGGCTACATCAGTACGTAACCATTGTTGTCTGCCGAGAATAGGCTGTTCATTTGCATTGAATAAAGTTTCACTAACCAAAGTCAGCCGCCCATCGCTGTCACATAAGCTTGAACAGCCTTTGACTGTTACTTGAGATAGCTGTTGATTCCATTCCTTCGGTTATCTTAACTCACCAATCTTCACAGTCTATTTTAGGACTTATCGTCATTTGAGGTTGTAGACGCTGCCTTATATTCACACCCTAACAGTTCGAAATCAGGCGTTTTTTTTCAGTCAGACTGAGCGAACCTGGCGAGACGTTAACTCTGGAACCGTAGTCAAAACCTGCTACTAAGTGAATCGCCCGCTTGATTTGATTGCAGTGCTCATCTATGTTGCTGGCCGCCGAGATTCTTAACTCGTTTGACAGATTCTGCTCGAAAATGATGCGAATCAGAGAGACGTTCTATGACTAACCGGGTTCGCGGTTTACGTCGATAGCCACTGAGCGGCAGTGAAAATCAAATTAACAATAATGCACCATCCGATTTTGAGTAGAATCCCACCAATTCTAGATAACTGCAATATGGCCGATCCCATCTAAACTATCTGTGAAATACGAGCGCTGTTATTGTAAGACGCGAAATGTGCCGAACATTCGGGCTAGACAGGAATGAACCATTGCCCGCATAATACTGGAGAAGCCTTTCCCGTTATCTGTTCGCTGGGCAGCCAAGGGGCATCGTCCAAGTAAGCAAGATTCTGATACACCAAGTTTCCTAACTTGCCGGATAAAATTATCCGCTACCACTGCAATGTCAAGGCCCTTGCTCCTACGAACGAAAACGGAGTGTGTCATAGAGCTCGTTCTTCTCAATATCACTGCCACCATTCACTGGAGCATATGCAGAGGTGACAAACAAACTGCGCTTAGCACAGCTATCCTTTCAAATGCTAACTGACCGCTGAAATCTTACGACGCATAACCGACTATTAATCAGGACCCAATCTAAAAGGACCAATTCAGCCTAATCAGTAGGGACTACTCCAACACAGCGTTGGTCCGTAGAATCAGCGGCTTCGTCTCTTTAATGGCACGACTAGTTGAGTTGCACTGCTCGAATTCGTGTCGCAGCACACGCCAGTCGCCAGGGAGCCCACGGTGAACGCTAAACGCGTCTGTTCACCGGCCTGCATGAGAGTACGCGCGTTGAAGCCGAGATTCGGAGACTGACGACGATTCATAAAATGTGTACTACCAGATTGAAAACCAACGAAACTATTTACCAACGAACTGTTGCAAGCATTGGGCGTGTTATCCGTAGGAATATTAGGGGTAGGCACAAGGGACAAAGGGAGGTGGTTGAGGAGAGAAGGCAGGTTGAATAGACGATGAAATGAGTAGCGCGGTCCTGACTATCCCGCGCGGCGACCGATCCAGTATGGAATTATTTGTAGACGTGTAGTTTATTGGAAATAGTGGACGGGTATTTTTAGGAGGTCCAGTCGGTAAGCAGCAGAACGATCAGTTTTCAACAAAGGTATTCCGTACTAACAAGAAACTGCTGAGAAGAGCATATATTCGATTGTCCGTAAAAGCTTTCTGAGCTTTTGACTAAGAGTATTGAGCCAATTCCTCCATGGAAAAGGAGCGGCGATCAGAAGGCGTGGAGCCAAAGCTGACTAAGAAATTAGATCGAACAGATAAACGAAAGATGCAAGTAATATAGAGTCTTCCGCACCCATATACAAGACGGAGGTACACCCGCTGATTTTGTGTCACGCGCTCCTCCATAGGGAAAATTGTTTTGTACCATCGAACGCCGTTTTTCCCAAGGTAATTCGACACAAGAAAAGAAAGCTAAGATTACCTCGGACGATACTCAGATACACATAAACGGCCGAAGCTACATCATCAGCATTACAATTACGGGAAAAAGACACCCTAAAAATAAATGTTTGTTATCAAAACAATCACTTCTGCAGAAACCAACACTTAGTTCAACACCAACAATTATTTATACCAAATCCTCAAACTGGCTACATGAAGATTCGATGAAAACGGGACGTTCAAATTTGTGTGAATTCATAATTTAGACGCACTGTCTAATTTACAAGTTATCGGAACTTCTACTCAGCCGGAAAATGACCAAACCGGTTCGGAAACTGGCAGGCGGGCACCGTTTTCGCAGAACTAAATGAACCGTGTTCAGCCCTAGAAGGCATGTCGATTTCAATGACTTCGATAGGTCCTTGAGAAATCAAACATAAGCCCACTTCCAACTCCATTAAAAAATGATTGTCGATTGAAGGAGAAGACAAACCATTTATCAGAAAGAAGAATGTTACGGTACGTACGAGTGGGTAGATGAAAACGAATTAATTCTCAGACTGCACGAAAATAAATTAGCCCCCGTAGATGAAAAAACTAGTTTAGAAAAAAGATTCACAGTCCAATGCGCAAGGATTCAATCAATAGCGGAGACACAAAATCCCGCTATAAATGACCGATTTCTCTGAGTGAGCTTGAAAACGAAACAAGCTGTCCCTACACAGTCAGCTATGGCATGCGTGCAAAGAAACAAAGCAATATGCCGGAAATTGTATCGGTCTAATATAAAAGCTCACTTTCGCATGGTCACATGAGCCAGTTGATCGTTGCATTTTCGATCCACAGCCATGCTGATCACCACGGCACGTTCCCGTGCAATATACTGGCCGATATCAAAGGTGAATTTATGCTGTCCAAAGTTGGCGCTCACGTGACAATTAGGACAGGCTAAGGCAACACAAGGATAGACCGGGTGCGGCTGAAAAGAGGTCACAGTGGAGGGATTGAGAAAATTCATAGGAGATCAAATGCAAGTCAAGAAACTGAGGAAGTTAAACGATTTTAAGGCGGTGTTTAGTTCAATCGATTGACGGATAACTTTATACCTGTTTACGGTGTACGATTATTTTGTCTCTAGAAACATCCTTAATTTGACAGCAGATGATTTGTTTCCATGCCTTGCACCATTTATTCACATTAAGTTTCGGCAGCACTTGAAATTCAGACTGTTACATAAGCGACAAAGGGACGATTTCAGGGAAATTCCAGTGTTCCACCATGGAAATAAACTGGTAAAATTAGAAACAGCTGAAAAAAACCAGAAATACAGGAAAAAAATCTCCACAAAGGACTATACGCATCTAAGGCCCGAGTAATCGTACTTAGCCTCACAGCATAACTGCTCACAGTGCTAAGTTTTTGCGTGCGTGCATGTGCATTCAGAGTTATGAAGGAAGCCAGGAAAATCAATGGCAAACACTACTACTTTAAGGATCAAGAAAAATGACGTGTGGTGAAAACAGTTGTGTACGAAACGCACCACCGTGAAACCAACTGGTAGTTTATGGTCAAAACTACACTCGCCTCATGCGTGCTATTGACGTCAAAACTAAAATGTTTAGAACCAACACCGATGACCTGGTGGTGGTGATAAGGTAAGCATTAAACTTGCAATAGATATTTTATCACGCTTATGGTACTGAAGAGGTATATCAACATCACCCCTGGAGTTCATAACAACCCTACAAAACGCGCAACCGTGTTCATGAAGCTTCGAGTAGTTAAGGGTCACAAGCTGAGCGTGGTAGTGACGCCGGAAACGCAAAATTACCGTCTTACGCCAAAGGTTCACAGAAGAATCACAAATGTTATTTGCTGATGGTCGGATGATTTGAACAGACTTCAGAAACGAAAACAATGTAGCCACCCAAAGCTTAGAGTACGAGAGGTATGCGAATGGGTAGAATAAGTTCCTTGGAAGAGTACTACAGACTTTGCACTTGTCAGCCCTCATCAGGTATGCGCATCTAATATTCTCCCGTGTGATTATCCTCATTCTCGTACACGCCATGTGCATCCATTGAAAAGCCTCTGATGTCAATGCTGCCGTTTTGCGCGATGACCGTATAATTTCCACTGGCACAATTCCGCTTCATGTCGGATTGATCTAAGATGCAGAAATACAAACTAATAGCTTAGTCAAACCCTGTAAGTCAAGCTCAAAGCTTTCATCACATTTTGCCTACTTTCAGAGAAGTCATCTATAGTCGGGGGCCACTTACTGTGGCTTGTGCATATTGATGACAGACAGGTGCTACATCACGTAATGAAATTCGACAAACCACTGAGAGCCTGTCCGGTCAGTCTAATGGCTAAGACACTCGACTTACAGTCGTTCTTCCCAAGTTCCCATCCCAGTTCGGGCGCGGGGGGCTTGCACCACTGACAACTTTCAACAAGGATGAAAAAGCCGTACAGCGCTCCCATGCTACTTTTAGTTGCGAGTTGATGAATAATCTCGTGTGACTTAGTTTTCTCATTCATGGATTCGTGTAACATACGGTTTTGTTTCATTAAAAACTTGTCTTCATTTAGGATGACTAGGAAACGATCTTTCAGAGGGGACCCGGTTACTGAGCCACAAATTTGACTGATATGTCGCATTTGGCGGACAATGAAAGCACAAACAGTCTCCCGTCTGAACATCGTCCTTCCAAAACGTGATCTGATCTTTCCGGATGGACGAGAAAGAAACGTTTGTACAATACAAGTAAGGTTGTTCGTGTAGACAAGCCATTGTAACACCACTACTAAATGAATACACGTAACTTGCAATCTAAAAACAAGACATCAAAGACTAATCAACATGTGATAACGACTCGACAGCTCCTGAAATGTGATAAGCCTAAAGGTCAGTATAGAAGACACGGTGAACGCAACTCTTCCCTCGACAGTGGTAACAAACCGAAATCTTTTTCTTCTTATTCGCAATTGATTATCTTAAAAGCAACAATAAAAATGCATCCCTAAGTTAGGAATCAGAGTAAATAATGCGCTTACCAGCTTTTTGCCTGTACTGATAGGACCCATGAATACGCCGTTCTTTGTGAAAAACACTGAGTTCGTGACAAAATTCACACCACAACCGATCACATCGGATTCGCCAAAAGGCGGACCTGCAGTGGGTAGTTCTTTGGAACCGTGGTAAAATGCTCCATTGTTACTGTGATAGCCGTAGGAATTTATTTCCATTCCTGAAAAAAAGTGAGTCTATGTGATGAGAGACCCATACGTCAAATATCATTTATGCGTCAGCTACATTACGCGATCTTTAATGGGAAACAAGTGCAAAACAATGAAGAAAAAATCAGATCGAAGATATGGATTACGCTGTAGGACTTCCTGAAGCGCAAAAATACGAGAAGACGAGAGATCCAGACGTTGTTTGACGTCCGCATTGGAAATCTGATCACGGGGATATAATGATCAATACACATTTCACTATTACAGCCAACAGAAAACAATTTCAGCTTCAATAACGATTTTATAGCCAATAATTATAAACCTATATGCACTGGCTGAGGTTCCTACCTCGAAGCGCCATCTGCTCAAAGGAGACATGAAAGAATATTAGTGAAACTGCACCCTTAAAGAATAAGAAGTATGGGAAAGAGGGAAGAGCTCGGAATCAAGAACGCCACCGACTGCGGCACTTAGCCATATCGTCCGTCTAGAACCATCACATAAGAATATGTCACAAAATTCAACCCGGTAGGCTACATGGACTGAGAACTGTCCACTGACTAATCTCGTCATACATTTTCATCACGTCAAGAACTGACCATCTTCACCTATGAGTGGAAGAAACGGGTGCATCGAGGCAGGCAACGTATCAGCATGCGTGACACATTAAACGCTTTAAACTATTTAGATTAGGCACCCGCTCTAATAATCGATCACTGGGATCCAGAACTCTATGGTAACATGACAGCTGTAAAAATTCACGCGCCATATTCCAACGACATTATGAGCATAGGGGTGTCTAAAATCGCGCAATCCTCATTTACAAGGGTCGGATTTCTGAGCCACATAGCGGATCGATCTTACTGTCGCCGCGTACTCTCGATCTCTGATCCATAGCCCAAAGTCCCATCAAAACCACAAAGCATTAAACCGGTGAATTTCAAAAGCCCACTAGCCGACCTCCTCGCGCAAAAGGTACGCCGTGATTTAATAGAGATGCTTTATGTTTTAATCAGTCATGTCAAAAGTTTCGTAGAATTCAGAAGGGATGTCAACTAGTCCGAAGGAACGGCAACCAACACAAGCAATCTGATAAAACCATGGCGGCTGGCTCAGTGACAATACCAAATGATTTTTTGCGTGGCTGAAACCAGAACCATTTTATTGCTTGATAGTGATAACTTGGTCATCACAGATAGTGGGACAACTGAGGCATTTGTCAAGTGCTACCGCTCCGTGTATGGTCGATACATCCGACCGGCGGTGGTCAAACGGATAAGGTTGTAGCGTTCGGACGTGAATCTCGCGGGTTCGAATCCTCCCACCGCCAATCAACTTGCCCACTTGGTATCCCTCTGTTAGCCGCAGCTCCCTTCATGAAATATGACATACACTTTCGTTTCATCAATAAGGGATGTAAAAAGAACAAAAAAGCTTACAGGTAGAAAATGACATCATACCGTTTGTTCTAGCAAAGTTGAAGGAGACGGAGGTTGCAGAAATTTGGCACAATCAAAAGAAGCCGGAGCCAGTAGGTCTTTATCAAGTGGTTTCGAACGATTTAACTGAACTATTTCTACCGCCGCGGACGACTACCCCAAGAACTGGATAAAGGGCCAGTGGCCCTGCTGTGAAAGAGTAAGATGAAATATATTACCTCTAATTATCTCTTAGTGAGCCTCACCTATTTGGTTGCTAGGTAAGGGATCGCCTGATCACCCGGCAACTAGGTAGTTGTTTTGAACAACATCCGTCATTATGCACTCAGCAACATGGCCTCCGCGAAAATAGGTCGTACGTCACTAACCTGTCGCGCTCTTGAGGATATTGGATACTCAAAAAGGACAACTGGTGTGACGCGGGCGTAGTCACTGTGGACTTCAGTATGGAGTTTGACAAAATGCCATGACGAAATTAAACAAGAATGGAGAAATTGAACACCTTTGCCTAAAGTCACTGGTCGTTTCGAATGAACTTGGTAGTTTACCGTACACTTACGTGGCTAGAGAGATGAGCGCACAAAGTCCACAACAGATTCACGAATTTCTCTGGCATAGCCTTCAGGCGGAAAACTTATTGAAGCTGTTCAGTCAACTGAGCTGAACATGCTTTTCAAGTTGAAAAAATTGACGATTTTTCGGGCGACGGTGTGTGTGCTTGGCGCATTTTAAGCCGCTGACGAACAATAAGAATCCGGTCGATGTATCATCGACATGGGAGAAGTCCTGGTTCCGTATCACGAAGGCTGTAATACGGAATTATTTGTAGACCAGTAAAGCATGGGAAATGGTGGACTGATATTGATAGGAGGTTCAAGTTAAAGGATGAGAACGAGTAGGATTCTCCACCAAAGCCTCTGGTTTTAACAAGAACTTGAGCCCAAGGCAGCGGGGTAGCTGAGTGGGAGATGATCTTCTTGGAGTAATTATTCCTTACTCATTTTTCCGACTGAGTTCTCGGTTGGAAGCAACATCCAACCGGGAGGACCAGACTAATCTTGTATATTGATCTACCAGGCATGATTGCATCATTGGCTTGAGATGCGCCATCCTGTTACGGCTCAGTGGGTCACGGAGGCACTCAAGCCATCATGTCACGCGATGTCGCAATCTTGCTGTCACATGGGGGTATTTATATTCCCGTTAATTTTTTACCAATGAAGTTCGTTTCCTTGGTCCTGAGGTTGATTACCACCTGCCAGGGAATGATAGACGATTTGGCCTTGAGCCTGAGTCCGATAGAGCTGCTCCGTTGGTTATCAGTGGTTGCGCAACGCTGGACCGTGCCAGACAAGTGACAATTAGTACACAGGCGTAGATGTAGGCCGGTCTTCCCAGACGGTGAGCAAGTGCAAAACGTTAGACCAGAGTGAGATCGCGTCATCCCATTGGCTACCAGCCACCAGCCGACATAGTGGCATGGTCTGAAGGCAAGAGTGCGAATGTGCAAGAAGAAAGCCACATCGTGAGCTGGCTCAAGCAATCGGGATTAGTGGTCTGGGCTTGACAAAAAAACACTATGAACTAGATCGTGTAAAACGGGGCGAACGAAGTGGACCAATCGAAACGCGACCCGAACAACCGATGAAATAATGGCAGTCGCACAAGCACAGTAAAGCAAACAAGGCTACTTATAAGTACGCGATGATCTTACTTAGTAAACGAGAACATCTTTGTGTCTGTTCTCATTTGAAATAGTGGTGACGGACAACAGCGATCTACAGATAGGATCGGCTTACTAAAGAGCAAGGTTGGGACAGAGGAAAGAAGTACACAACACTACCAATATTTTATGCACTTTTTTCTGGATAAGGCGGAAACATTTTCAACCGCTCCAAGTATCAGCTGATATGGAGCGTGGGTCAATCGGACAATAAAGAACAGTGCCACCATCCTTTGCAAACGTGCAAAATACTAAGCACGTTACCACGGCCACAAGTTACTCTTGTTATTGGATGCATGGCAAGTGATGAACCAGACAATGCAGACAAAATCGATGTATCTAGCAAGAAGCTCTCCGGAAACGTTGCCCCACCTTATCGTATCCTTCCAAGGTGGTTGTTCTAACACGAATACAATCGAATATGCCATTCGATTCAGTTAAAATAGAAGGCACCATGAAGGGGGGAAAAAAATCGTCGTTGTAGTGATGGAGATATTCTCCGAATTCTAAGTAATTCAACAACACAAGAAAATGATAGCTTTACCGAAAGAAGCTGAGAGTTGCACATCAGTAATTTTTGCTCAACTTAGCGTAATTCAGGTGAAAACACGGTTAGTTTCATAGGATGTTTCATAAAGAACATGACAGTCTGAATCTTAATGTTACAACAGCGTGTACTGGATGCTCAACATCAAAATGGTGATCATACTGGTCACGTTTGGTTCTGGGTTAACGACTAGAAATTAATATGGACCAAAAATGCGCGACGGGAGGTCGGAACACTTCATTCTTCCTCTACCGAGGTTCGTAGACCAATTTTTCCAGCATGATTCACAGCATAATTATTATGATATCGAATGAAGAAACCAAACCCATAGCCGAAAAGAGACTAACAAATGAATAGACAGAGACAGACAAGAGGGAAATTAACTTAATTCAGACATCCCATGAAATAACGAGTGTCAATAGGGGCGGAGTTCCATCGCTTGCAGACACGAGAAATTGTAAGTTTGGGAAATCATAGAAGCATACGTATGACTACACATGCATATACAAACACGTACAAAGTAGTTTAGACGAGGACTGTCAGCATCACAACCGAAACGGATAGAAAGGAAAGCAGCATGTGCGTGATCATCAAAAACATGTTTCAATTCATCCGCACATTCGTATGGTTTTGCGTTTCATAGATTATCAATTGGCATCCAATCTGAATGAGATGAACATGCACAGAACGCATGAAAGCACAAGAAAAGCCCGTCATGGAGATTTTTATATACCAATTTCGATTATACTGCAATGGAATTCAAAGTGGCAACAGAACTATCAACAGCAACGAAAGAGACGGACAATTTATAAAACCACATTTCCACATATGGCTGCGTGTTTGTTGACAGTAGCTACTTAAGTCAATTTCAGTTCGGACGTTAAGCGCAGAACGTGAAAAGGAAAGAGCGCCTTTGTTCGCGAAATCTCTTCCTAGATCTGAGAAGCACTTAAACTTTATTCCGGGAAGCACGACTAATCAGCTGTGATCACGTTCACAGGTAGTAGTAAATCTTTCTTCCACAACTGATAGTTATATATATTATTTCGTAGGGACAAAATCCTTACAAATGGACTGAAGTACCAAAATGTTAAGTGCTCAATTGAACCTTACAATGGTCAGATATTCAGGGAACAGGTGCTATAGAAAATTTGATTAGAGAAGAAGCAATGTTCATGGAATCGTGAAAAAATCGGAACGATCTTCTGGCAGAATAGTAACAAAAAGATTGAATTAACTTTCCCAGTATTTGTAGTTCAGCGCGTTTCAGTTTACAATTACTATCAACCAGCGGTGCCCGAGTATGTAGCCCGACGGTATGTAACAACTCCGACAATTACGTCTTTTAAAGACTTTCAGCTCTCAAACACCACCCCAAGTTTGAAGCAAACGGATATTCAGTAATGCGATCCGCTACTATCATCCACATGACTGACCTGGACGGTCCGATATGAAAACGTAGACCATCCAGGTCGATGGACCAATAGCAATCACGAAAATCGACCTAACTACCAAATAATGAGATCGACTGTCAAAGTTTGGGCTAAATCATTCAGTTTGGTGAAGCAAGAAACGCAACTCTGCTGTTGATCAACCGTTCCAGACATAACCGAACTAATGGATCGAGGATGAAATCTACTGGTAAACAATAGGACCGCCTACTAACTAGCATCTTTAGATGATTGGTTAGTCAGGTTCAATCGGGAACCGGAAATGAAAGACTGTCCGCTGATCACCAAAAAGAAAGATCGGCGCTGAACCATAGTAAATGCTTACAGAAAGATCGATCAAATACGCAGTATGGTTAATTTATCTGACGCACAACGTTTGCACATTGCCCAAAAATTGTCGTACTGTGTTAATCTTGATGAATTCTGTAACAACTCAGCAGCATGCTGACCGTTATCGCTGAAACGCCAACAGGGACACACGAAATAAGCTGTGCTACAGATCACGCACTGCATCAGAACGAAAGGAAATAGTGACATAAAATCCTCCGCAAAGAAACCAGCGGGATATCTCGCCTGAAATCAACGAAGTCCGGCTTAACATTTATTCCGTTACGCCCAATTGTTAACGTTACCGTAGATCCAACGGAGTTTCTTTAATTTGCATCCACATTATTTCAAATCGATGCAACCACCGATTCGCACTGACCCGTCAAAAATGTTCTTTTATACAAGTTGACTCGCGTAGTTCGGTTGACAGCTTATTGAAACATCGCTATTATTCTTCGAAAAGAATGACGACAGTCATCTGGTCCAAGAAATTTACATCACCTCTCACGACAACCGCCACTTTTGGTGAAGGATTGGTTCCTACTGGTATCGTCTAATGTACAGATGTTGCTTACTAATCCACTGTCAAGTTGGGCCAACTGGAAGTCTTTGCAATATTTTGCTCAAAGCTGCGCAAGACTGCCTCCCTCAGTGAGCTAGCTGGCAGACGGATTCCTTGATCATCCCATCTATAGATAGTTCTCGCAGACCAATCGGTACAGACTGCAGCTATTGCCAATGGCCGCAATCTTCACCATCGCCCGCAGTCATTTTACAAGCTTTTGGTCAGATGACATCTTGGAGATTTACGCATCTCATTCTACGTGGCATCCTGTGGAACGGACTTGGGAGTTGGATTCAGTTTATTTTTTACAATCATTAGCAATGACATGGTACTGTGACCTGGTCTCCAGGCTTGTGATCCAACAAGCTATATAGAATAGCTAATCTTAAGCCAAAGAGAATTATTTAGTGCAGTACACTTTATACATCCGTCAGCACTGGCTTTGGGTATAACCTCACAATACACGCGATGGGAAAGCAAGTATGGGTGGAATCACTAAGCGCACAATACTACAACCTTCAACATTGAATCAACATTTGAGGCGGAATCAGGCAGCATCGATTACTAACATTAATTCACCCAATCTCGTGATTGTGAAATACGCCGGAAAATGCACATACAAAAGAGATGGTCATGATCAACGTCGCGAGTACGTGTCTACGGTGCTCGTCATGTGTGTGTGTGTGTGTGTGCATGTGTGCATGCGGATAAGTGTGGCTCGAGTGAGCAATGCGGAGCAGAACCTCGGAAACGTCAGAATCATGCTATCAGGGTGTGACGGGATAAAAACTAATCGATAGGATCAAATTTTGCACATGCCTTACAAGTTGATGGAAATGGGGATACACTGTCATAAACCACAGAGAACAACAGTGGTAGCAAAACGACGATATACAACCAACCCGTTTAATCAACATGGTCAAGAAAGAAGGCTTACCGGGCCATTCGTTTAATGACGACCGAGCTGAACAGATACCGATAGCGAGCGGTCTAGATGCAGGAGACCAATAAAGACAAAAGTCGATCACCAATACGAATAAACCAGCAGGGTGAATCGAATGAAAATGACAATTATTTACAACCCATGCCACCAGTAACTGATCCATTATGTTGTATTGAAGAACTGATTATCATATAACCTGATTGATGTACATGACGCATCCCTACACTGTGCGGAAGCAACTGCATTCGTTAAAACGTGAAATCTATTATAAAAGGATTAAAAACAACCACATGCACCGTATGATACACTTCGTTACACAATTCACCCAGCACCAGCTACGCAAAGTTGACAGTTAAGTCAAATGTGTAGACACTGCATCAAATCAACATGTTGTTCCACACAAATGATTACACACGCTAAATGAACCCGTGTTCAAACTCAGCAAAAACGCGATTCTACTGGACACTAAACAATCAAAAGTGATAAACAGATGGTATCCGCGGTGCGTTCCGGCTCAGTTCAAACAATCATTACCGCTGCACTAAATGAGTTAGTCCTATCAAAGGGAAGACAATCACGAGTAACGAAAGAGTGTGGAGAAAACCATGGACATTCGTTATGATACCAAATGGAATGCTAAACAGCAATTAAACAATGGGTTACATTCCAGCAGTACTATGTGAGAGAACCGAAATACCATAGGCTTTAAAGGGTTTTATGCTTGTTAGTTACGTCTGGCTTGCTAAAATTTTTACCTTAGGCCCATTTACATCACCGCCTAGGAGAAATGGATGACTTCATTCAAGCCGGTCGTAATGAGCACAGCTTGCTCACAGACCAGGTGAGAATGTGGGAATCTTCAGTGTAAATCCACAGTCCGTGATCTTGAACTAGTGGTTGTACTCGTGTACAAGAAAAATGATAGAATTTCCTGTGTATCACATCCAAGCGAATGCCGGACACTGACTTCCTTCAGTTATCTAGTATCCACCAAATATGTGCGCAGGAGAACCAAACCCGTTTCGGTCCCGGTCGGGTTTGCTTTCACCAAGTATTCACTCTGGGGCAAATTGTTGAAGATAGGCATACGTTCCCTAAACGCAGGATCTCAGTCTGTTTTCCTTGATTTGAAAGCCGCGTTCGACTCAGTCGATCATGCAATTCCGTGATGCTGTCTCACACTGAAGAATGTGTCCATGAAATTCATTTAGTTTTTTAAATCTCAGTTCGAACACCCGATGCGGAGTTCAGTCTTACGATGACCATCCATTCGAGTTCACGACGGGAAATGGTATTCATCAGGACTGTCTCCCGTCACTTTTTCCTCAACTTTGTAATTGAGGTGGCAATAGAGGGTAGCTGTTGTCTATCGTGACCTTGTTATTGGCCTGGAAGTTAAGCTGTCTAACTTACCGCATGCGTACGATATATAGCTTATGAGTGAGGAAACAAGTAAGCGACAAGCTTTTCTTGATCGTCTGAACGATAGTGCAGATATAGTTGGGATGTGATTCGTACCTTCGAAGTGCAAAATGACGTTGCAGGACTAAATTGGCTCAAAGTCAAACGTTGTGCCTGCAAGGAAACAACTGGAGGTGAGGTAGATAGATTTAGTTAGAGTTACTCGAGTAGTTATATTTCACGAGGTGGTCCTATATGGCATAAAGTGTATTCGCGTACACAGATGGCTTGATCTACATTCATCAATTTGAGACATGTGGTGTCAGCGTGAGACCTGGTTATCGACCAAAGATCGAGTGTACACAGAAACAGTGCGACTCAGAAACGGGGTCGCTGGGCATGGAAGATGGGCTAAGACATTCGGTGTTTGGACTCCACTGTATTTGTAATATTGACAAAGAATGATGCGAAAATTCTGTAGGCAACTCTGGTGCTAAGCGTGGTTCACAGAGATCGATTGTTAGAGCAGATACAGAATGTAATCAGGTTATGGCGATAGGGGCATGCGTTGCGCATGCATAGAGATCACTTCCCCCACTGTGTACTGTTGTCCGAGTGGGTGCAGTTTCAGTACAGGGTAGATGTAATGACAAATTTTTGCTTTATTTTATCAACATTCAAACATGGATTGTACGCTTGATTGTGGATCTTACTCGTTCATCCATTTCCTGTGAATGGTTTTCACTTCTCAATTTTTTTTAAAAAGCGATCTTCCACGGTATACAACTGTTCGTTCTTCTAAAGACACGTGTTACTCCCAGTCCCACTCGATTCCTTTACATCCTTCGGATCTGGAGTCGGCTATGCAAATGGTAGTGTCCCTGGAATAAGTCTTTTTCCTGTTCTTTCGTGTTTTCCCTCAGGTAGCATCCAAATCACACCGAACCCGTTTCCGCCAGTTGATGCCCTTTCTCGTCCTCAATGCGCCTTTAAACTAGCCACATTCAGTTTGTGAACACAGATCCGTGTAGGTCAGCGAGGGTGTTTAGCCCGTACACTGGATACCCTAGCCATCGTTGTGTTTTCGTCATCATCATCGTTCAACGTTAAACAAGACAAGCCTCGCTAACCGCTGCCTTTTCCCCAAGATTACATGTTTCTATAGAAAAAGTGAACATCCAAGGGGAGCAGGGAGTGGACCTACACAGGTGGGAAAAGATTAGAATGCTACCGTAGCCAACATACGGAACACAGTCTAACTGTACAAACGCACACTTTCAATCACTCTGATTCGACAGAAAATGGCACCATGATCGCCACTGTTCATGGTTCACTGACATATCCTTCAGTGTCTCCAGTCATCCAGTTGAGGGGTCTTTCGGACCCTAACCATGAAGACGTGAGACACCTAATTTACTTAAGTTCGCTGTACAACAATGTGTGTTGCATCCAAGAGAGTCGCATTCAAGACTCCAGCTCTGTTAGCCGACTGATATCCCGATCTATTCCTTCCGTAAAGTTTCATCTGCGTCTTTCCGGGGACCCTGAGTATGCAGCTTTTAATTTTGCTGGCATAAGTGTGGATCTCAGTGAGAAAGCTGAGGCTGTACATTTGACTGGATCCCAGTCCACGGCCGGCTATGCGCAATGAGACTTAGAGGTTCATGCCAATAAACAGCCATCATTATGATAAACTCAACTCGTTTGTTGTCTTACCATACGCGCCAACAGACTGCATTTCTGATGCAGTCAATCGCACTTTCAAACAACAGTTGCATGACTTCTTAAGCACTACACGACGAGGTGACATCGCGGTTTTGGCAGGAGACATGAATGCTGCCGTAGGTCGGATGTCACCGGATGATGCGAAGTCACAGGCTCTTTTGTTCTCGACCTCTGTCGCTCTGAAAACAGGGGACCGTTGTTGGCTTTGTGCTCAAACCATCAATTATTTCTCCCTAGTACAAGCTTCAGACGTTCCAATTGCCGGTACGCCACCTGGCGTCCGCCCTCTTCGGGTAAGCGGTGAACCCAAATCTACCACATCGCTATTACCGGAGCTGCTTACAAGACTGCCGGTCGTAGCGGAGGACTCCGCTCGATTCCGACCACACGGTAGTGTGCACAAGGCTGTCCATGTGCTTCCATGGGCGCTTAAAACATGGTGCAATATCGGTTATATTTCGACAAGCTATTTGATCCGACTCGCCTATGAATATTTCGATGTGTACTGGCTGAAAGTTAGGATTGCTCCCACCTCAAAACATGAATGAGCACTGGTCGCTTATTAAGAATGCCTTGCATTCTGCTGACCTAGTGAGCTTTGGCCTGATCCGTCTCGTCTTGACACCCTGGATTTCTGCTGAATCTTTGCTTCTTCTTGAGTCATGACAGTCCACCCCAGATGGTAGCGAATATAATGAATTAACGAGACGTGAACTCCGTGCAAGCTTCCCTATGGATCGCGAGATCTGGCAGTCTCAACGAGCTTCAAAGATGGAACATGCTGACGCCGTGGGAAAGTCCAGCAAGCTGTTTCGCCACATCCGGAGTAGCGGTACGAAAGCATTAGGTGTGAGCAAAACGATCTGTGAATCTGACAGTTCGCCTATCCACAACCTGCGGCGAATTTTTGCACGCTGGGCAGAGAACTTTTAAGCACAATTTAGCCGACCCACGGCGTCGGCCCCCCAAAAGCTATTCCGGCAAGCGTTCGGTGGTCTGTTACAACAGATCCACCTCCTGAGGCGGAGATCGTCAGGGAAATCCGAGCCTCAGGACGTTATAAAGCCCCGGGGCTCCGACTAGCCTTCCCCAGCTCCATTGAAAGATGCAAGTATATAACTGGTTCTCGAAGATCTGATACTCCGAGAAGGTCCCCTCCTCGTGGGCGAAGTCGACCGTTGCTCCCATTTTCAAAAAGGACTTCTGCAGTAACTGAGCTAACCATTGGATATTACCTTAACCCCAATATTGTCAAAGCTGCTTGCGTCCGTCGTTCTTTGCAGGTTGTAAAACACATGTGAAGGACAAACTCGTGAGGAACAGGTCGGGTTTCGCGCTCTTCGCGGATGAGTCGATCAAATTTTTACTTTCCGACAGGTGTCAGAGCACCATTTTACATTCCAAAAGCCAACGATCATCGGATTCTTGGACATTTTCGCAGCCTTCAATTCTGTTGATAGATCTTCACTATGGCACTGCTTGTTGAGGAATGGAGTGTCTGAGAAGTACACGTCGGTCCTCAAAGAGCTGCATCGTCATACCTCAGGTCGGGTTAGGGTTTATGGCCAGCATTCGCCACCCGTCCTCGTTTACAGTGGAGTACGGCAGGATTGCTCTATATCTCCATTTCCTTTCAACTCTGTCATAGAGGATGTTTTACGGAACGCTTTGTCTGATCCTTTAGACCATGCAGCTGGACTCCTCGCAGGGAAACAGACTTTCCGACCTAGAATATATCGATGACATCGACTTGATGTATGACAGTGCACAGGCAATTCAACGTGCGTTAGATCGCTCGGCGATTGAGGTTTCTAGGTACGGTATGTACTTTGCACCTTCAAAATGCAAGGCACTTCTTCAAGACCGGAAGGATCCTGTACATGCACTCACCCTTTGCAGTGGTCGGCTAGAGGTAGTCAATAGCTTCAAGTACCTCGGGAACCTG
>LUCM01002708.1:0-15483 GCA_008360955.1 Fasciolopsis buskii | reverse complement strand
TCGCGGTTCTGAGCGTTCATTATCATCATGGTTCAACATTGAATAGCATGACAAGCCTCATGGACCATTGCCTTTTCCCCAGAGTAACACTTTCCTATAGAAATAGCAACACTTTACACTTTGAGAGCGTGAAGCACATCCCAGATGCAATGCTCCCAGCCCTCAGAGAGCCTTCTATGGCTACGTTGCGGATATCCTCGGCAGATATACGGAATCAGTCTACAGAGGGCTTGTCTAGGGTAATCTACGTCACATAGCTTCTCTCCATTTCCCAGTTCGTCTTCTACAACTCTATTCATGACGAAATTTGATAGAGGAATAAAGGAGATCGGACAGCCGATGTCGAACAACCATTGTCGCTTTCGATATGTAATTCTGCGCAGTTCACCGTCATACAACATCAGTTCGTCGTTTTCAAAATTGGACAACCATTAGCCTTGCACCAGCGTGCTCTGGTTGTGATTGCTACCTCATAGCGTCATCCGCTCAAACGGAAATGACGGGGAATAAAGGGAAGTTGACTGCAAGTTAAAGTAGTTAAGTTGAACTGTACGGAAAAGGAAACGCTTCAAATGCAGGAAATCCGCTGACTGCGACACTGGGCCATATCATTTATTGTCTACCAACACAATGTGATCTTGCTGGGTGATCTCGTGGACCCTAACCCGGTAGTCTAATTGCACTTACATGAGCCAGCCCACTAGATAAAGTTTCCATACTTTTTACCAGTGTCATCGGTTAGCCACCCAGAATCAGCAACAATTAATCAGAACTTGCTTGCCCTGTTTTGTGAAGAACAAGGCTTACAAACAATGGCTGCGTTCTGTGGGCATGCACGAAACATGTCCCAATCACGTTGGCCTATTCTAGATTTCAGTGCCCTTTCCAAAGCATGGTTACCCACTATTACCCTCACGCTATAGAGGCCGTGATTGTGGCAGTGCCCACAGAAGGTTCACAAACTCTGCTGACATAGCGCTCCGATGGAGAGCGCTGTCCAATCTATTGATTCGAATGGTGATTTCAAGTGCAGAAGAACTACGATGGTAGGGTGGCGGTGCGTGGCGCGTTTGGAGTAACTGTGGAAGAGTAAAAATGTGGCCGATGCAACCTCTGAACCCTGGGAGGAAAAATGTGGGACTGTCGTCGCATGTTAATCACCTTTTTACAATTCTAAGTCAACCGGCGTTCTTTCGCTCAAATATCGGTCCAGCGGACGGTAATAGTGCGCGACTCCATGTTTCTCTTGGTGGAACGTGTTACGGAGGTACCCAGGTTAAGCTTGCTGCCAAATGTATTGCATGCTTGATTTGATCTCAGCGCTCATCTACATTGCTGCTCGTCTGATAGTTTCTGCTCGTAACTGGTGAGAGAAACGGAATCAAGCACATTCTACGGCCACAACGGTTGTTTGCGTGGTGCGTTCGATGTCCATATGAGTGTTCGCAGGTAGGAATCTGCTGTTTTAAAACTTCATGCACTCGGTGTGATTGACTCAGCGTACGTGGTCTGTTGGAAACTGCCGGTTTTGGACAGAGACCATTAAACTCAACATTAGTAGGTTACCTTGTGTTTATGAGTCGTCTGGACTAGACTACCCGATCGGTGAGTAGAGCGGCATGCCACTGTGCGTGGCGATGCTGTCGGAGTAATTCCGCGTAGCAAGTGTTATATGGTAATCTGCACAAAATACTGGAGCAGTCTGCCCCCGAATGTATCTGTAGGGTGACCGTGCTGAACAGCAAAGTCGGTCGTCGAGTTTACCAAGAGAATAGTCGTGTGTTCTGACACTACCATAGTTTTTCGAACGTTGTGCATCAAACGTTCACTGCTACACCCAAACAATATTCATGAATCTTTGTCTCTTTGCGAACAAGAATGACCAGTCCGTCATAGAACTCTTTCTTCTGCGTATCGGCTACTACAGAAGCTGTTGCGCGTTGTGGTGCTAAATGACAAAATAAGGTGCGCTTAAAACACAGCAGTCCATTCTGAACGGCGAACAGATAACCTCTTCTACGGGCACAAATAGATTTGCTTTACGTGATCCGAGCTGCTAAAAGGGCGCTTCAGCTCTTTTATCAATTGCTTGTTAGCACTACACCGCATTGTGACTATGACGGCAATTGTAGACAACTTCAACTTCTGAGGTGCACGTGATAAATGAGTTTTGACGCACAAACTGTGCATCAGCTAGTAGTGGAATTGTCTGCAACTAGAGTTCGGTGACTGGTTGGTCATTTCATATGCCCTTTGAATTGGGATACACACCTTGTGATGGCTCGCGACACCCCTGATTCGACAGATTGCTGGCAACTGTATCTCCGTATGCTTCGCGCGGCTCCATAATTGGTTTGGAATCAGGTTTTGGTGAACTTCCTTTGGGTGGTTGCCAATTAATCGGTGGAGGATAATGTCTGCGAATAGTTTGAATCCAATGCTTGTTATACCTATGCTTTGGTGGTTTTCACCTGAGAATCTGTGCGTGCCGTGTGTGCGGTGTCTCGTGCATGCGCTCGCGTCAGGTCTGCACGTTATTGATCGAGTGGGTAGTAGAGTATGTTCGTTACTCTGTCATAAATGCTGCGCGTAATGACCTCAGTGTTCTAACCGTAGATATTTTGCGGTTTTATATAATAGACGAAGGGCGATGGTTGAGATGTCGTGTTCGCTCCGTTATAATTGCTTATATTCATAGTTTAGAGGTCTTTCGTGTTTTATCGGCGCCGTCGTGTAAGCGAATATCTGCTTGAATAAACGTGTCTTCTCCTCGTACAAATATCGAAGAGACGACTAATCCTCAGAGAGAGATATAATGTCCATTGATCTCAGCTCGCCCTTTGGTGCGGCCCAGCTGGAAAGCTTTATGCCTGTATATAATACCAGAGCTTACTGATGAACTCTTCTATTTCTCCAGATAGTGGAACGATCTCCTCAGAGTATTGTTTTAACTTATGACATTTGTTCCATACACTCTGTGTGCCGAAGTCCTCACGTAGGTGGCGATGGCATCATCCACATGATATACTTTCAGTGTGTGCAGTGTCAAATATTATCGTCCGATACGGGCAGAACTCGTGTCGCAGAAAATGTCTATAAATATCTGCATCCACATGTCTCCAGGAATTTGTTACGCCGCTAGAATGCAGAGTTGTACCAGTACCTTCGATGAAGGTGTCCACTCCTAGCACTCTCAGGCTGCACCTTTGGCTCTTCTCCCCGGACCAGAATATTCCCGAGCAATGTATGATTCGTGTTTGACAGAGGTTAGCGTGCCGAGCCTTAGCGGTACTCTGTGAAAGCGTCACCGGCGCAGTCCGGTCTTTGTCGGCGCTGTGCGATAATTTATTCTGTAACTGCAATATGCTTGGGTATACTCGATAGACACTTCCTATTGCATGATGATGCTGCTTTGGCGAGTGGATTTTGGGCTCGATAACGTTCTCATGATTGTGCATCGCGGATCTGAAACTCGGCATGCCGGACAGATCAGCTGAAACGTATGAGTACGCACAGCGTTCGTGGAAACGCACAGGCTTTTAGGGTAAGTTGGATTACGTCTTGATAGAGTAAGTCGGTTGATCTCTGGAAAGCTGCTGATCAGTGAGTGACATAGCGGATATTGACAAAACAATGTGCTTCAGTGCTGCTGGCTGATTGATACGTGCGAGAAACCGTTCAACCGAAAACCGCACAGGAACGAGCGTGTTTGACGCGGGGATACCAGATTAACACGTGAACGGTCTCGGGCTCGCACGGCCCAGGCGATCGAGACACCAACCTGACCACAAAAACTCGAAACCGTAACTCTTGACATGTGAGAAGTGAAGCAAGAGAATGAGGCTTTGCCTTTTTCGTTTGATATGTTACAATTTACGTATGTGTATTATGAAGTTTCGGAAACAACATTTATACTACGTTTAGGAGGTGTATCTTCTGGGCTGGGGAAGCTCTGTTGTCCTGATCGGATAGGGTGGAGCGATGCGAAAGATTGAAAGCAGTCAAGTGAGAAGGTAAGACACTTAGGTTTAAGTTATAATGGCATCAAAGTACTTTGGCTGCTCTTTTGCTAATATCTCCAGCATATAGGTATATATATATAGTAGTGATATTTATATAATGATCTTGTGTCCGTAATCTGCGTGACTTTTCCAGATAGATACAGGAACGGAAATTAGGAAATCTACTTTATATATGATCTTTCCGTAATCTTTCGTGACTTTTTAGATGTCGAAGAACGGAAATTAGGAAGATTCCCTGTAGAATAGGTGCTGGAGGTATTTGCAGGAACGGTACTTCACGCCTGTTCACATCGCAGAAGCAGTTTTTCTTTGAGAGTCTTGTCCGGAACCTTTGACTTACAGGTCTCACTCGCAAGTTAGTGGAACGTTAACCCATTTCGGGAACTTAATCGGCTTTCCCCGAGTCGTTGACCAAACGGGCTATCTTTCAAATCATTGAGTCAGCTTGAAGGTTTTGTTACATAGTGGTGGCTGGTGACTGATTACTCAATTTGTGCGCCCTGCGATTGCATCCCTCTCGCCGCAGACCCTATTGGGTCTAAAATGTTTCCTTCGTTGCACCGGCCGTGGTTGGTTTGGTATCAGGGTTTATCCACCTCCGCCTTGCTGCCTACCAAACAGCAGTCAACACGGTGGGAAGCGGTGGGAGTTCGGCTTTATCGTTGCATTTTTATGATGATATCTCGGGCACTAAAGCACTGTGTATTAGACTTTCTTAGAATTGACTGTTTAAGCCGCTCAGTCATTTGGGAGCATTCCGATTGTTCGAGGCGAGGAACCATCTCGAAGTCTTTAAGCGCCCATTGTCGGTCATTCTTAATGACTCGTACGCTAAGCTTTCGTTCTTATTTGCACTTTGTATGTTAAAAGCTGGTCTATAACTTCGGTGGTATTCACTCAGTGCGGAAAATCATACTCGCTGTTTAGAGGATGTTTATGTAGTATAGCCTTCGTCGATGTATATGCCAGACGGAGCGTTAAAGGCAGACTTATTGACATCTGAGCGACCAAGCTGCTTTGCTATTCGTAGGCGCGATTCACGATGTCACGGAAACACCGTAGCTCGTTATCGATCAGTGTAGTTTAGATGATCAATTCCATATGCTGCCCCCATTCTGGAGGTTAGCAGCCAGTGGTGACTACTACAACCATTAAGTGACAGGGGTTTTGTGTTATCTATTTCTCGCTAAATCTGTCCACACATCTTGTCATGCAAACCGCGGTAAGAAACGAAATAGCGCGGACTAAAAAGAAAAATTGATTTTGCTTTGACTTCAACACAGGATAGCTCTCCCTGAATATCTGGTGTCGGTCGCCATCCGTCGTTCTGTGGACTTTTGTAGCCCTGGTTACCTGCTCCAATTTGGGCCAGTGTATTTGAAGGTGCAACTGTGGGCTTAGCTCAGCCAAACATGACCTGAAATTTAATGGTGTCATTTCAGATATTCCGGTGACCATTTGAGTGGTTTTCTTTTACCTCTTATGAAACAATAGGGCACGATGATGGGTGGTGGTCCTATTTATCTAGCGCACCAAACTCGCCGAGCCAAGTTACTGCCAGTGAACTCTTCTTATGTTTTGGGGAGGACGCTTGGCAGGCCTTCGATGATTCCTCTGCTTATCCGCGGACGCTTATTCATTAGTCGTGGTCGTACCTTATAGACTGTTGTCTGCCGAAATTTTGAGTTTACCCTTTTCCACAACTCAGGGACGCCCTCGGCGGCATGCAGCTTTGCCGGGAATCCCGACAGGGACTGCGACCGGGAATGACAGCAAATCTAAACTGTCAACCAATTGAGTGAGTTAAGTCACAGGAACGAAGCAAAAATGAGAAAAATAAGCCTAGGGACAGTCGATTTGGTGCGTTGGTTCGGCGTTCTTGTCGCAATGTCGGTCGCTGTCTTTCTCGTTTGCAAGCCATTCTATACGACTCGTGCGGATGTAGGGCACGTGGCAACTTTTAGTATTTTACTCAGAGAACTGAGTGGATTTAGTAAGAAGTACCAAATGAGTAAGACTGAGGATTGGCTTGGGGCGTCTAAATGCAGAGGCCAGCCTCTAGGTTAGTTGCTAAGTCCTATGAGTTCACCATGTTTAGATAATGTTACGCATATCCACTGATGGACTCTGGACGAATATTCTTAGAATAGATATAGATTTCACCAGTGGATCTTCGACAACCTGAATGATTTGGCGGTATCCGAATAAGATAATGTCTCCGAGTTGATAAACTGTTATTTTATTTGGGATACCATCCACCTCTTTGCTTTCCACCAACCCCCTGTCTGAGGCAGTTTATGAGAAAACAGGATCTTGGAATCTCAATGAAACAGTGTCCTCCGTGCAAATGCATACTCCTCAATGGGTTGACGATGCATGCTGCCCAATCCATTAGCCACAAAGGGAATATGCTTAGCCCATCCGACATACTGTACCGTGCTGCTTTGCAGGTTCTGCATGGTTGTATAATAGGTAGAGATATACTAATCAATGCTGGAGACTGCTTTTTATCTTATCCCTCGGAGCCTCTCTCTTTAAACCATGGACCTGGCTTGTCTTCCTCCAGGAGACAGTCAAAAAAATTAAGGTGAAAATCTAAGTCCTTTCCAATGGGCTTACGGAAACAATGTGAATTAGATTCCTGGGTTGTGGCTCAAGAGATTTTCCCGCCGGATGGTGGGAGACATTGATCACACGCTAAACACTCAGTCGGCGAAGTTTGTGCCAAAGTATTTATGGGCTTTATCTTGGCGTGTAACCTACTTTTCCGTTCATCCACAGGTTTTTCTTGTTCTCGTTTGCTTCTCCGCTGGGAATTGCTGTGACGCCTTTAGTTACTTTATGTCTAACGTGAAATGGGTGAGAAGTTTACAGAATTATTCCTGGGTTTGTGCAAGCTAAACGATCAAGTGGATCCCTAGTTGCGGTCACTGGAGCATTTGCATTAATTTTTTGTTCTCTGTTGATACTTGCTTGCACATGAACGCAATGAAAAGATAATGTTTTAAATAGCCTCAGAAGTCCATTGCACTGCTAGCATTGGCCACAGAAACGGACCTAACATGTGGAGAAGTGTTAAAACAAGGCTTTGGAATATACCCCCGATAACAGGTAGTCGTCGACCAGAGACTTGTTCAACCGTGGTGACCACCACCACCACCATTGATCACTCTCATTACTTCCTAATTCTGCCTTGTTTTCGTCTCTCTGCCGTAGTGTGGTTTTATTGAAGCGATGGGCAAACAATGCTGTTCTTTGATATTTCGTTGCCGATTACCTGTACCGATTTGCGTTTTTTCTTCGCGAATATAGTGTGCATATGCCTCCGCGGTTATGCGTCTCGTTTATAAGTGGGGATTTGGTTGCCTTTTTAAGCATGCCGAAACTCACTTGTTTTCGTGACCTTTGAGCTTCATGTAGTGCATTCATTAAAAACTGACGGGGAACGTTTAATGTTTCGTGCGTTTGAGAGGAGTATTTTTCGCGGTCTGTTGCATAGGCAAGGAGATCGTACTGCTCACACGCTGTTTAACGCTTCTGCTTTCTACTAAGAGACAATTTCGAGGTCGACGGATGCTGGGAAGGAGTTCTGAGAAGAAATGGTATAACATCAGAAAGGGGAAATTTGCCTTAAATCATTAATTGACGTGTGGTTAATCTCAGCACTTGACTGAACTCGTGACCTGTTCTTCACACACACATACATCTCAATACAAGCACTGATGAAGGCTATTTACGACCTCCTTCTGTCAGTAATTATCATTTTTCGTTCATCCAGGTATGGGCACCAACCAAATGTTGCTTGCGTGAATGCCTCCTTCGCGGGGCGAACCTAATCAACCGTCGTTTTTTCGTTATCGGGATCATACGGGACGGTTGCTCCTCTGGAGATTTGGTTGGTTTTCATAGTAGTGAGAGAGAGGAAAACAAACAGGATGTATTACCTACACCTTATTGTTCTCTTCAGTTGATCCTCTTCAGTGCGTCTACGTCAGATTACCGGGATGTGGTTCACGAGAATTCCAGCGCGACGATTTTAAACTTTAAACGCCGTGGTCGAATGCCGTAATAAATGGTGTTCTTATATTCAAGAACTCTGTTTCCCAGGGGTTCCTTTGACTTGGGATCTTAGGATTTTTCACTATTATTCGGTGCCGCGAGATAGAACACAAAATCAGAGCTTTTTCCCGATTGACTCCACTATTATACCGAATTCTGTCATAGATACTTGAAGCTGCCACCTGATTTGACTATTGAGATGCCGTTTTGGGGGACTTGAACAGTAATGTATCAGCTTCTGCAGTGCAAAGTGCACGGAATGTGTTACCACTTAAGCCTCAGGTGGAAGCACTCTTGCTGCAGGCAAATCCGTTCTCATGTTTTTTCGAGTAACTGGAACATCAGTCTGAAATAAAGTAAAAAATATTGCGAAGTTGTCGGGATATGAAATGATGATTGTCGCGGTCCACTGAGTTTAAACCAAACACTTTCATGTTTTTCTGTCAGGTCCATTCTTCGGCGATAAAAGAATTGCAGGGCCTGCAGACAAAATATCTTTTGTGAGCATACTTATTGTCATAAAATCGAACTGACCCACTTTGGGCTAGAAAACAACATAGCCAATGGTTTTTTTCCGTTCCAGTTTAGTTCGACCCGGATTAAATCAAAAAACTTGACATTGATGTACACATTTGGTTCTTCCTTTATTCCACTCTCTTCATACAACTTATCACAATGGGAGTTCAAGAAGCGCAGAGTAAATCCAAGCCGGTCAATGATTTTGTCGCTAATGGTAAAAAGTGGCGGAAAGTTAGGTGGAAATCCAGTCGATTTAGACAGTCGGTCGGAACCTGCCTGCTTAAGGACGCTGGGCAATCAGTTCACTGATCTGCATCCGAGGCACAGCCAGTGAATCGATAGTTTCTTTCCGGGAGTTGTGATTTGAGCAAGAAGGCAGGTCGAGCGTGACACACGTGTAATAATACATTCATACTAATCAAGATGTCAAGTCATGCGCGGTCTGGGAACACTAGAACGGTTAGAGAGTTTGCCGCCAATGCGGGGGCTAATGTGCTGTTGCAGTGAACGTATCATTTCATGTACAACGTCATGCACGGTTCGATGAAGAATTTGCAGCTACTTAAGATGCTTCTGAAACAAACGAATCACGAGCCGTATTCGAGCGGTCGAAGCTACATAGCAATTACCTGGAGTTTTTGAATGTTTTATGAAAATATTGGTTTTTCTTCTTAGTGGTATGTTTCGCACATGGATTGATGAACAAAATTTCTCCGGAAGCATACGGCCGGTTCCGCGGTTATTACCACTATTCAGGTATGCGTACGCGGTATTATTCTGTTCCCTTTCTGAAGATTAGCCTTGCCTAACTTAAGAAAATTCCCCCCACGAATCACCATGTGATTCTTAAATGGGCTTATCATCCATTCACGCTCATATGGATTCAAATGAGTTTCTATGAAAATTTCTAAATTTGACTACTTATATGTTGAACTGGTAATCAATTCCCAGGTTTCGATACCGCAGTATCCTCTGTGGACAGTAATAACTAATTTTATTACGGTGTTATAATCCACCGTGTTCAAGCTACTTAGATTCATTTCAGAACTATCAGTCCCATAGAAATAGAAAGCCCTGGCATCCTGGAACTTAGAGAACAACCGATTCGAATGTAAAATGACCAAATTAAAGCCCACATTGAGGTACAAGTTTGTAACCGTCTGTGGCTTCCTAAGTGTTTTCTTTTGACTACGTAACTCCATCGGCGTTTATAAAATTTGCAATAAAAATGATTCGCTAAGGGAAGAAATTTTGACCTTAATTCTGGTTCTGATCTGACCGAAAATACCTCGCCACAACGACGTTAGGCGAAGAGCGTATTGTTTTTGCATCTCTTCTTTCTACACTGTTTTGTTGATAATTAAGCATGCCTGAGACTGGGTCGATGAACAGTCGATAGTTAGTTTTTGGTCAGAACCCAGGCCATCCAAAAGAAGTAATAGAATTTACCTTACATGTATATAGGTAACGCTGAAAATGTCCCTTTCCTCCCAATAGAGCATCTGATTTCTATCGACCTTACTCCATGCACTCGGATGTAGTGTTCGCACTTTTTGTCACGAGATCTGGGGCTCACAGTAAGCATCACGGAGATAGTTTGACCCTATCCGATGCGCACAGTTGGCACGGTCTGATGTTGGCGTTGAGACTTCATGCGCCCCGCAAATGAGATGACTTATATGCGGTTTGCGGCAACTTCACTTTTGAAGAAGATGGATCTGGAATTACTGTTCCGACGGGATATTAGAATTCGGAAAATAAGAATAGCCATGCTTTTGAGTGTCTAAGCATTGGAGACAAACGGAGAAAGCTTTATAATGTCCAACGATGCCAGCACGATGGAAATTGTGTACTTTATCCGGGGATTGGTTGATGAAGGAAATTTTCTAAAAGTGAGAAGCAAGTTGCTTGTATGAATCGCTTAATCAAACTACTAACTTCTCAAGAGAGCAACGAAGTTCCCCAACCGGTGGCGGCCGTTAAAAGAGCTCTAGTGGGATAGGAATCCTTCCGTGGTCGGACTCGAACGTGATTGAAACATGATTTCATTCGACAACTACAAAAACTTCAGACTTGGTAAAGTGCTTCATACAAAAGTTCTTGCCAGAAAGAATCATGGATTTTATTGCAGCCAGAGACGTGTGAAACATTGCTAACTTGTACTATTCGCGTTTCCTTCACATCGATTCTCATATATATTATGCGAATGAGCATGATCTAAGTTAACGCAGAAATTAAGCATCTTAAGGGCAGGTATTCACCGCCTTTTGCCTAACCTGCGACTACGGATACCATTCGTCGCGTTAGACGTCCCAATCTCTTCTTCCGCCTTGCCTGTTACTCATCGTCCACCATTATTCGGCTGTATGAAAATTATATACATATACATATATTTATGTATGTATATGGTTTGTTAAGCTTGAAATTTTCTAAGAAACCTCGTTGAATATTTTGAAGTAAATAATATCACCATTTCTTGGTGTTAAAAAAAACTTCGGCAGCACCGTATCTCATAAGCGGAAAATCGACAAAGTTAAAACAGGATTTTATTTCTTGGATCAATCGACGATCGCCAAAAGTGTCCATCCTCGTTACTTCAATAGCATATACCGTATAATTGTTGTTTCCTGCCGTAGAAAAACGAACATTTGTATTAATTTGTATGTTAGCTGACGTTAAACATGTTCTATACACGAAACAAAGTTCATTTCAGTTCAGTTCGTGCAACCATTAACCTTGCACGAACGTGCTGTGGTTGTGGTTGTTAGATCTCAGCACCATCTGTTCAAACAAAAAAAAAACGAGGAATAGTGAAGACTGATGGGGAAATAGTCAGTTGAAGAACCATATGGAAGAAGAAAGGTTTTGAATGAAAGAATGCCATTGACTGCGACATTGAGCCATATAACCTATTATCTCCAACCATTGTTTCGGGAACGTCGTGAATCCCAATCCGGTAGTCTAACTGCATCTACCCAATCCAGTTCATTGGATGGAGCTTTAATACTTTTTATGTATATCATCGAATGGCTACTTCGAACCATCCTCCAACCAATCCTTGTCTCGAAGAGCAGCGTGCAATGTTGCAGGCGTTCTGTGGGCATGGACAAAGCATCCTAGCCACCCTGACCTATTCTGGTTCAGTGCCTGTTGTAATGACTGGATCCTGCTACCCAGTACCTTATTTCTAACCTCTGGGTTACTCACAAACTCATCCTACCCATATTTTTGCCAATAAAACGATGTTTAAACATTGAACATTTTCGTTTAGTTTCCCTCTAACCGGCCATGTTTCGGAGCTGTAGGTCAGTACCGACCTCATTGCTGCCCTGTATGCTCGACCTATGGTCGACAACTGGATGTCACGCCCCCGGCAAAGATGTTTCAAAATACTGATTTGCTTACCTACATCAGCCAGTCTCTTGCTTAAAGTCTTCGTATCAACTCAGTGTGGTATAGTCAGTAAATGATATCCATCCATGGTACATCGTGAGCCCCAATCTGGAAGCTGAACGCCCGACAGGCAGACAATATCTACCCGGCAGCCATGTAGAGACGCATCGTGATAGTCTGACTACGCGACACAACGGGCCAACTTATGTTAGAACAGCTTAGAAAAATCGAGAGATGGGAGGAACATTTTGATCTACCTTCTAGGTAAACCATACACCCACCATTTTCAGTTCCACCCGAACCGCACGAAGCGAGCGGCTGGCGTTACGGGAATCGCCGGTATAGTCAATCAGCTCAAGAACCAGAAGTCCTCCGGAAAGGACAGCATTCTGGCCGGAAGTGTACAGAACTTGTTTAACGCCATTACTTGATAAGCTTAACCAGCTGTTCAACTCTGTATGGGTGCGCGAGATATTTTCGGGTAGTTGGCTGTACGTCCATCCTGGTGGTCGTTCCCAAACGGGCTACAAGACTGGTTACTAGAGCTGCATAGGTTTCAGTCTGTGCGATATCAATGGGAGGATTTTCTGTGTACTGCTTAATCGTTTTTCAGTGGCGAGATCACGGTGGTAAATGAAAACGGAAGTGGGTTAGACGTGGAAGAGGCTGTGTTGTTCAACTGCCTACGGTGCACCAAGTATCGGAACGACGCCTCAGGTTCCAGCAACGAACCATATTACGCTTCATTGATTTCCACGCTGCTTTTAGCTCATTTAATCACGAGCCCATGTGGAAACTAATAAAAGCTGATGGGACACAGTGAAATCAGTCTTCTAAAGAGGATTCGCGCAGCAGTCCCCTTCCTGCCCACTCATGAATTCTAGACCTGACCATTACGAGCCAAGGATACCCAGAAGTAAGAATTATTCGGTCGCTGGTGCTTGCGGCGAATCCTCCGGACAAACTGGCAAGAACGAATAACTGACAGCGGAATAAGAAGGCGATGGTGCAATATCGGTCAGCTGCCTATCCTCCTCTATCGCCTTCGGATACAATGGTTTGGTCATGTTCTAGGGCTCTCTGATGTTACTTTTCCGACAGGCACTGCGTCTTGCGTCCCTTTTGGGATGGTGCTGTCGTTTTGGTGGCTAGCTCTAAACATAGATCAGTGGCATCGAACAGGATATGAAGCGTCTAAGCCGATGATCGATCTACGGTCACCATTACTGGAATCAAAATTGGATGGTGATCTGCACGGATTTGGCCTCCAATCGCAATGCTTGATCTGTCGTGATTCGCGATTCCGACTTATCCTCTAGTAGGAAACCTTAATAATAACAATCGCCATTAGATATTTTGAACCATGACGAACTAAATAAGTCGTTTGTTCTTCAGTATCTGACTTTTTGAATATATAAGTATATGAAGTTCAGTTATTCTCAGGCGTCTATGAGTAGTTCCCTTTCTGACTTTTTTCTTTCTCTTGTCTCCCCATCGACTGTTTAATGGTTTCATTCATAGTTCAAAGGCAGGAGTTGAATAAACGCCTCGGGTTAGACGATGATGGCAATGTAATTAGCTCAGTCCTGGCCACACATGCTAACGTATCTCTAAATCACTGGATTGGTTCGGATGATTTGGATGATCATACTGCTTCGGAAACTACTGGATCGTCTGTTTGCCAACTGGATGTCGCGGTATGTGCACATCTTTTACGGAAATCTCTTATTGACCACTATCGTTTTGCCGGATCTCCATGCACAGACACCTCTTCTGTTGCAGAAGATCGCTGGTTTTACGAAATTATTATGCAGTATCATAATTGTATTGTGACTTTCTAACTCTTTAAATGGAATGCGGAGATTATAATCCAGTAGTTGTTGCTCAATTTCATGACACTACTATACCGCTGACTGTCACAATGACACTACACCTTGAGGTTGGATGACGACCTGGCCAATTGGATGGCTGCTTCACGCCGTTTTGTGTGTAATCCGCACGGCCGCAGATTGATTCCCTTCGATATGCTCTATTCTCCGAGGCTTTGGTCAAGTGCTTAGTCCAGAACATGACGAAAAGATATGGAAATCCTATCCAGCGGAATGTCCCGAATAAGTTTATTTAGATTTGGATATGGTTTCTGCTAGATCCTCCAACGCAATGGCTGAAGATCTGCCGTGTGGTTAGATGTTGCAATTAGTGACCTTCATGTGTTCGCTATACCTCTGCCTCTCTGTAATTCCTGGGTCGTGAAATTATGATTTTTCATTTACACTTAATCATTACTGCGATGCAGCAACTAGAAGCTAAGTATGTATGTTGTTCAGAGTAAACTGAAATGACTTATTGTCTGAGTAGCAGCCTCATTCGATGCGTTTTTGTCTTCGAATAATCAGAGCTTTTCTTCATTCCGTTACTCATGTTACTTTGGCGGATACGTAATATGTAGAATTGGCCAAACTGTGAAAAGTCTCTAACTTCGGCGGAATTCGAAACCACGCATCTGTACCGTCCATGCTCTACCAGGTGAGCTTCGAGGCCATGCCAAACGATGTTCGGGCATTTCACTTAATCAAGTGTTACCCTACCTAGTTGTACAAGCACATGGCATCCATCGTTGTGAACGTTCAGCAATTTGATCGCCATAGCATGATTTCCCTATGAATCCATTGTCGTCCGCTAGTTCGAATCCATCAGCGCGGGGTACAAATGCGTGGGGTAGAGTCCCGCCGAAGTGATAAACTTCTCACAGTTTGATCAATTTCACGTTTGTTTAAATCCGCCAACCAAACTTTCAAGTACGTGAAAGGTGATAAGTAATAAAACATCACGAGAACTTGCGCACTGTCAATTCCAGCGAAACACGGTGGATTAAATACCGGTAGTTCAAATTTCCTTCTATAGTTGTGATTGTTGTTGATTCCCACCGGAGATGCTCTTGATTATTGTGATATTTGCTCTAGGGTAATCGTCTACTCCACACCCGTCTGTGAATAAAGTGGAGGAAAGCATGTCGCGGATACAAAACGATTGAACGATTTCATCATCATCATCGTTCAGCGTTAAACAGCAAGGCATGCCCCACTGACCGCTGCCTTTCCCCAGAGGTACACGTTTATATAAAAAGAGTGAATATCCAAGGGGAACAGGGAGTGGACCTACACAGGCGGCTAAAGATAAGATGCTGCTGCAGTCAACACGTGGAACACAGCCTAACCGTACAAATGCACTTTTTCAATCATTCTGATTCGATAGAAAATGGCAACACGATCGCCACTGTTCACGATTCTTTGCCATGTCCTTCAGTGTCTCCAGCCAGCAAGTCGACAAGTCTTTCGGACCCCAACCACGATGGCGTGAGACACCTACTTTACCTAAGATCGCTGTACATTTTCTCATCCCACGTTGCCCCGTCATCTACTGACTTCCACATGGCTTCTTCCATGCCCTGAGAGGAACCCAAAATATGGCACGATATGGTAGGCGAGTG
>LUCM01002705.1:71314-144563 GCA_008360955.1 Fasciolopsis buskii | reverse complement strand
ATGAGGATTGTTGTCACTTGGAGACGCCGAGATATTTGTGTGAGAACCGATGTCCATGGCGTGAATAGTGCATGGCCTGCTTGTAGAATTCGTCTCCCTTAAAAGACACCAAGAATAACCGAATGAATCATGGAATGTGTGCGGTGGAAATACACAGAATCTCTTAATTTGTATCTGTTTAATATTTTTCGTCTTTCGTTTACTTTCTGTGAGGTTTTGTTTGTATCTCGTTGCGTTGGCAACATGTTTGCTTTCTAACCGTTGTACTATACAAATATATATTTACATATACATATAAATAAATATGTATATAGACCATAATTCTGCGTATTCAAATAAGTTATGGTCATTACCAGTTCCAAATGAATTCGGTTGGTAGAAAGCAACTGGCAAACTCATAATTATTCCGCATATTTTATTACCTTCCCCGATAAGGCTATTTCTATGGATGAATTTACCTATATGGTAATGAACTTTATTCAATAGTGATTGTATACTGTATTGGAAAATCGTCACGAATTTTTTCATCTCCGTAGCATGTGATTCTATCGCGTTCCCTTGAGATCGTATAGCAAAAGTGTTGCAGTTGGAGATTCTCGAATACCCTACTGTTGGCCATATTTTTTCACAGGGGTTGCAAACATACTGGAATCGGGGTTATTGTCACTATTCCTGTTTTAGTACGGCCACGAATCCCATTCCTTGTTCGCACAGCCTACATCATTATGTTACTCGTGACGCGCCAAACTCAAAAGGTCTTTGACTGGGTGGAGATCAGTTCGACCTGTTGGTCGTGGTATGATCTTAATTGGACGGGAAGACGCGGGTCTACCGTTGGCTTCGTTGGATCTTCCCGAGGTTTTTTATTCTAAAGTTAAATTTTTTGCCATTCATGAAGGCTTGTAGACAAGTACTGCTGGGGAGACTGGTTGCTAAGCCAGAGAACAATTTGACTTCTCAGCCAGAGCTGTTGATTCTAACCAAAACCTGTCCGTAAGGGGGAGGGGTTGAGTAGAAGTCCATCTATTTTCACCACTTATTCTTCCACTCAATTTTTCCGAATGAGCCTGCAGTTCAAATCAGCCCCTAACCTGGAAGTATCGATCATCTGAATATCCCCCCGTTTTTCTCTTGACGAAACTGAACACGTTCCCGTCGATTCGTCCGTGTTATACGGGTTTCAGACAAAAACGAGTGATTCCCAGTGCACATCGGATAGGATCTGTCTTTCATTTCATTTCTTTTTTGTTTGACATTTGGTTCGCGGTCCTTGTTTGAGGCTTTTGTAGAAAGTCTGAGTTGGAGCAATTTTCTCGCACAGATCATTTTGGTCTTGATGTTTCACGTTTTCTCGAAATCAACGAACGTTCCCAACTGGGACGTATTGATCGAAATGCGGAAAACCCCACATTTCCTCGAATTCACCAAATCTGTGTTGTTACAATTTGTGTGACTTCCAAATCAGGGCCTAGGTTTCACATGTTCGGTCAAGTGTGCAACCAATATGAGAATGGTCATTTGCTAAGTTCTGCATCATTGTCACCAAGGCGTTATCTCCGCAGTGTCTCAAAGATGACATTACCAGAACCAGGGTTGTATGGTACTTGGCCCGTCCGCGGGATGTGGATCAGAAGGCAGACGTCGAAACTGATGGTTACTGGTGAATGAGTCGGATCTAGGCTCACTGATTAAGAAGTCGCGAACAGGTGGCGCTAGTGTCAAGGACGTGATGATTGTTCTCTCTATAAGACGTCGTATGTGTTCATAGATGGGGGTGGCACTATGACATAGCGAGTATGACCAAACAGCAAACGAAACCGATTTTCATGTTCCGCTAATCCGACGAGGCTAGTAATGCATCTTCAAATAAAAAAGCTATTCTGGACCAGCAGTAAGGTAGTTCGTCAGCACACACGCACACAGCTATGAACATGTTTGGCCCCACATTAAGCATTTTTCGCGCATACTTAAGGAAATGTTCTTCTCTCGTGTTTTATTTGCTAAAGATTCATGTAACCCCGTGTGTCATCACATATTTTCACGTTTCTCGCTAACCGCAATCATGTTGAGTGAAATTCTCTTCCGTCCTCTTTCGGCTGGAACCAAAACAAACCTTGAATTTGTTATTGTAAATGATATAATGTTAATAATAGTGTTGTTGGCAGATGTAATGCGCATTACATTTACCAACAACGCTGTGTTATTCACTTTAAATCATTCACGATAAAAAAACAATAGATGACGCATCGATTTTTCGCTACACTCCTTAGGTCATTTACCCCTGAATTTGCTTTTCGCTGGGCAATACATTACTTCGTCCTCGAAAATTCATTAAACAAGCGAGCAGGGAAAATGCCAAAATGTCCATTGTCAAATCTGTGAGATAATGATTGTGATATAGTTGCACTTTGAGTCATTTGATTCGCGCTAGCCGCTCTCGTCGTCGAACCCAAATGAGTCAGCCTTGGCTGACCGACGAAAATCCCTCGACGACCATGTGATGTGCAAATGGACCTATCATTCATTTATTCACCCATTTGACGATCCAAGTAAGATTCTAGTAGAAAACATATTGGAACACGAGGAAATTTCTTTCAGGCATTCACATACCCGGGACTGAGTAACAAAAAAAGACAATTGTTTCACTATTATTTGCAGTGGACGAGAATCCCAAAGACTAGACTGAACGTTCCGATCACACTGATTGAGACCAAATTGCGTGAGATGTGGGAATACAGGCAGATGGAGAAAAAACGGGTGTGAATACCAGATGTTAATAACAGGTGTACACGTAACAAGCGAAAGAACAGACGAAGAACAGAAATATCAGGGATTAGGTGAGCCACTTGTTACAATTTCGGCAACAACGGTCGCACGAGATTGTGACGTTGTTGTTCGCACAACCAACAATCCCAAGGGGTTGGGGCATCAGACACCGATTGTGTCGGTCCGCACACCAGAATCAGGGTACTCGGACAAATGGATCATGGTTTATGTTTGATTGACATCCAGTGGGACTATGTTTTTTACTTACAAACCTCAGGTTATCCGGGCAACCTTACACTCGGGGAGCACCGGACTCGAGCTTCGTTCTCATCGGAACACATCCTCCAGCGCAACCCAAGTTCGAACCAGGACCTTCCAACTATCAATTTTGTGTGGTGTAGTACCAACACAACCTCCGATTGGAAGGCTGGATTCAAACCCTGGGTGCAATGGGGAATGTTTACCGCTACTGAGTCCTAATGAGAGCAAAACTCCAGTCTGATGTTTCACGAGTGTAAGGTTGACTGGATGACCTAAAGTTTTGTACATGAAGAGTTTTACCCGAATGGGAGTCGGTCAAATAAAGTAGCATCTGTCCTACACGCTGGCTACATTCGATTGCGAGAACTTTATGAATAGTCGTGATTTAGTTTAAGGGACCGAGATAAAAGATCAGGCAAATGGAGACTGAGCAGGAAGCGTTTTCGGCATGAAATTTTTGCTTGGTCGGATGTAAACGGGAGAGAATGGTTTGTGTGCGCGTTAAGGCAGCTATGTGTATGAATATCAGGGGCCAGCTGGCAGTGTTCAACAAGACAGTCAGCATTTGCACCTATTGAAACGCTGCTTTTTTGGCAGTTCGAAACGAAACAGCTAGCTTTTAATTCCAAATGCACCTCACCGGCGGGTGTTTATCCAAGTCTTTGCATTTGAGCTTAGTCAAGGGGAACGGTTGTGTTGATGGGGCGAATAAATTCTTACTGAAAGCCCGGGGCCAAATCACCATTGATATCCGTCGAAGACCGATTGATTGGCAGCGTGTCCAGAGCAGTCGGCTCTGTTATTTCTGTCTGCGATGGAAATGTGAGATGTTGATCCGTAACTTCTGATCATTTTGCAATACGCTTCTAATCATACTCGCTTTCACCAAGACCATAACATGCTCACCGCAGGAACGAGGGACGAAAAGACAAAGGGCAGCCAATGGAGGGGGTATTTTTGGCGGTGGTAAATGTGCAATTGATTAAATGGGATGTTGGGACCTTTTGGCGAAGGTTTTACTCGAAATTGATAGTATTTTTGTTCGGATGCTTGGACAGATTCAAGGCACTTTCGTGTATCTCTTCTCAAACTGAACAATGGAAAAACTTTTCTCATCTCCTTTAGAGATGGGTAATTAGCTATCACGACATCACACATCTTCGGACACCAAGGAGAGCGCATCTTCAACCCCACGGAGCTTCATTTTCTATACTGTCAATAAACACTGTGTGGTAAATCAACGTTTTAGGTCTAATCAAGTGGAAATCAAAATGAACTCATCTTGGAGGACAGCTTTCGACTCTAACGTTGATTAGTATGTCACTTTTGCAAATTACAGATCTCCGTCACAGCGTGAGTTCTCGTGAAGTACTCGTGATCTAATGATGTCATTGTTATTGCGACTGTGTGATTTTTGTATTTATCAGCTATCGATGATCGACCGTAAAATCCCACATGTTTACAACATGGTTCGACAAATCAGATGCGCCATTACACCGGCCAGTTCGCCATCAGAACCTGTAAAGTAAATCTTTCGTATTGAGTAGAGTGATAACGTTGTGAAGGAACAGCTAACAGAAGAATTCTTGCCACTCAGCTCCGGTGCATTTTAATCCTGAGCGCGAATTGTGGACTTGAACCACTCACGCAAAGAAATCGTCACTCTCCTACCCACTCGTCTCGGCCCGTGGTCTTCCCACCGGGATTCGCACATCCCTATTTTTATGGCTTTATCAGTGAAACCCAAAAAAACGGGATGCTGACTTTGTCATTATTTAGTGGATTTGTCTATACAAAGTGTTTGTGTGTGTATGTGTGTGTGTGTATGTGTGTTTGATAAACCGGATTTTCTGCTGATCCTATGTCTTTGTATGAGACACTGTATTTTACGTCCAAAGGAAAAAGGAATAGCTGACTGTGACCGCCCCAAATGTTGCTTTTGTGAAGAGCTGGTTTGTGTGTGTGTGTGTGTGTGTGTGTGTGTGTGTGTGCACGCATTCGTTTTCGTGCGCGTACTGTCGTTTTTTCGTGTGCGTTTGCGTATGTGAGTACTCGTATATATAGATGTGTATTTGTGAATTTTACCGCGTTCTGTTTTGTTGGCAGTTTATGGAAAATCAATCGCGTGAGATACTAGAGGCTGACTGGTAGATAAAAAATATGGAGACCGTGTATTATTACACTGTTTCTTTTGGGCTGTTAGCAATTAATAAAAATTCATCGCACATCCATTAGCCGGACAAAAAAAACTCGCGACTGTGAATCATTCTGTTTGGTTCTCTTCTATCTAGTCTGGCTGAAATTTTCTAGCCAGCACATTTTCGGCACTAACGGTAGTTATCTAATCTGCGAATAGTCACCACTAATCTCGGCCTAGTCCAGTTAAATGGCAAAGTTTTTCCTTCATACTGCCGATTAATAGGGGCACGTTCAAGTCTTTTTGTTTGCTTGTAAATTGATCGGACGTCCTTTGGCAGCTAGCCTGCAAAATTAACTCTTAGAAAACTGCACTTAGTCCTGACAAATACCGATATTAAAGTAGCCAGCAATCGGAATACTTGGATATTGAGTAATATGCCAGTTTATTACCAATCTGTCGATCAATCGGTTTGGTTTTTCTACCAGCCATCAGCACTTTGAACGCTCCTTGGCCTTGATTCTCATTGGTGGCCGCATGTTGCTTCCACAAGGTCACCGTTGACCTTGTCTTCTATTGGTTATCTTTTGTCTGTATCAGCGCTAATGTGCTGCGTTCACAACGGGGCTAAGGGTTTATCTGAGGGAGTCAAGTTTGGATCGAGGTAATCAGACTCTTACTCGATTTCAATACTTGAAAACTGTAACCAGTTCGCTTGATCACAAAACGCATTTGAGAAAACAAAAGTTGGCGGACACGCTCGTTTTCGGTGATTCGTACTCATGTCATTACATCACAATATGTTAGGAAGAATTTTTTTGATTGATTCGGTCAAATTAACTGCCGAAAGCCTATCTTAGTTCAAGAAGGCGAGTGCTTTTCGTTTTTTTTTCGTTTAAAATTTAGTTCCATTTTGCCGATGGGATGTCCGCGGTCCCTTGGATTACATTTTTAATCGACAGGAACAGGAGATGAGACTCTAATTTTCTCCCATTGTAATCGGTTGATCTGTACAAGCAGAACTTACACATAGTTTTCTCTTACATGTCGGTTCCGTGACCAAGTTGTGTTCTGTGTGCTCATGTTTACTGGAAATGATTATGATTTGGATTATCGTGTCTTTGTTGCCTGGTGTCTGATACTGTAAACGCTCCTTGTGGAGCCCAGGGTTCCGGTTTGCGAACCTATCTTACCGAAAGGAGCATCTATCAGATTGCTTTGAAAAACCGATAGTTTAATTTGAGAACGAAAACTGCAACCAGCCTCCTCCTTCATTGGCTAACTGGCCTTTCCCAATGACTGGCCAACCCGTTCACCTGATGGATCTCGTCCTTGATTGGGACATGGCGCAAAATGGACCCCGACGGGGCTCCGCACGTACCGACAGTGTGAAATAAGTGGGTTGTCCAACTGTCGCTGAGGTCGGCTGACCAGTCATGTCCACCGGTGAAAAGCAAATAGGCTATATTGTCCCGCTCTCAAAAAAACCCGACAAAGTTTCTATTTTTCCAAAAGTTTTTCACATCTAAGTTTTGGCATTTTCTCAACTGAGTCGTTCAGTATATGGGCAAAGGCAGAGCACGAATTTATATGATTCGTCCGAAATTTTTAGTTGGTCAAGCAAGACTAACCTTCAGCACGGGGACGGCTGAGCAGGGTAGTGCCGCCTACGCATATCTGACAAGCTGGAATAACCGCGGGAACAATCGTGTGTTTGCCGAGCAGTTTTTCGCACGCGGAACTTACTACTAGCAACAAAACACAATTGCATTTGCTACATGACTAGCTCTAATCAGGTGTTGATAATTTCCCAACTCCCTACCACATACACACACATACGCATACGCTCCAACCATGCCGTCCGTCGGTCTGACGGTAACTTCATTTCCCCACAAGTCTTCGAACAGTTTACAAGCGGTACGAAGACAGCCTGTCAGCACGGTGTTTCATTCGCAAAGTATGGACTAACCAACAAGAGATGGACGTAAGAGAAACAATACAAGGCATATAGAAAATGTTTACATTTTTGATTGGCACTCGCGTTCGTGATTGGGCATACTGTTGTCAGGTAGTTGGAATTTCAATACCAGAAAGTCATTCGTAACGGGATTTGTAACATCGCAGGGAATAACAAGAGCGGACTGTGTATTGGTTTACTTTATTTGTGTGTGCGCGTGCGTGCGTGTGTGTGGCCACAAAACAAAAGCGCAACCAGACGGTCGAATAAAATACAAAAAGAAACGAACGAGGAGTGTGTGCACAAGTCTCAAACACAAACAAAAATAAGAATCTGCTAATCACTTGGATCGATTGCATATTTTTGATGTTCTTTTTTCGGGTTTGCATATGCACATACCGTGGCGAAAACCACTTTGTTCTGTCACCACTGTGTGCCGCTTGCGTACTTGACCCGGAAAAAAACGTTTCAATTTTTTTTGGTTTCCACAGTCATTCATCAAACAATGTCAATATCCAACTTGCCCCCGTTAGAAACCATCAGCACTGCCTATCCCCCACGCCGGAACTGGTACGCGAACCTCGATTAGGCAATGGCGGGTCTAATGCCTTAGTCACTAACCTAGCCATGCTGATTGTCAAAGGTTCACCGCATGGCGCACCGCTCTTATCCGCTCAATGTCAAGTTGGATGTGGACACTGCATAACGAATTACCGGGGAAAGTCAAGTCAAAGCTCCTACTAGTGATCACTGTAAATTTTTGACATATCTCACGTGGGTATGCGACTGGTAATGTTCTCTTCAAAAACCTGAAAACTGTCCGAATGATAGCCCTCACACAAACTGCCGCCTAATAAGCATTAACCGATTTTTACTAAGATTAGATTGGTGCATTTTTTATTGTGAACGATATAATGTTATTAATAGAGCGTTGTTGGTGGATGTAATGCGCCAACGTTTTGACTACCGTGGGTAGTCTTTCTCAAGGCAAGTTTTACAATCAAATGACCGAGGGAACGTTCACCTGCCGATACAGTCCTTACGTCATTTGGTCCTGAAATTGGTGCATTCTTGCAGACTTTGTTCATCCCAATCAATCTACAGTGTTCGCTTACAATGTTCTCCAATTTCACGATTTCTCAAAATTCATCTTGGTAGACTGTGTATCAGACGTTACATGGAATTCTCACTCATATTATGGTCCACTCACTGGTCCAGTTTGCTGTCTTAGTTCCTACGTTTGGAGAGTCTAAGATAGTTTGTCTGGGGTAGATCTTTCGAGCGAGAATGCTGATCGTATCAGTTTTTCCCGTGTGACAAAACATCATTTGAGTTGTGTATACACAAATTTAAAGGCGAAATATCAACACCCACACACCCCCACCATCGAAGTGCTTGATTCATGCAAGTCTCGCCGCCTCCAAGTGAGACAGTCTGTCAATGCACACAAATCTAGACGTCACCTGCCTCCATGGCTTCAGTCCCCGTAAGTATCTTTGCCTTGAGAGTTCAAATTTTATACCAAGTTCACGTGACCGTTCAGTTTATTGGACGGCTCCGTTCCCGCTGCACGATACGAAATTTTGATTGATTGAGAATTTCGCTAAAGCGACTAAGTCGAAATGAAATGACACTATTCTAATGGCAATCAACTTGTAAATTCGAACCAGATGGTCAGTAGTAATTGATCTTTACGAATATCGAGAAGACACTTATCGACAAGTCGGGCCGATAAAGGATGCATTTTTCCGTCAAGCGAGAGGCATTGACGATCTCGAGTGGGCCAGAAAGATGACGCTTTTCCGCGGACCGTCTGGGTTCGAGTCCGGTTGAAAGCACACACACAACCCTCCTTAGACCGGTCAGATTTTAGGACACTATATTTCGAATTTTCACACCGCTTCTCAGTTGATGCATTTCAAACCCATTAGGCCAGCTCTTACGTCAAGTCTAATCTAGCCAGTTCCAGGAGACTGAAAGTAGAAAGAATCAAAATAGCTAGCAAGCGTCTCAGCAATTTTTCACAATTCAGTAAAATTAGGTTGTCGATGAAGTATGTAATTAGTCGATAATGTTGATCATCGTGAATGGCCTCGCTTCAAGGAGGTTCACGGTCAAATTATCCTGGCTAGTAATTTTGTGGCATCTGGGACCGCAAAGTAGCGCGCGCGTGTGTGCATCTGTGTAAACGTAAGTTTTTAGACTTATGCGCAGTTGAGTGAAATTGCATTCGGGAAGTCATGGTATATCGTTTTCTATCACTAAACCGCTCGCCTCGTTCGATCTGGTTTCACTAACTGGTAGAAAGTTTGGATTTTGAGTTACAAGTCAGGAACTGACTACAAAGTTATCGTTTGCTTAAAAATCCGGGCAATCGTTTCTCATGTCCATTGGCTATTTCTCGAGGTTGGTACACGCCAAATTGAGGTTGCTCTACTCCGTGCTCAGTCTATCTCCTCTTTTGTTTTCGTTTTCCTTTTCTGGGGATCCCGCATTACGGTGGAGCGGGATCTAACCCCACCCTCTACCTATCTCCTGTGCTTCAAATTTCATTGTACTAGACGAATCAGTTACTTTTTTCTTTTCAGTGTTAATACATCAGCGTGTGATCTAGTCCGGAATCCGATTTCGAATATTGCAAACCGTTGGAATTAAAAAGTGACCAGGATGTCAGTCGATCGATTATTACCGTTCAGTTGGTTCCAGTTCATTTCCAGTTTGTACAGCCGTTAGGCTTGCATTGTTGCTCTCGGATTTTGGTTGCTGCCTGGCAATACCTAGCAGTAGCGAGAGAAAAATCCTGTCATCATAATTCAGACGAGCTTTAGATAAGTAGAGAAATTCCGGATACACGGATGTCACCGAGTGTACTACTCGGCTATATCGTCTGAAGTGTGCAACCGTCAGGTTGGACGTTTTCTGGACTCCAACAGGCCAATATAACTCAACATTGCCGGTCTCACATCATTGATTAGGTTTTTCACGTGCTTTCGCCACGTCATAGAATACTCCCCTTTTCCACTGTTCCAGTCTTCACGTAACTCCGCGAACAGTGTTCCCAGAGGGAGTCGCTCCGGCAGCATTCGTAACACGTGCCAAAGCCCCACACTGACCTGCTCAACTTTAATGCCTGTTCTTATGTTTGAGCTCTAGTCCCGAATGTCTTACGCCTAAATTCAAAAGTGCCAACACTATTCTTCCCCCACGACGAAGACATCAGTGTTCAAATAACGACGGCTTTCGCACATTTTCTTTGCTGAAATTGCTACTGCTGACGAAATTCACGTTCGATTACCAAGTCATACTACTGGATCGCGTGATTCGTACGTGACGTGCTCGTATGCGACGTGTGGATTTTCCAAAGGTGCACAGATTCTTCAGCTCGGGTCTCGATTACGGAAAACAATCCCGAACTATCCAAGAGTGGTTATCGGCCGCAAAAATGATTTCCAAATGGGAAAATACATTTTGTTCAAAATCTGTACGGCTTAATCAACCAAAAGCGGTCGAATGACCTCGTGTCGCTCAACGCAAGTCCTATTCATTAGCCCAAAATATAGCCAGGTAATCACAAATCATTCAGCATAACACTCGCTAGTCATCCAATATTTTGCTGTTGGATGGCCCAACTCGTCCTTAGTGACCACCTGAACTTTCCCGCTAGAATATGTTAACCAGTCTCACTTGATCGGCCCTCTCTGTCTCGCTTGGTCCATTGATTTCATTAGGTTCCAACCATCAGCCGATCTACGGCGGGGCCACCCCTTGTACTTGTTTTCGAATTGACAATGCCTGACCGTGGTACGACTCGCAGTTCGGCAGCCAGAGGGACCTACACAATGGCAACGGATGACGCATTTACCTGGAGTAAAATCAATAACAGTACGGAAACTGTACGTAGGCAACTTGAGGACTGTGCAAGAATAAGTCTGCCGAGCCAGACGATAATCGACCGGGAATCACCAAGTCATTAATTGACATCATCATCGGACGATATGCAGATTATTCCAGGCCGCTAGTAACCAGGATGCAGTACCAAAGGTCTGAAGTAGCTCAGTGATCGTGACCATAGACACAGAGATCGTCCGAACTCGAGCGTGGAGAACATCAGATCAGTCAGCCCCACTGGGATTCAGTGCAAGGTGATGGATGAGTTACTCTGGATCCACATCTGTCAACACCTAGCAAAGCACTCAGTGCTTTGCCAAGCTTAGCACGGTTTCATGAAGAATCGATTGCGTGTGTATCTCAAAGATTGGACCACATTAACCAGGTAGACTTCTGCGCTTGAGTCAGTAAACCATGGACTAGTTTTTATCAAGTTAGAACCATTTGGCATTTGCGGGCGGGTGTATCAATGACCAAAGGTGTCTGTCGCCAAGAGGACATTCTGCATCAGGATAGGAGGTAAACACTCGGCCAATCCAGACATCACGAGTGGCTTTCCACAGTGGATCAATATTATGGCCACTTTTGTCCCTACTTTTATCAATGATTCAGCCTCGGCTCTGCAATCGCCTAACTTCTTCGCTGTTGATGTTACTTAGTTAATGGGGCTCAAGGTTGGAGAGGATATCAACAGTGATATAGAGGTTATCCCGAAATAGGCTCGCAGGTGGGACTTACACCTGAGTGCGAGCAATAGCCACCAAGTATCGCGAAACACTGAGAGACTCACAGTAGCGTATACTCAGGGACTGGTTGATTCGAACGCGCTGGATCAGGTTAGAGTACTAATGATAATCATCAGGTCTGACTTGGAATGGCCGGACCAGCGCATGGGGCAATACAAAATGCCAGACTGGAACTGTATAGATTGAAGTCCGTTTTTTGTTGTCTGAAATGTTCATACCCTTGTGCAAAACCATGGTATAGCTTCACTTCAAGTGCCCTTGTTCTTCAAAACGGACTCTCCCTGTTTTGAAAAGGTTCGGCGAGTGACCAGGCGAATGATTGTGGGACAGAGTGGGAAGTCTGAAGACCAACAAATCTGTGGCTTGGCCTGTTTCTCGTTGGACCAAGAAAAACACTGGGTGACATAAGGGAGAATTTTAAGACCATGAATAGTTTGTCGGGACTTAGGTCGAACAGCTTAGTTCAGAAATTAAAAACTGTCGCACATGCGGTCACTAGTGGAAACTTACAAAAGAGCGATCTGGATATTAATAATATCTCAGTTCTGTAGCAACAGGGTAGGTAATATAGGAAATTGGTTGCCTGGAGACTTTGTCACGATGCAGACCGCAGTCCCTTCTCAACAAATTTTAGATCGAAGTTCGGATGCGGCGTATCCCGAAATTAGGGAATTAGAAGGTCAATACGCTTTTCCTTACACTTATCACCGCATTTCCACTTGAACAGAGAGCGCTTGCGGGCTTTAATACCCACTCGCTGCCCGGGTTGAGGTGAAGTGAGGTGTTCTCGTTCTGTTCCCTTTATCGAATCTCATTAAATTGGTAGATGTGGATGTCTAACTAGAGTGCATACCATCAAAAGGCTTGCGAGCTCATTACTGGCGCCTGGCCGTGAAAACTGAACGTAACTGAGCTGAACGGATTAACACGTCCGCCCAAACGACAAACGTTCTGCACAAAATTTACAACATAACAGGACAGGACCGAAGGAGAATGTAACCGTTGGTGGCAGGAATCGAACTTGGGACGACCTTATTCAATTTCTCTAACAATAACCGTCCGAATACTGTTCTTGGAATTGTGAAAGGCTATTAACCGACTTGACAAAACACAGCGATAATACCTGTCTACTGAAATGATTGGCTACTTCTGCAAAAAAACAACCGATTAAAGATACGCATGAGAATATTGTGCAGTTTCGACTCATCTCATGCGTACTCGTGTGTAGTGTGGATTTATCATAAACAGAAATATGTGGGTAGGTTGGACACGTCCCTCAATTGGTGGGTATATTACGCCGTAACAGATGCAGGGTAATTTTAGTCACTTTCTTAAATGCTTGTTTTAAATCGGTTGTACACAGATAGACACGTCGTCCACGGAGATTGGGTGACTTTTGGTTGTGTTGAGAAAATTTGTCTGAGGCTCATGAGATCGTGAATCGACAAAGTGCCCGCCACAATATATACACAAATAATAGAACAAAATATTGAAATGTCACTGATGAATAAATAGTTTGATTACTGTAAACAAGTTTCGTGGAAAATAATTATATGGTGATAGACAGCAACTAGAGACCAGTTCGTTCAGGCATGTGGCTATAAAATGGAGGTCACGTGCTCCCAGCTCGTCCCACATACTATATTCTTGTTGTTAACGAGCACTGGAACATACCCAAATTCGGGCGACTCGAAGTAATTCATTGAATGAAATAAAAAGAACTAGGAAAATTCTTACAGTCCCTCGGATGACCTGAAAATAGGTAATTCCCTAAATTCTCTTGAACGAACCACATTTATTCGTTCTGTTCTCGTGGAACATTGTTCGAACAAAACGGGCTTGACAGAGAGTTTGCACTTCTACATTGAATGACCGTACCAACAAACCCGGTCATTGCGAGTGAAATCTTGCGTCGCGAACATCTAGCATTTGGATCCGTTAGAAGCTATGGAAGAGGGAATACAATCGTTCTCCACGGTTTATTATCTTATTCTATCTCTCAGGCGTGAATAATGAATCGGGTGTAGCATGCCCATAGCCATAAAACCATAGTACTACTAAGGGGTGCTGGAAATCATGACCCCGAACTTCTGTGTGCCATGGGATCACGTCGGCCAGGAGTGAAAACGAAGAGTGCTGTAACAAATCGCCGCGATCTACCCCTCTCCCTCAAAATAACCGGTGGTTATGAGATCCGAACCCATGATCAACGAGATGATGACCACTGATCAATAGACGGACATCATTTTGTTTCGGTTCACATTCGCTCTTCTTTCCTGGCTGTTTTTTGTTTTCCAAGCGGTTGGCAATAAATCTCTCCCGAATTGTTCGCAAATTCAAATGCGAACATGTCCACTAATGAAAGTTTCCCCAGTGCCGAAATAGACTGGTTGACATGTAACTGGGATCGGGTTGTGCAATAGGCACACTGAATGCGGTCGACTACACTCTGGCTTGATGTGAACAGGCTCTCAATGTCTACCCGTATGACGAAATCGAGAAGACTCTAGTGTAAGGCAGCAAATTCCAGTGATGTATCGATCTGACATTGGATGCCGCGAAGTGATATGTTTATCTGCGCAAATGCATAAATGCCCCTCATATGCCCGTTGACAAATTTTGTGGTCAACATAAATCGTGAAAGCACAAGTGATTCTTGTACTTGTGATCGTGTAAAGACTGATTCCGTGTCACATATCACTGTCCCCGGCTGTTCAAGTAAGCAATTGCTTCAGTCACATGGCCCATGGACGACATCACGTGACGTCGTTAGTCCGACTAAAGATTTGGTGTACTTTTTTTTTCATTCCGCTACATTTGTTCCTATCGATCGGTGTGACCAATAGGATCAAATACCGTGACTGACAAACCATCAAAGTGACATCACCGAGGAATTGTGGACGCATATGCACTGGGTTTTCCGTGGAATTTGTGTTCCTTTGACAAATCTGCGGTCTTTTTCTTTCTGTCGTCTCAGTCACAAACAACAATGCAAAAAAGACAAATCACGTTCACGTGAACATAACTTGTTGGTGAGTAGCATTTCAGATACCGGAATAAGGAATCCGCATAGAAGGTTGTTAGTGGGATACATATGCGCAAAGTTCAAGAAAGCAATGAGATACGGCAGACTTTAATTTAACAAGACGGAATAGTCGGCTGATAGGGGTATCTGTGTTTGTGTATGTACAGTTGATGGATCGATCGGTCGATCGTCCAGTGGAGTGCGCACAACTGCATGCCTATCTGAGTATAGGTGACTAGGGGAATCGAACGACACCTCACTAATCTGCTCTTGGAAGAGACCACGATCCCCATCATGCGTATCAGCACACAGGACAGGTCTCTCCTACTTCTTTTCACACGAAGTGAGAGGCGACAGGTAACCAATCGTGGACTGGTGACTGATACGACCAGTTAGTCAATGAGATGCACCGGAGACGAGGGGGGGGGGGTTACCGCGCCCGTCTGTTTTCAAACAAGTCTTGCAGTTTCTCATTTTATTGTTACTTTTTTCTGGATTCGGTACTGATATAGTACCCTGGAAAAGGCCGAAGAGACTGAGTGTATACGAAACTTCGAAATAAATAGTAATTGTACTTTAATCGACCACTAAAATTCATATCTTGTCACATCGTGTCATCGATGTCAGTGATGAGGATAATACAAATACTAATATTAATTGTAATGACTGGGGTCACTGAATACGTTCAAAACACCTGTCAATCAAATGTCTTTGTAAGTTCGCCTGTGTGGTGTGGTTAGCAAAACTGTGTTGTTGTAAGCCAAAATCGGCTTCATTTGAGGCGATAACCACTTCAATCGTCACTTGGGTGTCATTTGCAAGCGTTATAGTTGAACTGTCCACCAGCAATTCTCTCCATGGCACAGTGCATCGATTTCCGGTACCGGTAAGTTAATTATGTTCCCATTGTTCAAGGAGCCAGCTTGTGGATTCTAAGACCCGTATCACTGGGCGGCCAACAGAACGAGGGGTATTATGTCTGCTTGCTCATATTGATGTGTTAGTGTCTCTGGAATACCTGTGACCCTTGAGAATGGCGCTAATTTATATTAGAAGTTAAATAACGTTTTTTTGTCCAATTCAGTTTATCCGAATAATGTGTCTTTGGTGTGTCTTGAAAACCAACAACGAATCACTTTTTACATCTTTCTTTTAGCTGTTTGATATTTACACTCCCATGTATCACGTGATAGACCCCAAGGAGACTTTCGTCTTTTCGGAATCAACAAGCAAAGAAATAGATTTTTCCAATGTTTATCTGATACGAGTGATAGCAATACCCAGTCGGGGGATATGGTTGTGTCTTGTCGTAAAAATGATGTACTTTGTTCCTAATAAAAACATCCGCCTATTCATAAGCATCAAATCGCGTACATCCAGTTTTTGTTCACTCGTAACAAATACGCACTACCGGTGCCTGTTAGGTAGTAGGAGGGTGGCGCGATGCGGATAGAGTGCTCCAGGTTCGAGTCCCGCGACGATTGGTCGATTTCTCATTTGGACAACGCATAATTGGAATTCATATCGTTTCAAAAATATCACCTAATTGATGGTTTATCGGCTAAAGAGTAACCGGAATGATTTATAAGATTCAATTATACGAGAGTTATTGTGTTCTGGTCGTGTGTTTACATCTGTCTTAAAAGTTTCTTGTGCAAATCAATCTGTAACCATGTGTCTTTGTTATGCTTCGATTTAAACTACGTGGATACGGTGATGTATTATAAGCTGAAAATTGATCCCGATGCGGGCATGCGTTACTTTGATTTGAGCATCTCTATCTGCATACTTTACGATTAGATCCTTTTTTTTGCATTGAAAAAAATTGACCAATAAAAATCGCCCAGTACGAGGTGAATATCACTCTGTCATCCTTTATTCTTTTGTTCATGTTACAGATGGATTTTGGTCCAACCGTTCTCTTGCCGACCACCAGTTCAGCAACCCAAACCCTCCCCGAGGCAAACGTAAGCATGACAATGGGAGCAAGCAAATCGACGATGTCACAACATCATCACCCACATCCGCATCCGCATCCGCATCATCATCCACATCATCATCATCATCACCCGTTACATCATCATCAACCGGTCACAGCGCAAACATCCGGTCAACAGCAGTCACAACAACCGCAAACGCAGCATCACACACTGACCGGTAACAAGGTTAACACTAACACCAACAGCAACGGGAATAATGACAATATCATCAACAGCAACTGCAGTCAAACTAGCAGTAACAGTGGTAATGATACTGTTCATTATCCCAGCAATCATAATGTTAACCCTAATTCTCTAGACCCTAATTCCGCATCCGGAACCGGGAAATTCAATTGTCCGACCGATTTCAGTGGGACAGGAGAGATCACCACAGCAGTGTGGAAAGCTGCCGATGCTTCAATTGAGTACGTTTTTCTACCAACGGTTCTTGAGTGAAATTTTCCCACAAGTTACGATCTAGCTTTGTAGTTCACTTGGTACTGACCCGTAAATGGTGTCCGTGCTTGCAGGTTAAAATCCGAACAGAATCAAGGACATTTTGTATCCAACATCACAATTAACTAGTCGCCAGATTAAGGCACTCAGCATTTTCTACTGTTGCGCACGATAATTATGTTCCCTGTGTTATTAGGCGACTAATCCGTACTCTACATCCAGTGACAATTGGACCATTCAAATATTGTTCCACTCTCTCCGGACATTGGTGCATGAAATATTGGTATTAATCTAGCTTGGGATTAGAGACGAGAACTTCTGTCGTAAAATGTTAACATGAACGTAAGTAATTTAGTGTTCATTTCCGGATGTGATTGATTCTTTCCATGAAACGCACCCCTTGCTAGCAGAGTTTATTCGTTTGATATGATCTTATTGTTAGCCCCGTTAAGTTTAAAACGCTGAAGAAGTCTGAACACAAAATTTTCAGTTGGTCGAAATTTTTTAATCAGTTTATTATCCTCTGCATATTCGTACGAAATTAGTTCACTGTTACTCGCCCGTTACCTCACTGTCATGATAACAGCGTAAACGATTAACGCAGCGCGCCTAAATGATCTTTACACAAGGTCAAATTTGATGCAAATCAAGATTCTTCCTAGGGGAAAATTTTTCCGATTTTGATCGACCAATATCTTTAGATTCCAGTTGACGCGAAATATTCAGATAAATAAATAATGTGCTTCAACCTACAATTATAGTTGTTACCCTGAGTTAATGTTCGACAAATTAAATGCTCTTGTTGGACACGTGAGGTTGTTATCATGTATGAGTGCAAACTAGATTAAATCCTAAAACCTTACCATAAACAAATATGAAGTTCTTTGTACTCCGGCAAGATTTCATTTTTCACGTTCAGAGGCATTCACCCTGACAACCATGATCATCAATGCTTAGCTGGACATAGTACAATTTACAAACGGATAGATTAATGGAAACCCGTAAGTATTGATTTGTTCACCAAGCCGGACTATTTGATTATGCATGTTTCATCACCAGCCGAGGTGACATCATCGGTGCAGTGATCGTGTGGCGAGCGTCTGACTGCCATCGTCCGCCTAAATGTGCCACCCACTCTTTATTCGGTGTTGACTGGTTGATTGGTTGCTCTGGTTTGCGTGGCTAGCTAGAGATGCTACCCAGTTCCAGTTGTTTTGTTCATCTTTGTCTACCGTTGACATGTTGTGGGACGAATCAGCATCCCTTTCTACTGCCGTTTCTAGTCCAAGGGTTGGCTTGAGAGTAACTGAACACAGGTGCCAACAGAAGTCCGGTCCATTTCGTCCCATGTTTATGATCCCGCGCTTTACACAGTGAATTTCTGATCCATAACCGATTTCGGATAAAAGCAGTACTACAAGACAGCCTCAGACTGACTGCAAACGGTAGGGTAAAGTTTTATTTGTCATCGACCATACGGACTATTCTCAAAACCACCGGTCCTGTCACAGGGAGATGGTGATACTTCATAGGCATTGTTTATTACGTTTGATAGAAGGCCTGTTGACCGGGTCATGGTATTTGCGTGTGTCTGTGCCCATGCGTGTGTTTGCCTGAGTGTGTGTGTGTGTGTGTGTGCGCACGTCTGTCTCTGTACTTCTACCTATGTGTGTACAAACAACCATTGCGTTCAGTACCCTTAGCCCGACTGTCAAAGATACATCGAAATGATCCAGGTGAACGTTGTGCAAACCAATGTTGCTGGGATTAGTTTTATCCAAATTTGATAAGCGAACACCCACTGTTTCTCATTATCACATTTCAAACTATTACGGAATATTCTCACCTAGCAAGTGTTTTATTTTCATTTTGCGAATGATATAGATCGAATTGTTCGCGATCACCAGTGAACTGTTCCGTGCCTGTGCCGGCTTCGACGGGTCAGCGAAATTCTTGCTCGTTGTGTCAACAGAATTGTGCTTCATTGACAGTCAATTCTTGTCCGTCCTCTTCTTCACCCTCGGTTGCCTCGTCGCTGGTACCTCCGTCATTCCGCACTTCAGGTCCTACTCCCGCGTTTTCAAACCCCGATCCCGCCTGTACCACAACCGACTTTACCCATCTGTCCTTGCTCAATTCGGACATCTGTTCCGCCTCGATCCTTTGTAGTGATGCCTGTCCAAATGAAAACCCCTCTCCCACACTCTTGTCCAGTTCATGTCTTTCACATTTGACCACAAACAATCCGACTTTCGATAAAACCACAAACATTACCACAACTGGGACTATGGACTCGACTCAGGCACCTTCAATGGGTGCAAGTCCTGAAGAAACCATTGCCACAGTTCATTGTGATCCTTTATCCAATTCTTTGCGGACTAAATGTCGCAGTTCTTCTTTCAATATTCCTACAACTGTTCGAACCACCTCAGACACTATATCCTCTCCGGATCATCACGATGGGGGTGTTGGTGTTAGAAATAGTGTCGAGGCAGGCTTTACAGTCACTCATCACCAATCTGACACTTCATTGCACAACTTGTCTCATACGAATGCACCTCTCCGTGAATCAGTCAAAGGGATCCTGGACGAGAGGACTGTAACCAACCATCATTCCGTACACATTATTCCTGTATTCACCGAGACAAACCAACGGCTTCCTCAGGTCACGAAGACTTCGGTCAACGGGAATGAGGATATGAATGTTGCCGGTCATTTGATGATGATGATGATGGTCCAGCGCGCTGGCTCAGTTCCGAATGAGACCACATCTTCGGACAATCCGTACGAGACAAAAGCCAGTGAGACGGGCCCAGCTATGACTACGAAAGATCAAATTGGACACGTAGTCACCAAACGTGGCAGCATTGTGAATGGGACCGGGGATATGGGATCAGATCGGCGAAGATCCCGTCAGATTGACAATGTCACAGAATTAGTATCTCGGCGTACTTTGAACGGGGGTAGCAGTTTGTCGTTAACAGGTGATCCACGATCGCGAACGTGTTGTTTTTGTTGGTGTTGTTGTTGTTCCTGTTCCTGGTAAGTCACGGACTCGACTCGATTTTCTGTGTGTATTTTTTTTTAAAGTTTAGTTTCCCCCCTCCCCCCTAGAAACGGTGTGCTTTCAATCGGACATGGTTACTCTCTGTCTGGCGAAGGGGGGGGAGGGAGGGATGTTAGTTAGGCCTAGCTGTGGAATTTTCTAATCGACTGGCAAGTACATACATGTATGCATGAAAATTTTCGTCCCACTTAGTCTACGTACTCGAGAAATCAACTCTAGCTACTGTTATTCCCATTAGCCACTAAACGATCGAAAAATTCTCACATCTGACGATGTGTGAAACCATACAAGTCAACAAATTGCTAGTCGACACTTTCTAGTGATACTGTCAACTAATAGTAATTATAGTTAAAAGAGGCGCGTAAAACCTGACCGGGCTTGACAACTTACTTGCCCCCATCGGTTGACTGAATTTCGTCCTGCAAAACTTCGCCAAACTTACGGCATTGAACAAAGTCCAACGGAATTATCGTTCTAGTTGTACGGATTTACACAACTGTTTATCAATCGATCATTCCTCTAGCTGGACAATCCCGCTGACCAATGCTTATTCATGTTTATCATTTATCTGTTTTTGTAAGGATGGGTCAGTATGATCTACCCAATCGATCGAGTGGGTGTCGAACTCATCGGGGTGGACAATCGGTGGCTACCTGCACTCTTGATCGTCTCACCGATAAGCGCCTCACAGTTTCACAGAAAAACTCAGCGAGCTAAGAAACATTACTAGAATCGGAATCATGAATTGTCATTCTTCTTAGTTTTACTCTTAACTTTACAAACGCGATGCTTAGATTGATTGATCCTACTAAATAATGCCCATATTCATGAAATAATTCACCTTGTGATATCATCGCTCAACTCACCATAAAAAAACCATGGAAGCACTGTACAGCTGTTTCATTCAGCTTGTTAGGAACCATCAGCAGTGCATATCGACCGCGCCGCGCCCGAACTGGGACGTGAACCCGGGACGAGCGATTCTGAGTCTTCATCGTACTTATGCTACCTGCAGAGAAGTCATCTATCAGTAGGGGTCGATTGCTTGAAGTAGCGGACAGTAACCGTGCAAACCAGTGACGGATAGGTGCAACATCATCATGTGGTGAAGTTGAACAAACCGTTCAGAGCCTGCCCGGTAGCGTAATGGCTAAGGCGTTCTACTCAGAATCGTTCGTCCTTGTTCGGGTTCCCGTCCCAGTTCGTGCGCGGTGGATATGCACTGCTGATGATTCCTAACAAGGATGAAACAGCTGTGCAGTGCTTCCATGGTTTCTTTATGGCGAGTTGATCGATGATATCACATGGTGAATTATTTGATGGAAACATTCAATCTCCTACTACTAACTAATACCCACATTCAATCATTGCACCATTGCTGAACTGTTTGAAATTAGCCATAATAATTTTAGATTTGGCGGCGTTATTGCTCTGCTTTGGCTAGGAGCATTACTTAAAAACAGAATCAGAGGGTGGCCTTGAGAAACCATCTTACGGATAAATTCCGTCGGTCAATTTTGAGTGACTCAGGAGACGTCTAAGCGTATTTGGAGAAGTGTAACCGAAGGGCAAGATTTTTTCTTCCATACCAGCAGAAAGTGAACGATTTCGAAATTTTCCAACAACAACTATCAACCACTGTAGTACTAGTACTATTATAGTAATAGATAGTCAAGCCCCATCATCCACTAATACTCCCAGTACTTTGCATCTGTTAGCTCCACACTCAATTTTTCCTGTGAGATTTGGTCTAGAAACAGGGAGGGGGGAGGGCACGAGCCAAGTCAAATTTTGTAGGCCTTCAAGATGTAATGATGCTCGCTTGGATTAGCCACATAATTTTCGGTTTTCAGTCTTTTTGCAACCGTTGACCTTGCACCAAAGTGCCTTGGTTTTGGTTGGTTCCTCATAGCACCTCGTAGTCCGAAGAGCAAAAGTGAACGAGAAATAGTGAATGGTCATTTGCAAATTAATGGGTTGAAGAACTATGCCGGCGGTGGCCAAACGGATGAGGTCGTGGCGTTTGGACGGGAAGGTCGCAGGTTCGAATCCTCACACTGCCGGTCAACTTCCCCACTTGACAGCCCTCTACTGACCACGGCCCCCTTCCTGAAAATTGATGCACATTGTTGTTTCATTAATAAAAAGGAAGTAAAAGATAAAAGATAAAGATATGCAGAACAGGAGAGATCTCCAGTGCAGGCATGTCATTGGCAGCGGCATTGAGTTGTACCGCCTATTGTCCACAGCGTTCGTTTGGTAGAAGGGTGGGAGGAGGATGGGTTCTCGCGTAGTCCTACCGGGTTGTCTGGTTGCATCTACATGATCCAGTCCACTGGTTATAGGTTTTATAATTTTTCACATGACATTAACTGGCCATGTCCAGTCATCCACCGAACATTACCTACCTCGAAGAACAGCGGACAACGAGGCACCGCACCGTGGACATGTGCAAAACGTGCTCCAATCACCCTAATCTACTTAATGCCTATTTTAGAGAACCTAATACCTCACGCGTAACCTCTGAGTTAATCACAAAACCATCCAACCATGTACTACCATTACTGCGAAGGCAACGGTGCTTAAACACCAAAAGTCTTCGCATAGCTCCTGCTCTCAACAGCCATGCTTTGGAGTCGTAAAGCAGTCGAGATCTCACTGCGGTTGTGTATACTCAGTCTGTGATCGATGGCCGGATGCTCCACCGACACCTCAGACCGTTGAAATCGGTGAATATGAACCGGGCCTTTTGCATACGCGAGGACGCTTCATCCGATAAACGACTACCAGTTTGAGATACAACTGCCCAAGTAACTAGAACTGCCCACCTCATGCAGTAGTTTCGCTCCACGAAGAAGGTTCGACTTTGAGCCAATCCAAGTGTACAACAGCATTTGATACTTGGAAGGTGCAAAACACATCCCAAACTTACGTGCACTATCGTTCAGACGATCGAGAAAAACTTGCAACCTACTTTGGTGCTCAGTGAGTAGCACAATGTCGTCCGCATACTACAAATTAGATAATTTCCTGTTTGAGCAGATATCAATGCCACTATACGCAGACGAAGATGAGGCAGTACCCACGTCGTCAGCATGACAAAGTTGAGAAGAAAAGATGGAAGGAGGTAATTCTGACGAGCATCTTTTTTTGTGGTGAAATTGGGTGGACACGAATTCGGCTTCGAGTGAAAAGAATTCCCTGATGCACCATTCAGTGAGAGGCAGGATCACCGAATTGGACGATCGATTGAATTGAACGGCGGCTTCAGATCAGGGGAGTCAGAGGTTGTGGGTCTATGGGACGTGCGCATCTGTGCTTATGTTTGTCACATCCTGAAGATGCTAGCAATATCATCCCGATGGGCTGATTTTCGTATTAATCATTTCGGGACAGTCCATGTGGTGCAATCGATTTATAGCTTTTCAGGAAACTCGTCTTTGTGAGTACCTGCATTTCTTAAGGAAGGCTAGCATCCATGTGCGTTGTCTCAATTTCAAGCATAAGTAGAAGGTCCACTGTGGCTCTGGGCCAACTAATCTGCTCCCTAAAGTATTCAGCCCAGCCTGCCAGTCGGTGGTCCTGAGAGTGAATCCGTGAGCCGTCGGATTATTTAAGCAAGTCACTTGGACCTAGGTTCCTAATCAGTCGGCAAAGGTTGCAACTGTTGCCGATAGCCGCAGCCTTTTCGATTTCCCCATACGTCTCTCTATTCTTCGCCGCTCGTGGTCGTTTCTTCGGCTGCTGATCAGTTGACGTGTCAGAGGTTTCACGCGTCTTGTGGTATGTGTGGCATCTGGGGGTACAGATTTTTTGGCATCCAACAAAGCAACTAAGGTCGAGGATGTCCATTGTGCCTAGGGTCGACCTGATCTAGAGTCTTGTGTGACCGTTACGATTGAATGTAGAGCTTCTTAGGTCTACTGACAATGTTCCCTCGGATATTCGATATTTCATTCTGACCATAATTGATATAGGTGATCGTAATCTGTGTCATTTAAAGTTTGAATAGAATAAAAATATCGCGGAAACGACAAATGGTAGGGTGAGAATGAGAAGCTTTAATTTTTTTTCCTATTTGAGGAAATAGAAGCCGTGGTAAATCTCGTTCTTATTGGCCAAAAGATCGCACCTGTCACCAGCCCTTGATTGGCCACTTGTAGTTATCTCACTTACCATTTGGAAAGAATTGGGGCGCATCTCAGCCGTCAAAATACCCGCCACCAGACGGACGAAATCTGTCCCAATTGTTTTCACATGGAGCACGCGCGAGGAGACTGGCGATCGATCGGCTGGTGACTGATACAATCGGCTAGCCAATAAGATACGCCAAAGGCTCTCAAATAAAATTTGTGGTTTCTTTTTTTTTAATTTTCACTTCATAGTTTCTCGTTTTAATAGTAGTTTTTCCGTCAATTCAAACATGAAATTGTAAACTATGAGCTTTATGGAATTCGTGGTTTTCGTGTTGATGCGAGTACAAATTAGTCCCAAGGCAGAGTGAACATGTTACTTCTTTCCAAGCTATTCTTTTTGCAATGAAGACATTCTCGTGAAACTTTTCCTTACTATTTAGGCAAAATCTTCCTTGAGAATCATCATTTCTAGGAAAATCTGATAACTGTGCAATCGGATCATTTTCCCGGGGACACGAAATCACCTGATCATTGAGGTCTGCGTTAAATCAGACGATGGTTGGCAAAATCCCGTACAATCTTGTACTCGCTTTGGTGAACGCGGATAGGCATTTGGTCAGTGTCACGTCAGTTGTCACTATTGTCCGCATTTACTCTCCTCCAAAGCGTTATAGACCATCCGTGAAAAGGATCATATAGCGCATACTCACTCTAACGCCATTGAGTGCACACGAAACTGCCCATTGCATTAGTCGGTGCCCAGGCCGCGAATCACTAAGTCATAAACTGAGATAGTAACACCAATTGCGATGTTCTGCGAGTGGCACAGATCGGAAGCTTGTCAGTCACACACTCCAACAAAATTTTAGTACACAAACAGTGAGTCTGGATTTGTTGAAAACAAGATAGATGGTTGAAAAAGCGATTCTCTATAGTAATGGAATAGCCAAGAGTTGAGCGCATTAGTATCATTATGCCTATTCTGTTGGGAGCATCGTAGCAAATAAACACCATCGGCAATAAGGGAAAAACCTGCCTTAAATATATATATATATATATATATATATATATAGAATTTGTGGCGTCAGGAGTGTGCATGGAAGCTCTTCGTCGAAGAGTCCATAGAAAAATCACAACTGTGACTCGTTGATAATTCTTTGTCAGTTTGGTTGAGCCAACCCTAGGAACGAAAGCAGAATGCCCCAGAATATACAAATGTATATATGGACGCAGCAAGTATTACCTGGATGAGTGAACATATGTAAATTCTGGGGCATTCTGCCCTCGTTCCTAAGGTTAGCTCAGCCCAACTGACAAACAATTATCAACGAATCACAGTTGTGGTTCTTCTGTGGACACCTCGATGAAGGGCTTCCATGCACACTCCTGACGTCACAAATTCGATCCTGGTGAGACATACCAATTCGGAGCGTACAAGTATAAGGATGTTTAGACAAGGGAGTACCGAGCGCGCATACCTGACGAGCGACAAAAACCGCGAAACCGGTCGTATGCTCCCGGGCAAATTTTGTTCAAGCATCCAGATACTACTTGCTGCTTATATATATATATATATATATATATATATATATAACATAAAACCATGGAAAAGGACACAAACTGTGAGCAAAATGAATGAAAGAGGGAGAAATGTTGTATAGAGTTAAGAATATCCGAATGGATTTGTGGTGTTGCACATGCATCACCTGAAAACACAGGAACGTGTTGGGCTAATTTTTTCTGACTAATCCAATCCTTCCTATAGAAAATTTCCCCAAATATATTAGGATGTAATGGCATGCGTACGAATCACTGAAAACGACCTTGTTCGCCAACTCGTGTTTTCTCAATGTGCTCAGTGGGAATTTTCAACGAATATTCGAAAAGTTATTCAATCCCACTCATCGACGAACGTGAGTTCCTGTCAGTCGAGTTTCAAGTTCGAAACACACACAAGGTCGTCCATTTCAACGCCTACATTCTGGAGGCCTCTTGAGGTACCGGAATTCACTAGATCCCATAGTACTTCCTTTTTAAAGATGGGTACAATCGGTGGCTCGCTCCATGATGACGGAATGCACTCCTAGTTCCAATTATCACCCGGGGGAAGGAGGCACGTGATGTTATCAATCAACCCCTCACCACCCAGTTTGAAAAGATTTGGGAGGCAGGGCGGGAAGTTCATCGGGGCTGGACACATTACTTTGCTTCACCAGTCGAATGTACCACTCTATCTGTATTTTCGCTAGAGGTTCAAGTGACATCTCTCAGGGTTTCACAGGTGTTGACGTCGGATTAACTACGTTAGTTGGTGACCGGTTGTCTAATCTTTAGAATTTCGGTCTCATACGGTTGTACTAACTGGAGTTCGCCTCCCATCAGTGTAAGTTTAATCAATCGTGGACTGTTACTTTAAACAGCCACGAGTTCCATTTCTTCGGCTACCTTAGCCCACCAGTTTTGATGATCCTTCTTGACACTTTGTAGATGCCGTCTTATCTTATTCACCGCCTTAGAGTCAGGGAGCTGGCGTTTTGCTCCATTAGACTCCGGGACTCTTGACAAATTCGGTTTCTCTGATCGACAACGGATTTAGGACCACAGATGTGAACTGCTACAAAAGTGCATCACCTGCTTGATTTGATTCCAGTGTTCATCTACACTGCTCCTCGTCGGGATTCTTAACTCGTCTGATAATTTATGTTCATAGCTACGGCGAACACACATTGTACGGCTAACCAGGTCTGCGATTTGCATCGATGGTTATTGAGCTGCACTGGAAATCGCATTAGAACTAAAGCGCATGGTCCGATTCGACTTACGTTGACCCGTACAATCTATAGTTTTGGACAGAACCGTGCCAACGGTAGCTTATTGCGTTATGGTCGATCTGACTCAAATTCCTCGTTAAATTAGAGCGCTCTTGTTACTGTGCGACCGGAATTGTGTGTGTGTGTGTGTGTGTGTTCTAAGACGTAATCAGTTCGACTCGTCAGCACCGATAAAACAACCGCAGGACCTTTGACCAATTCACAAAGTACGATCACGTCACTGTGACTTCACATTCTTTGATGGCCTCCCAACAGCCACGTTCAACAAATTGACCGTCTGAGTCTAATCACCTGAATGACCTTGAACCGGATTTCGCCCAAAATTGCCTGATGCCATGACATTTCAGTATTCGCATCACTAACCCATCTGTTGAACTGCGACCATACTCTAGCACATGCTTCTCTGCTGCCGAGAAATATATGCACCATTGTTATAAGTAGTAGTAGTAGTAGTAGTAGTAGTAGTAGTCTTAGTAGTAGTAGTAGTAGTAGTAGTATTCAATTCGTAATCAAATGGTTATTACCTTGTTTATCTCAAATGTACGACACGATATTTGTGAAATTGGAAGCAGACCTGATAGCATCAAGGATGAAAAACAACCGACAAGAATTGTCCCAACCGAGCAAGTTTCCGGGACAAAATTTCTGGCTCGAAGAGATAAAGAGTTGTATTGTGTGAATTTGATGGAAGCAGAGATAATACGGATGATCCGAAGAGCCAATCGGAGATAGAACGAGGAAAGTAAACGAGGACAAAGAAGGAACAGAAATGGGGAGATAAGATCGAGTGTGGGACTTCGATTATTAGACAGACCAAGTATACATTTGTGGTGGTCAATTATTTGAGTTAAATTGTTGATCACGATTCACTAAATGTTATCGATTGCGAGTAATGAAAATTCCCAAGGTTGTGAACAACCGGTGGGCTGAAGTCTTTGGTAAACGAAAGTTCAGTGCTTGAATATTAGACATGTTGTTTATTAGATTTGGCTACTATCGAATATGGAGCCAGTTGCGAATAAAGCTTTCGATCTATTAGAAATTTAAGCCCAGATCCGCTAGTACCATCGCGCGCGGTACAAATGCCATTGGGTCGCGTCTGCGCCTGGGTTCGAATCCCGCGAAAGTGGAATACGAGGAATGACAAAACGAGGAGTCACCGTTATCGGGAGGCGCTAAAAAATGGAAAAATCATCACTGATGAAAAATAGTCATAGATTCAATTACATGAGTAGGAATTTGTGTTTGGATGAGTCAAAGACTCGGCACTCCGCCAGTCCGTCCCAGCCAACCGATAAGCTTGGTCACAAATACCTATTTTGAGGACAGTTAAGAATTGAGAAATATAGTTTGGGCATTGGAGGTGGGTGGTGTTTGACGAAAAGAAATTAAGAAACAAAATCAGTGTTACGTGATTGCAAGGAACTACCCACGTTGTTTGAGTCACAAACCGAATGACACCGAAGAGTAGACTTAGCCGAACTGAGATCGATTGTTGACCAACAATGTATGTTTCGATGTAGACATATGTCCGTGGCTCCTGGATCGATCTTTTTCCAGTCACGAAAAGTGAATGCGCTTGATATCTCCAACTCGTTGATAATAAGACCTCTTGAACCCCACGTTAGCAGGCTTATCCTATAGAGTTCATTCGTCACGGTTTTCAGAACTGACTGAACATTTCTACATGTTCTCAGAGTTCTAATAGCCCGGTGTTCACCGAGAGAATCTATCTGTATGGATAAGACCACTGTCAAAAAGCGCTCCCACAAATTGATGTATCCCAATTTTGGGTTTCTCGTTCCAATACCTCACACGTCACTGCCTTGCAACATTCATTCCATTCTACTATGAAGAAATCGAAGAAACAAAAAACAACCGTCAAATCCCCGTTTCCTTCAATGATACTAGTCCTGTTTTTGAGCCACGGAAGAATGATGCGTAATTGTCGTGCCATACAATCCATTTTCGCCTGAATAATTGATAACGACTTGGTAAACGCCCGATAGAACTTTTGTCTATATAGGAAAGCGTTATCAGTACAGGAAATAATCAACTAACCTTTTGGTCAACACGGGTAACTGTTCTCAAGGCGTCTACGCTGCGGTTATAGCTATGGGGGAGCTATTTTGTAACAGAGACACATTCAAAATTCGATACTACGAATTATTTTTATCTTTTATCTTTTAATTCCTTTTCTGTATTAATGAACTAGAAGTGTACATTAATTTTCAGGAAGGGGGCCGCGGCCAACAGAGGGTTGCCAAGTGGGGAAGTTCACGGGCGGTGGGCGGATTCGAACCCGCGACCCTCAAATCCAAACGCCACGACGTTATTCACTGGGCACGACCACTATTCAAGTGAATGTTGGCAACTAGCCCGGTGTTAGTCATCGGATTAGCCTAGCGGGTTATTTTCCAAAGGAACCGAACAGCACAGCTGAACTGTAAACAAATAAAATGGTTGACGGTGGCCTCAGGTTTGCCAGACACGTAAGACCTAGGTGGATTATTCATTCCATATAGCATCTGGGTTCTCATGTTACCACAAAAAAGTACATCTTCCTGTATGACACGTCACAGGGTGCTCATTTTCAAAGTTCATTTTGAAATTCTCAGATCTGATAATATGAACAGCTTTTCATGGGGTTCTGATCGGTGATCTTGGAGTTTAGGTCGCAAACGTTTCATCACCAGTCGAGGTGACATCGTCAATGCAAGTGCGCAGTTGTTGGGGTTCTTCCCTATTTATAAGGTTGCCTTTGGCTTTGACCTTGAACCTCTTCGATGACCTTGGCCTGGAAACTATGCCTCTGCTTTGCACTTGATCCCTATTGGTTTGACTTTTGACTTTAGTAGATTAAGGTACACTGGAGAAGTTTAATCCGTTTAGTTGTGTGTCATTGTTTTTAGCTCGAGTATGTGAATATTGTGTGATTCGTTTCGGCAAACAGATCCGAATAAATGACTCAGAGTTGTTATTACGGGTCTATATGAATTGAATTCCGATCCCATCAGTTGGCTGAGTTGCATGGCTCTCATCCGAATGTACGTGCATTCCAATTCGATGTGTCTATTGATCGAATTATTTGAACAATACCAGATTTCTAAAAACTCACTAGCGTGCCTCATAGTTGCTTGATGCAGCATTTCAACGTTATTCAATTTGAATTTGTGTCCTTCTTGGTCTTCGTGGACGGACACAGGCCAGAGAGAGAAAGAGTCGTGTCTTCTTGTAGCTAGTTTGTTCTCGTACATTTGAGTAGTCATTTTTCTCACGGTTTGGTGAGGCCTATGCGCGCTACACCAGGCTCAGTGGTCAGAACCCCGTGAAAACGAACCATCTGAGCCACGATCAACATAGATTTACAAATCCATTGACACTATCATTCTAGTCCTTATCAGCTCACTTGGTAAACGCTAACTGCGCATATCGTGATCCCTATCCACTTCCGCCGGGGTTTTGACGGGGCACGTTTTCGTCTTGTCCCAAATCTACGTACTCCTTTTTGTCGTACCAGTTTTGAACGCTTCGTTACACGCTATCTTGTAACCATTTCATTCCCATTTGTTCCAATTTGTTTTCTCTCTTACTCATGTCGTTCCGTTTCTCACTTTCTCAATTCGGTTTGGCCTAGCATGCGTGTTCGCGCCAACCTGCTCCCGGAATCCAAACGACCATCGGCCTCGCTAGATCCACAGTCACGATTAGATGAGATCAGCGCCGATGAAAAGTGAGTTCCGCTCAACACACGTGAATGTGTAACTTTGTGTGTGTGTGTGTGTGTGTGTCTGCCTGCCTGTCTGTCTGTCTGTCGGTGCGCGTGTGTGTGTGTGTGTGCGATCAAACGTATATTCGCGCATAAAAAACATCCCTGTCACGCTGAGTTCCATTCATTTTGTCCCACATCAACTTGAATATGACAGTGCTCAAATTTTTGCGGAACTAATGCACCGAGGTGCACATTAGTCTAACAATACGTTTGTTCGCCTATTCTTTTATTTTTGTGTATACGTGCCAGCGTGTTAATTGGGAATACTAACACGGATGGTTACTTTAACTAGTTTCGCATTTGCGAAGAAAATTTTTTCTTCTATGTAATATATATATATATATATCACCAAAATCGAATTTGTGGCGTCAGCAGTGTGCATGGAAGCTCTTCATCGAAGAGTTCACAGAAGAACCACAACTGTGATTCGTTGATAATTGTTTGTCAGTTGGACTGAGCCAACCTTAGAAACAAGGGCAGAATGCCCCAGAATGTGCAAATTTATATATAGAAGCAGTAAGTAGTATCTGGACGCGTGAACGAAATTCGGAATGTATAATTAGAAGGTTGTTTGGACAAGAGATTACCGGGTACGCATTCCTGACGAGCGACAATAACCGCGAAACCGGTCGTGTGCTCCCGGGCAAATTTCGTTCACGCATTCAGATACTACTTGCTATTTCTATATATATATATATATATATATATATATTTCATTTCACCACATTCCCGTATTCACCACAACTTGCGGTCATTCCTCCACTGAGATTCGCATAATTAATTTAGGTTATGACAAATAAGATCCGATCAGATCAATGATACCAATGGTTTTCGAGTTGCTCATTGTCTAGAGAGTCCTGCTTGGCGTCGGGCGCTGCATTTAGAGCATTTGTGATCTACTCCACAGATTCTCTCAGATCTCGAGCATTGGATTGTGTCGATAATCGTTTTGATAGCTCCGATTTGAACTCAAGTAGACGATTATCGTATAAGAGCAGCCACAGACTAGGAGCATCAACCAAAGTTCTACTTCATTCTATGGGGATGGAACGGCGTGATCAACTCTATCGATCACCAATATGGATTATGGTCAGTTCCAGCCCAACGATGTGAGGGCGACGGAGGATGTAAAAAGAACTAATGTGGTCTCTTATGACGGGATTTTATTTTCATCAGAATCATTGTATGAGGAAGACAAAACCCAATTGAAGTGGCGCCTTTGTCGGTTTGATTGGCTGGGACAGAAAATGAACCTCCAGTGTCGCTCTGTCTGTCCTTAAACCAGCCAACTTGAGCATTTAAATCATCGATAATGATCAAGACGTCCGTTGGATGCATGCTTCATAGCAGTCTAGTCTTCTTTGGCGTTAAGAGAGCTGCCATCGGTGAAGGCACACACACACACACGCACACACGCACACACACACACACACACACACGTGATGAACAAGTATCAGCGTTTCAGTCGACTGTTGCTGGCACATATGAAACCATCCAAGCAAACTGCGTACAAATAATTGTTGGCTGGCCCTCCAGTCTAACACTCGGCTCTCGAGTTCAAGACAATCCTAACGCTACAATCCTTACAAGCTCTTTAAGCCTGATCACCTGTTACACGAGGTTGTATCTGAGCTTCGGAAAACGACTACAGAATTGGAATCTTGTACGCACGATTTGCAGACCTATTATAAGTTTATTTAAGCGTTTCAAGAGTTTAGTCTTTGGCAGCGTTTTGTCTTATTTGCTATGGTGAGTGACCGTTGAAAGCCGCCAAATGCAAAAAACATTTAGGTTTAAGTAATGCGTTTAATTTATTTTCTGTGTTTCTATTAACGCTAATGACAACCAAATCTATCGAACCGCAATCAGTCGTGGCATTTTCATTGGTTTCGATACCGAAAAAACGAAGATTGATAAGGTCTCCTGTAGAAAGGTAACCGGGCCGTTTGCGCAAGTGATACTTCGCAGAAAGAAGTCTCCATTTGGAACATTAATCTAAGCCTTCTATTGAAGTATCCAACCCTCAAGGCCGTGGATGTTAACACAGCACGGCAAAGTTACCCAAGCATCCATGAGGAAGCTTTTCAAAGTAGGTTACACAAGAATTTGCAATGGGTAAACAAATGAAGCAAAGTATGATGCAAAAGTAGAAGACAAGAACGGGGAAACTAAGCGATAGCCCACTTATCACTGCTTACTTTACTCGGTACAATAAACGGTGCAGTATTGATAATCCTACCAAACGACCGATGCAGTACGAATTTACTTTGTAATTGTGATTCACGTAAGATAATGGACCGGTACTCCCAATGGAGAACGATTAGGGTTCTCAATCGAAGCTTTTGGCTCTAAAGGGGAACCTGTGTGCAGAACATCGGGGATTGGCTGAATTGAAGTCCATCTCGTTGGATCAGTCATTCTTCCACTGATTTACCGGCTAGTTTTCCAGCTCAAATTAACCATCCATCCTGGAGGAGGACCGGGGGCCTGCTTTGTCAGACCCCTCCCTACCCATTGACCTTCCAGGTACGACGGAAGCTTCGGCTTGGAATAGACAGGCTTATTCATATGGTTACCACTCCTTTGAGAGCACTGTCCTCGACTCCGACCACACGCTTGTCTGCACCACGCCGTCCACTTGGTTGGGTGTGCGTTCGAAACGCACCATACAGCGTCGTTTACGTTGCAATGAGCTCTCTGATCCGACCCGTCTGTTAATTTTCTAAAACACAGTAGCTGGAAAGGTACGATTTTCCCGCAAAACAGCCTCAATGGAAACTAGTAGCTTGTGAAGAATGACTTGCATTCTACTGGCTTAGTGAGTGGTAGGGACAAGTCAATCGCTTCAAGCTGGTAGCCAATACGATGAAAGAGACGTGAACGCGAGACGTTCGCTCAAGGCCAGCTTACGCAGAGATCGCGAAATCTGACGATCTCAATTAGCTATTTAGGTGGGACATGCTATCTACGTGGGAAATTCCCATAAACCTCCATCCAGATGCCTTCAAGGAAGGGTATGAACAGCGACAACTTGTACGCAATGCGGAGCAATTTGAAACACAGTTTGGCTGGTCTTCAGCGTTAGCCCGTTTCTGGAACACGTTTTATGGTCTGTTTCAACAAACCCTGTTTCTCACACGGGGATCAGAAAAGAGTTAGTTCGAGACCTTGGAATGTCACGAATTGCCCAGGCTCCTATGACCTTCCCGGGATTTATTTACACATGGATGAATGAAGCTTCAGTCTTTATACTTGAAATTCCCAATATTCGAGAAAGTTTTCTCTTCTCGTGGCTCGTCTATTGTTATCTTCGGGTTTTGAAATGGCTAGCACAATGAATGCCCTAACCAACAAAGGTAATGGCCTAATCTCGGTAGCATCTATCATCCTTCTCAGATTGTACAACCCGCGAGACGGAACAGGCTCGAATGAATTAGGTTGGGTTTCCATCTGTTCATGAATAAATCGATCAAACCGTTACCCTTTGACATTTGTTTGAGCACCGTTTCGGTTACTAATGCCCAGTGATCATTGTGTTCCTAAATATTCATGCGGAATTTGACTTTGTCGCTAGATTTGCACTATAAGACCGTTTGTTGATAAATGGACAACTCCAGAAATGGATTGGTTCACAGAGAGTTGAACTGTCATGGCTTAAGTCTGGTTATGATCAACCGGCCACTTTCGCCGCACTTCGTCTTCTCCAGTGTAGTACGTCAATGCTGCGCTGTACCAACATTCCTTTTTTACTCTATCGTATAAGATGTTGAAGGAACGGCAGTCGGATGTGGCAGACGCTGCAGTCCAACACATCCTACGGGATAGAGTTTTTAACTTGGAATATGTCGATGATATTGCCTTGTTGAACGATAGTGCATAGGCAATTTACCAATCTTTGGACCGCTTGGCAAACAAGACATCTATATATATACATATATACATATGTACATATATATATATATACTAAGTGTGAATGTCATTCGCTTCTGGATCAAACACACGGGTTGTGTCTGGACTTACACAAAACCATCTGCCGTAAAACTCATTTAAACCTTTTATTTAGCCAGAATTGCTTGAATATATATACTAAGACCAAATGATGTAAGGAGTGTATCGAAGAATCGATGCGCCATGTATTGGTTTCTAACTGCGAACGATATAATGTTAGTAATACAACGTTGTTGGAAGACGCAAGGTGCATTACATCCACCAACAACGCTGTGTTATTAACATTATATCATTCACAATTGAATGTATATTACTTTGCAATCTTTTAATTTTTTAGGGTAAAAATCCTCGAAAGATGAATACTCTTGCTGCGAACAGCCACCGCTCATACTTCACACAGTGTTGATGAAGTAGAACACAGTGAAAATAGGCTCGTTCTTTTTTTATTTATTATCGTACCATTGAATCAGACACTAACGTTAACTGGGATATAAAAAAGAATGCGCGGCGATTGAGGAGCTTAACAGTTGATCCGAAGCATTACAACCACGATTAGAAGATATCCGTACGTTGTGATCCCATGGTTCCCAATAGCCAACAACGTTTATCACGAAGTCTTGAATCGATTAGACCGTTAACTATTGAAAGAGACATTTTTATTGTTCCGGTCTTGTTTTATCATCTCTTCAAATCTTTATCGATCAGGTAATAATGTATACCGTTTTTGCAGAAAGAGGATCACTCTCAACAGAAGGCTGCCAGCAGATGGACGCATACGAACTCGAGACCACATGTAAAAACCCACGACCTTATCGGCTTGACTACCGCCAGTCAGCAGCTTAGAAACTGATTTCTTAGATTATCTAACGCTCTCAGAGTTTCCTTTTTTGCCCGGGGAGTCAGTTGCCATAGGATTAAGTCAATCAACCTCAACGAATCAATCACACAGGCAACAACCAACCTCGTCTGTTGGCCAAATTTTCCCAGTACCATTCAATTTCACAGTGTTCTCAGTCATCTTGTTCAACCTACCGACACAATCTGCCCATTTTTTTTCTCACATCCTCTACCCCACCCCTCACCTGCCCGCTGTTGCCCGGTCCAAAATCCCAAATCTCTGGCTCCACCTCGTGCTACTCACATCTCATTGATCTCTTATCAACGTACGAACAGATTAACCTACGATGAAGTGAAATGTTGGGGCGATTCATTTGATTTGCTTATGCAATCTTCCGGTGAGTGGCAGTTTTGTAATTGATATGGGTCTCACTTTCTGATCTGCCTGTTTTACTATCTGGGTCTGTGTGTGTGTGTGTGTGTGTGTGTGTGTGTGCGTGTGCGTGTAAGTCTCTCTCTCTGCAATGGCACAGCCAGTCAAGTTAGGTTGCAGTAAGATTTCTCCTTTTATTCACGTGACCATAACTAAACCAATCACTTTTTTTCGCGGGTAGAAGTGGGACGGGAAGGAAGGGAGTGGTCTAAAGGATGATGAAATCACGACCTGTACTTACTGAACACTACAAATGTGTACACTTTTTCGTCCTGCTGAGATATCGGTTATGATGCCACACTTTGTTAACATTTCAAAGATCGTTAAATTTAGAAATTGATTATACTCGATCGTAGATAGGTTTTCTTTTATCCGTGCGAATTATCGATTGGACTTGAGTGAACAAATAAACCATTGCAATAAAATCGCCCTCGGTGAAGTTCGGTCTTGATTTCATGGTGTCCGTTCACTTTGACATTCGAATATGAGGACCATGGAGATTTGTAAACCGATCCGGTGCTCATGTTTCATCCTGTTTTTTTTCTGATTTGGGCATGTAAAGTTTGCACAACCAAATAACAGTTGTTTTGTTGGATAGGAAGATTTTAGACTAGAAATTATCGTTGGAAGACGAATGACAAAGAGGTACGGAAGGGATTGAAATAGAAAGTGCTGGAACGTATGCTCGCCATCGTAGTTTCCGATTTGGACTAGTCAATTGTTTGGTTGGATATTCGTGTTTTGGGTTTCCAAGCGATCGGAAACCCCCGATGTGAATGAAGTGGTGGATAGCATTAAATCGAGATGCGAATTTCAGAATTGGAATTTTTGTCCAGTAAACGCGTAAACGCAACAGCTCTCGACAAATAGCGACACGAATTCGGATCAGAAAAATTGGTCAGTCGAAATTCGAGACACCGGGAGTTAGTCACCAAGCCGCTAGGATTTACATCGTCACGATATCCACTGAGAATTCAAGAACTCATTTGTCTGTGTACTAACTGTCGATTCGGTCATTTGTGATCATTTGGAATAAATGGAAAATTTGTCAACTTTAAATGGAATTAAATATATATATACTACTAACAGAATGTCATTGATTTCGTCAGGATTTAAATCCGTGCATTCATACAACATACTTATTGATCTTGTGTGGTCTGTGTTGCTCTAAGTTATTTTTTTTCTGGTACATACATTTTCCGGGAAATACGTACATATATAATCCTAAAAAATGACTTATTTATTATTCATACAAACAAACAAACAAACAGAGATCACACTTGCGTGGACCATTTCTAACTGAGTAAAAACAACGAGATAGATACCATCTCGTTGTTTATTGATTGTGTTTTAATCTGTCCCAATGGGAGTGTAAATATGCGCACGTGTGGGTGACATCACGCATGAAAGACAGAGACAGAGAGTACATAGTTGCCGTTGGCGTTGTGAAACGCCGAGTTTCGTTTTATCTAATCTATTCCATCTTAGCATTTGCTAACATGTTTATCCTTTTTTCATTTCAAAACTGTAACAAGCAATATATTTGATGGGAAATACTGAAAAACATTTAGCCTGTTCAACTTCGGACAGCATACGTTTAGGTGTTGAATTGTGCGCGGGGTGGAAATTCGTAAAAGACCGAACGAAACAGATCATTGTTGTTATTTGTCAATCGTATTCCTAAAGTGTGCATATCCTTTTCCGCACATTATGATGCATGATAAAGCAAGAGTGCTTATTTGATATGTTCGCCAGCAATTAATCTACGTACATCAGTACGGGGATAATTTTTCATACATTTACCTGGTTGCCATTAGATTACCGAATCGATTGATTTGAAATATATCTAACCATTGAAAAAATCATTCTAGGTGCAGTGTCTGTTGTAAAACGAACACTAGTCAAGCAGGAACACTGTTACCACACACCCAACAATGAGCGTGACCTGTTATCGCGTACTGTCCATTTTGTGTTCGCGTGTGTTTGGCGACTGGCCAAACTACTCCAAAGCATTGCTCTTTTTTTCCATTGGATATTCTGCCAAGATTATAGATGCGTTGAGTTTAACTTTGTACGGTTTGATTTTGCCGGAAAAAGTAAAGAACTGGTAGTTCCCGGCTGATTACCAATGGAGTCTGAATGTGAAGTTTCACGATTATCACACCAAAACTTGAGGTAGAAATAAAGAAGAATTCACAGAGACTGTGGACTGTCAAATTTCCGGTTTGGAATTCACAAGATCGTTCTGAGTGCATGTAGTAGTGGGCATTCCAAACCCGGTTCATTGGAACAATATGTGTACTTGGGAATTTCGACGTTACATTTGCTTACAATTTAGCCAGAAAAAAAGCTATTGCTTGGAACCGGTTCATCAAAGCAACATTGAAAATCTACAGTGTGATAGAAACTCTGCCGAAATGAACATTCAGGCGAAAACTATGACGTGTGAGTTCCGGACCACTCATCTATCATTGGTCATTAGGTTCCAAGCTGAAATGGGAGCGTGAGAAATGAATCAAGAAAGTACAGGTGATCAATAAAATTCATTTTTAAATGAATTAATTTGTTACACTGTATTACCGGATCAACTGTGTCAAACGGTATGTTCGACAAATGTATTCACCATGGAGACAGTTAGTTTTCAGTTTATGAATATGTTCGTCACAGTAGCTCATTTGTGATGGACCATGGGAGAGGAAAAAAGATATATGAGCAGTAAACAGATGACATCCTGAAAAGCATCACACCAACTTCGAAGAGATCATATCATTCGTTTCTTCTGGCTACGAGTGAGAGAGAGAGAGCGAGAGAGAATTCTGATGTGATTGCAAAAGTAACGACAACATTATCTTCATCGCTGTCGACACCAACGGTGATAACAACACCAGTGTAGTATCACGAGCAGCAACAATAAAGAAAAATAATAACAAGAAGAACGACGACGACGTTTTTTTTGTCAGAAACGCGAAAAATAACAAAAACAATCCAAGCAACGGAATTTGATGTTTACAGGTCAATGCTCCCTAATTTGGCTCTGTTCTATTCCATTTACGTGAATAGTTACGAGGCTATGACAATAACCGATCGATCAAATGTAGTCCATATCAAATGGGTAACACGTGATCGATGAACAAAATAGTAAAAATGTAGTTCAAAGATGCATATCGGATGCCAGTTTTTCGTTCAAAACAGAAGAAAAGAAAAAAAATCACAAATTTGTCTGTGCAAGCTACCCAAAAACCAACGAACTGACTGGATCCGTTGATTGCTCGAATGACCAACTGATTGAATGTCAGGCTGATTGATTGATTGATTGATTGACTGACTGATTGACTGAATGGTTGACTGACTGATTGTTTTGAATAGAGTAATGGAAAATCAGTCCTATGCGTTTTCGTGCATGAAATTGTATATTTGTATTCTCTGGTCGAATGGTTTTTAGGTTGGAAGCTGTATTCTTCCTCATCATTGTCTAGGTAAAATGGTTTGTAATTCCGAATTGCTACGCAATTCAAAAGTCAAAACCGGAAAACTATGGTAAACTTGCTTTGGAACAATTTAGGTGGCCCTGTTGCCAAGCAAATCTCGCGCATGGTTCCGTACTCTCGGATTTCGGTTCCCGCGTTGACAGTATGGGTATAAACTACTAACGATTCCTAGCATAACGAGAAACGAGTAGCATTTTGTCTCCGAAAAAATTTTCACTATCGATCCGAGTGTTGAAATTTCGTCACGATCCATGTAATCTTACTTTCTAAACAAAATAAGTCGATGAATGTGACTTTGTTTTTTACACCAATCGAATGCCTGTGAAAGTAAAATTCGCGTGGTATGTAAGACTGCCTTTGAATACGTCAGTGGAATGAAAAATAGAAGAACCATTTATGGGATGAAAGTGTTTTTGTTAAGCTAATAGCCTCTGGTTCCAAGTCACCTAATATTAACCAAACATAGATCGATCAATTCATGTCTTTGATGATTATTACCTTCGAAGCGTGACTTCCACGGGTGTTTCAGCATTGATTTCCGCAGCTTTGATCAATATCTTCGACTAGACAGTCCGCGACATCACAGCCTGTACAGCCAGTCGTCAACGAGCCTTGAGGAGCAAATAAATGCAATCCCGGAAGACACTGCGACCAGGGAAATGCGTCTAAGATCATCATCTTACTCGGGGACCGGCTATTGATCTCGAATCTTTGATTTCTTCTAGTCGTTATCGTGTCTTGGAAAGCGTTGTTAGGATAATTTTTAGTTTCTGGTAAGGAATCGATCTTTCGAATGTATCGTATGATTTTTCACGTAATAAATTTCGAACCGGTTTGAACCATAGTCTTTGATGGTCCAATCAAAACCGGTACTACAAGCCATGAATATGTTCGTATTTAGCGTCACCCTGTCCGGTAGTGATGCCGTATCGATCAGTGCACCGAGATGTAAGTAGTTTTTCGGGCGACAAATAACCTGTCTGCTCCGAAACCACACATCGGATGTTCTTGATCGGCAGTGATGGGATTTCTTGACAGAGTGTAGCATGATCAGTGTGAACACGATTATGATGAGTCCCCAGTTTAGTGATTAATTTCGACTCGGGAAAAGTTCCAACCTCGGCTCACATGACATTCACATACTTGTACACTCCGAATAGGCATGTCACACCAGAATGTACTTTGTGTCGTCAGCGGATAGTCGTTGCGTATGTCTACCGATCGTCTACCTTTTCATGTTATCTTTGCCTGTGGTAGATAAGGCTGGAAGAATCGACGTGGTGGTCATACCATGACTTGGAGCAGAGTTATGAAATGTTTACCCTCGGTTTTCACTCCGCTTGGTGTTTCTCGTCTTCCTAATTGGGGTCCACGTGATGCCGAGTGTTGTCATTTGGAGACGCCGAGAGATATGGCTCAGAATCGACGTCCATGGCACAAATTCTACGTGGCTTGTCAGTAGGACCCATGCTTCTTTAAGAATAATCCGAAAATAACCCAAATCTTACAAAAATTGTACGTTGAAAACAAAAAAACGAGTGTTCTCTCCCTGTTCTACACATGCTTTCAAGACGATGTAAAATAGACGTACCATCTATCGTCAGCAGTGCACATGTCTGGACAGAACAGAACCGGTACAAGCTCTAGTAACCGCAAGACCGGTCATGTGCTCCCAAATAGAAGTATGTTTAGTCACTCAGTTACTACTTACAACTTATATCTAGTCTGATAGCATTCTACTTTCGTTCCTAGGGCTGGCCGAATCCAGATGACAATAATTACCAACTAATCAGTTGTGGTTCTTCTGTGGACTGTTCGACGAACAGCCTACATGCACACTCTTGGCAATGCAAGTTATATATATATATATATAGAGAGAGAGAGAGTTGAGAAGGCGTACGCTGAGTTAATACGTTTATCGTGACGTTTCGATCCAAACTAGGACTCGTTGTCAAACGTGAATGAGTGATTGAATGGGATCGCTAGTTTCGTTCGGTTAAATATATATATATATATATATAATGCTTGTATGTGTATAGCGTCAAATGAACACTGTTCACTCTGGTGATCCAAAGGAACGGATCACTTTTCCCTGTCTTCACACGATTTGGCAGGGAGTGACGAAGCACCACAACAATTAGCCGTAATCTTTGGTTTCACTGAGCCAGGAGATATGCTGGAAATTTAGTCGTTATCCCATTTTATTAACCATGTGCATATCTCAAATAAGACTCATGAGAAGCCCATGTTAGAACGAATAAAATGAGGTTTATTTATAACAATTTGAAGCATGTATGGTTACAACTTTGGCATTCGTGAACATTATCGATCCATGAGCTGGTCGCTCTCCCTTTCAGTCTATTTTCGGTCAGTTTGATGTGGTATTAGGCAACTCGAGTGTGACATTATTTTTTTAAATCTCACATATCAAAATGTTGTGCAATTTGAACGGTACTACTCTTTGTGTAAGTAGCTCGTACAATTATCACTCCGGGTTATCTGATCCATTTTGGACAGGGTAAAGATTGAGGTTGTCATCTCTTACGGGAACCATACTCAAGTGTTTGGCTTGTTTCCAAATTGTAAAAAAATCCACTCAACTCACGATAAACATGTTTACAAAAATTTCGATGGAGTGCAACGTGGAATTTGTTTGACGAAAAGCAATCATTTTCTCAAGGTGTACTTTTTTGCTAAAATTAGGCAAATATCTTTCGTAAACACAGGGACAAATTTTCCCTCGATTCGTATTGCATCCGATCTGGATCCGTCCAAATGACTTTTGTCATCTCATTCGCACTCATGGCGAACAACTTGGACGGATAGAAGAAGTGAAGAGAAGAAACGTTTTTTTTTTGTCCATTTAACCTAAGCATTTTCCGGGTCACCACATGCCATCTTGAACACGAACTACATTATCCATTCGTCAATTTGCTCCCGTCAACATTTTTCATTGCACTGCGAGATAATTACACTTTCTATCCTAGTGCATTCTTAATTTCACATATTTCGTATTTATTGAGATTCGTGGTATTTAAATAATAATATTTCTCCCGTTCGGAACGAAATATTGATAGTATTCTGTTTCCGGACTAAAGAACAGAACTGTTGTTGGGAAATTCTAACGAAATTCTATATAAGTCAATAGTCACTTTTAAATACGATCGATCTTTTCCATACGAAGCATGAACTTGGCACAGGTTATTCCTTTAATATCATGCCAGTGATTCCCTTATTTAGTTTAAAAATGTTGTCTAGGATTACATCAAAAAGTGTTAAATAAGTAAGTTTCTCTAATCATTTAATCACTTCTTATATTGTGGTATCGAAAAATTTCACTGTCGAGATAACAACTTAGAGGATTGATGTAGCGCGCTTGAATGACCTTAACCCAAGGTCATCTTTGATACAAATAAAGATCCGTCGTGGATGCAAATTGTCCTGGTCTTGATCAACCACGACTGTTAAACCTCGGTCAACGCAAAAATATCTCAGTGTTTAAAGACGTAACTTTAAATTGTAAATTCATGCGTACTTGTGGTTGGAATATTCGACAAAATTGATATTTCTTTCGAACAAACGAGATTGTTGGCATTTTTCGAACGGAAACTAGAAAATCAGGACCAATTGACGTAAGGAGTGTATCGAAAAATCGATGCGCTAATTGTGAATGATATAGTGTTAATAAGACAGCGTTGTTGGTAGATTTAATGTGCCAACGTTTCGACTACCGTGGATAGTCCTTCTCAAGGCAAGTTTTACAATGCAAACTAGGACAAATCCCAAGTCGTTTCAAACAAATTCTTGCAATTATCGTATGACATCGGGATTTCCTTTTTCTTGTCATGACGACCTTATTGTAGTGTATCAACAAATGTAATTAGGGGGAAACCCGTAAACAATTCCATAATATTTGCCTACAAATTTATTTCTCGTAAGTTCTAGAACCATCGGCATTTTGAAAACGAAATTTCCGGGCTATACATAGTTCGGCTACATATATATATATATATATATATATATATATATATATATATATATATATATATATATGTAGTGTACACTGGATGCATAATACTTGGACACATTTCGACGTCAGAGATGACCTGGCCACGTCCAGCTGTACAAAGATTTCGTGAACCAGGTGTGCATCGTTGCTTGAAAAGCTCAACGGAGGCTAAATGAATTTTTTTCCATATCGTGTTTTCGGCATTAGTTTGATCAGCTAACTAATTAATGACATATCCGAGTGAATGATTCCATTTATCTCGGTCTCACCAGAAAAGATTTGTTACTCTCGAGTAAACGAAATGAATATTTAGTACAAACTTTTCTTTTAATTGCCATCAAATTTTGGTCAACACCAATTGATCAAACCGTTCCGAGGACTATCTGTTCCAAATGGTCGAGCCCAACTGCTTTGGCAGTATCCCCGCATTGTAGAATTGTCCTCACCATGTTGGTGGATCTCATTCCGGCATCTGATTGGTTGATTTTGGATCCATTTGGTTAGATAACTGCATAGAGCATATTGAATTGTCAATTCACAATCCCGTCAAGCATAGTTTCACTCGCTATGGTTCTGGCCTAAGTTCTGAATATGATCTGCTTGGACCTCGAAAGTCTCGGATACATGCGCCCGATTGTCGAGATAACGTTGACCACGTTTGGCGGCGATTCACCCCTACGGATGGAAATGGACGAGCGCGCCTGTCAACGTGTACTGTGCACTGTCACACTTTCGTATGGTCAATCCAATCGAAGGTTTAGCCCGGGCAGGAATGAGAAACGTTAGTCGTATGGTACTTGTCTCAACAGCCAAATAACTGCCCTTTTCCGTGTGCATTGGCCATCTTTCTAAGCCGGTCAGTACTACTGCGGGCAGACAAACGTTCGGTCGAGTATCGGACACCAATTGAGTAGGTTCAGAACCACATGAAACATATTCAAGCATGAGCCACAAATTAGAATATCGACCGATGACGTGTCATAGTCAACTGTGATAATTTGTGTTTATGGCAATCGTACATTTTTGATCGTTAATATATGACCAAATTAGGGCAAACGTTCAACCTGTGTGCAAAAACGAATCAACGAACCGGAATGCGACTAAATATTGTCTGCTTTCAAACAATAGTTAGAAAATTTACTGATACGTTAAGAAAGTTATAAATTCAAAATAAATTGCCTTAGTTTATTCTAGGTAAAAAATGATTTGTCACACTCAGATGACCGATTAAATTTTCATGTAAATCAAGTATGTATCCTTTTTCATACCAAATCATTTTCATTGGATAAATTCACCATTAATTTCAATTAATAATATTCAATTTGGTATTGATTTGACCTTTTGCTTACTTTTGACTAATAAACCAAACACCGTCTTCGTCTGGCTGGAGTTAAGAGCATTGGACAATTCTGTTCGCAAAGTACCATTCACTTCAGACAGGCTTATTGAACGTTGGTCAAAATACTTTATGATATGTTCCTCCAGTTGTATGTTTCACATTAGGAGGGATGATCAAAATTTCTCCGGAAACACACGACCGGTTTGGCGGTTATTGTTGCTCTTCTTATTCTTAAATGAACCTATCATCCACTCACGCTTCTAACGATTCAACTGAGATTCTAGTGAGAAACTAAGAAAGAAGCGCAGCGCACTAGCATATGGATGATTGGACGGGCGAGTACCGGGTACGCATACCTGAAGAGCGGCAATAACTGCGAAATCGGTCGTGCTTCCGGGTAAGTGTTGTTCACTTATCCGCATGCGAGACACACTACTGAGAAAAACCAATACTTCCGGGCCTTGTTTTCCTTTTCTGATGGTTAGTCTTACCTGACGGAAGAAAAGAATTCTTCCGACGAATCACCTTGTGAATCCTAAACTAAAGATCTGATAGAATGGTATTTGCGAACGGGGGATGGACTGGCGTGTCCCGTCGTCGTGCGTACCGCCATGGCGGACACACTCAACGAGCAATAACTTGTCTGACTAATTTTGTACTGTTTTTTTTGTGATTTAGTGCAAGACTGTTGTGTTGAATCGAGATCGTTTCGGGCAAAAAACGGTACAAATTCGTTCAAACGTTGATCAATTAATTACTTATGACATGCACATGAGAGTAAGAAAAGCGACCACCAACTCGTCTATCGAGAATTTCGATTCCATACCATTAGGTTTTGGTCGTTTGGTCAGAGATTGAAATCAGTTAAAAATCGACACCATCCATTGGATCTAGGCAGGCAAAAGTCCCATCCGCACTAAATAGACTTTAATTGTGTCATTTTCAATCAAAAATTCGGAACGAAACGATTCTCCCATAGTGAAATTCGAGCAATTCAATTCCTGAGCCAATGTTTCGTTGGTTCCAGACGCTATTGGTGGGACGCTACGGTTCACACCACATTCTCCAGCTATTTGTCATATGATATGTTGGGGATGTTAAGAGGTTTTCCAACGAATTAGTCCATCAATCATTCGGGGGTTACAATTCCAGGGTCTATCACCGTGCGGTTTTCACCGTGTACACTACCTGTCCTCGTGGTTTTTTTCGACTAACACAATGATCGGTCGGTTTTTCATACCAATCGGAAACCGTTGAAGCAGCCAATAGACCTCGTACGGCTCCTGCGAAGTCCCACATGGTGAACTATTTCATGAAAACATTCAGTCCCCTACTACTAACACAAATCAAGTAGCCGAGTTCTGTGGGTCGTACCCCAAACTTTCATCATGCTTAGGATACCTGCAAATAAGTCATCTATTAGTAGGGGTCGATCGCAGCCCGTGACCGTGCAAATCAGTGATGAATAGGTGCAACATCATCATGTGGTGAAGTTGAAGAAGCTCTTGACGGCCTTCCCAGTAGCGTAATGGGTAAGGCGTTCGACTCCGAATCGTTCGTCCCGGGTTCGCGTCCCAGTTCGGGCGCGGTCCATATGCACTGCTGATAATTCCTAACAAGTTGGATGAAACAGCTATACACTGCTTAAATGGTTTCTTAGTGGTGAGTTGTGCGATGATAGCACAGAGTGATTTGTTTCCTTGAGTTCCACATCGCACATGTAAATGAACAAGCGCACCTCCTTCTTCCAGTATGACCAATTGGTCGTCCATTTCAGCCATTCCTTTTGACTTTCAAAAAACAAACGATTTCACCTTCCTACTGCCATGATCAAGAACAGATTAACTTACAGCAGTCGCCGTGCTTTCCGCCCGGTTGATTCTTCGCTCAGTGCTCAATATTCACTGTCATGAATAGCCGAGATATGCGACATCCTATTCGGATTAAACCATTTGTGTATACACGACAGTCCCCGCGCAAACATGCATACAATGACGAGCCTGGCTACTCAAATCCATTGAGGCTTTCCTATCCGCGGTCTGTGGTTCGCGACCACGGGGTATGCAGAGTCAGTGAAAAATCCTAGGGACGGCCACTTCTGGGGACAATTTGCATACTGGTCGTGTAGTTCATATCTGTCTCAAGTTGCATGAATGCTTGTAAGCGAATGGTCCGATAGCTCCGTCTTGTAATTTTCGATGCATCAATCCGGGTTTATGTCTCATTTGTCAAGATTCCAGACAAGTCCGCATGTGTCGAAACCATACAGTCTCTGTCGTTCTTAATTCTGCCATCCATGTGTTTCCCTTCCTCGTTCCTCTTACTTGCAAGTAGGCAAGAATTTACTCCCGATTCGATTTTCGTGGTCTGGGGGTTTGGGCCCCTCGCAGTCCATTTCCGTGAGAAGAATAGGCCGAGGACAGTTTAATTGCTTGAATATAAACACTAATGGTAGGAAGCGAATTCTATTCACGTTTCCCGACTTCTTCGACTGACGTTTATCGTCCGTTATTTCCCGTTTAGATTCTCTCGGTCATAGTTGGATTGACTGACAAGCAAAGCTGCGAGTGAATTTCCCTGTCCATTCCTTTAATCCCGGCGGTTCTGGGATCGATTTGTTTTTCGACTAGAATTCTAACCTCATTATTTTGCATGCAGTTCTTTTGTAAAGATTCGCTTGTGGCGTATTTTCTCGGATTACTATGCACGACAAATTAGGGTATTAACAGTCACGCAGAAATGTACAAAATCAGCCTGAGGCTTGATCTTCTTTTCGAATTTGCATATTCCTCTTTCTGTCCCAAACAGGCCGTTTGGTCGAGAAACAAAAGTTAGATAGTCACTTCCCACATAGACTTAGCCAACAATGGACAGGTTAGTCAAATCAGGCATACCATATGACCAATCGATCTTGGACGCGTGGGAGCATTGGATTAAAGATGTTTCGAATGGTTTTATACCCCAATTGACAGTGGGGAACTAGACCAGTCGCGCGAGATTCGAAAAGTCGAAAAGTAATGCACATTAATAAATCCGACCTTGAAGAATGTTGCCGCGCGGTAGTTCGAACGTTGATTTTTTGCAAACGCTGTGAATCATGCTGATCTTTTGCGTCCTGAAATCTCAAAAACAATGTAATTCTTCGTTGGAAAAACTGGAAATGTATGTGGGGCTTATAGTTCAACAATTTTTACAAATTATTTCATCTCATTGGTTCCTCGCCACTGGCTTTTCGGAATGCTAACTCGAAGATAAATTTAACGGGCCACACGTTCGAAAAATCAACCATTGAGTTTTCAGTTTCATGAAAATAGCGAAATTTTCTCTCTTCTGTGGGGCAACAGAGTAACCAGAAATGTGTGATACACTTTCCATGAGTCAATCAACAGAAGATGACTTAGTGTGAGAGATTGTCCGCATTTCCTCATCCAGTTTCCTGATCTAGTATACAAAAATACTGTTATCTATACGGAGATACAATTAATCTCACAGTCATCTTAATCCGAAAAAGTTCTAAAGTCGAAGGCGAGGAAGTAACTTTGATTAATGCCACCTAGTTTGGTCAAAAATAGCACGTAACACGATTCGTTCATCAGTATGGAAAGTTGGCAAAAATGTCTCAGCTTTGACTACACATCGTTCCAACAATGAATGAGAGTATGAAGATGAACTCGGTGGCAAATGGCTTTGGTCGAACCGTTTTGGCACATGCAATCGAACGTTTGGCAGTTCCGTAGCTGAAGTCAATCGATCCGAAGTTTCACGAGTGAGTCTGGGGGAAGACGTATGCCGCATCTCCACTGAGGCGTCAATACAAGGTGTGTGTGTGTGTGTGTGAGTGAGTGTGGGAGGGGGGACTGGCAACCTTGGCCCTGAAACTTGGAATGGCATAGAACTACACGAGGTCTCAATAGGTCAAGTGTGGTAAGCGGTCTGGAAACAGCGAGTTGTCGCCTCCCACCAAAGCGGCTGGCGGTTCTGGGATTTTAACCTCTGACCTTTTTAGGTTGACAGACACTTAATCCAATTGACCACTGCCGTTCAATGACTGAGCTGGTGACGTTCAAAAATCGTAAAACCAACATTCAACTCACCATGAAAGTACTGTACAGCTGTTTAATCCGGTTTGTTTGAAATCGTTAGCAGTTTATATCCACCGCGTCCGAACTGTCGCGTGAGCAGGGAATAAACGATTGCGAACCGCGAACACCCTAGCCATTACGTTATTGGATAGGACCTGAACGGTTTTTTGAAATTCATACTACGGTGATGTTTCACCTATCCGTTAATGACATGTAAAACCACGGGCCGTTGGCACACAGCAGTCGACTTCCACTAATTAGTGACGTCTCTTCTGGTGGCTATAGTACGACAAGGACCTTAAATCTGACCTACAGAGTTTGGCTACTTGTTATGTGTTAGTAGTAGGAGATAATATTTTCACGAAATAGATAGGTGTAATATCATCATGTGGTAAAGTTCAACAAACAGCCGAAAGCCTCTCCGGTAGCGTAGTGGCTATGGCATTTGTGACTCATAATCGTTCGTCTCTATGGTTCGCATCACAATACGAGCTCGGTGGATAAGCAGCGCGGACGAGTTCGAATAGGCCAGATAAAGTAGCTGCACAATGTCTCCAAGATTGATACCTCTTATCTCCTGCTACTGACTTAGGTTACTATTTTGTTTGAAGTAACCAATCAGGTTTAAGCGTATGTTCACACACACACACACACACCAACAATTATGACAAGCAGACACGCACTAGGTCACGGATGTATGAACACGTGATTCGTCAATCGATCCAGTTTGAATTCGTCATTCGTTTCGTCCGACCATGCTGACTGTCTGGTTTGCTGACTTTGTCCATTGCTCGCCAGTTCTCTGAACTGGTTGCAATCTGTCCGTTAATTTGGAATAGCCATATAGTTCATGTAGTTTGATAATTATCGGTTTCTCACATTAGGATTTCGTGCCTACATAAAACTGGACATAAAATAACCCTGGTTTGGTTCAACTAGACTGTAAACATCGAATCTAGCCTCGGTCCCCTTTGTCGACGGCCATAATCAAGACATGTTGAGGATGGGGAAATTCTCGTTTGGTTCGAATTGTTTATTATCCTAAACGAGCTTGCAGAAAGTTAGTTATTTCTTTTGCCAATGCTAAAATCGGGTGTCGTTTTTGGCTGTGATAAATTAGCAAACTGAATTTTATCACATTAGAGTCCTGGTTTCAGAACCATTCCACCCTAGGCGGGAATCGGACGGAATTATGGGAAAATCTGTTGATGCATGGAGTCCATCTTTGTCCTAGTTACCGAGTATGAGTTTCTGTGTGCGGATATGTGCATGTGTGTTTTTCATATCCAGTTTGTTTTTCTTAACTCACATATCATTTCCAGATCCCGGTTGCTCATTGGCTCATAAATTACTGGCATAATTTTTGTTCCACAGCCTACAGTCTACAGGGAGATGAACAAAAGCAAAAACAATTGTTCGTTTACGGATAAAATTTGGCCATAGTTATTTATGCCCTTCATTCATAAAGATATTCGAATTTGATCTGGCAGACCATATTTTCATTTCATGAGATGGAGAAAGAACCTCAGACAAACAAATCTTTATGGCTCGTATTGAATTGAAGTGATTTGGTCATTTGATAATTGAATATTATTTTATACATGTTTGAAGCATGAGTAGTGCAGTGAAAGAGACACGCCCCATAGCCGCTAGGATCCGCTACACCGGAAGTGGAACACGGGGAAACTTGACCCTGGAACTTGAAATGGCAGAGAACCGCATAAGGTCACGCTAGGTCAGATCTGATAACGAACCGGGGTACAGCTATTTACCACATACCACCGAAGCGGTCGGCAGATCTGTGATTCGAATTCTGACCCTTTCGATTATAGACTTTTAGTCCAATTGACCATCTCCGATGTGTGATCAGATGTAGATATTGGTACAGTTGAACATTTATTCTTGGTCCCGTCGAGAACGAAATCAGACATGTCGACCAAATTCGAAAGTAGCTAGAACGTGATACATTTGCGAAAGAGTATTCGGATCATCCGTGAGGAAAAAACGAATGACGGCGAGGAAAAATCCCTACTCTATTCACTCGATATCGACCACCTTAGCAGTGTATTCATTCCACTTGGGTACTTTCGTTCCAATTGTGTAGCATTGTTAAAGTTACAGTTACGGCAGTTTGAGACGTTCTATTCCAGCATGCACTCGGATATGTGGTGTATGTTCCGTTTTAGTCTTCTTCTTGATAAACATTTCACGTCCATGTGTCTGTCCGTCCAGCTTGTTGAAACGTAACAACAATCCTATCTTCCTATTCCTCATGATTGTAACTAAAACCGTTTTTCAAAGCGATCCCAATAAAAGCTTCTTAAGTTTGGCATCACTTAAATTGTACGGGAACTCCGTCTAATCGTTCCCAACTTGTCTGGCAAATCTCTAGGAGCATTCTTGATACAATTGCTTTATTACGAGTGTATCCTAAGCACAAAGCTTGGAGGAATGTTGTCTAAATTTTAGTGAATTGTTAGAATGCTCTTATGAGAGCTTTCTTTTCACCCTTTTTGCTTCAATGATATCAATGTCTAGCACTCTTGTTTAACTGGGCTCGTAGTTACCTGGGCGAGCCAAGGGTCATCCCGTTTCATATCGGCGATGATCTGAGCAATTTATCTCCGGTCGTTTGAAAACTGAACGTTCCCGAACTTTATCGTCATCCTGTCCCGCTCTACTTTTCCTGATCGTCCTTGTACCCAGGGTGATGTTTACCCGTCTGGAATTTAGTCCATGCTCTCATATTCACTGATCTTCTTATGCAATTAGTTGTGTGCTCACATCACGGGGGGTTTTATTCGAAATTCTGTGTTTGATTGCCGATGTGTCTTGCTAGTCTCATTTTAATGTTTCCCTGTGATCTCTCGAGGAATGAATTCAGATTGTGAAGCCGAGATACGGTTTCGGTTAGTCGTGATTCCTCCGTCTCCTTTAACCAAACTGATCAATAGTTCATGTCCTTCGAACGTGTGTTTGTGCGAAGTTTATTTTGGTGATGTTAGAAGATTCCTCACACTTCCTCTCTCACTCTAACTCCGAAGTTCACATTGGCGAAAAATTACTTGTGCTCTATCATCGAGCCTAGTGCCAACCTTGTTTGACTTATATTGCAATAATACGGCATATTTTCTCCCTCCATTTTATCACAACCGATAATATTTTATTCCCAAAGTACTCCGATGATGCTCATGTGTGTCTGACAATACAAAAATAATGGAACAATGCAATCCTATCGGTCGGTACTGGTTATCTTGGTCAGTTACTCGAATCCATTTACAGTCATATGCCTAGTGAGAGTGATGATGTGTTATTCATGCAGTTGTTTACACAAACGTGAAGCCACACCATGCATCGACAAGGGTTCTGATCACCGACAGCCAATATCGAACCCCCAATATTAACAATAGCAATAACATTGTCGTAATCACAATAAGGGAACAAAGAACACGAACATGAAAGGGCATTCATAAACAAAATACAGTCGAATTGACTCTGTCATGATGACGAAAGTTGCAGAGATCCTTAAGTTGACATGTGCATTCAATCGGAGTTCGTGCGCTTTTCGGAACTTTCGTGAAATGGTTTCGCAAACCGTGTAACCGTGTGACCATTGTCTTGTCTTGACAACACCTGTTGCCTTTGATTGAGAACGACACGTGAACAAACTTAATTCGGTGATTCTGATTAGTACGCACGGGACCTGGAAGCGCAGTGGTTCAAGCCTTGTACGTGATGGCGAATGTGCATCGCTGATGAACTCCAACAAGAGGGGAACTCTGGTGCTTCTCGAGTGTGTAAGGTCGACCGGATGGCCTGAGGTTCGTTTGTAAGACGGAGTCAGAGGAACTGTCAAGAAAAGAAAAAACAAAACAATCTCACATACACTACTCAAAAGTAGTTGCGAGACGCTTGAGATCTGATTAACCTGTGAAAATTGTTTCCGTTGCAGATGAACTCATCCAGTTGAAAAGCTAAATCTACATAAGGTAATTTCTTTTTTGCGCAGTCGGCTGGTCCTCTGGGGGCGTGCGATTAACGAGGTCAAGATGAGAGAATAGCGAATTACACTCGCCTATGGAACAGTCGATATGCGGTTGCATCAAATTAACACTTAACCCATTGTAACAGTCCGTGAAACCACTCACTGTGGTGAAATGGCTTTCTTTTTTTCCAACCGGTGCGAAGTCCAGGGTAGAGGTAAACTATTCTACTGCTAACCAGTTGTCAAGCGAACTCAAGAAGTGACTGAAAAATTGAAAATCAACAAAAACAACAGTGAAACGCAAGCGGCTAAATAAACCTTACAGGGGGCCGTTCGCGTAGTTTCGGATATTCATCCACCCATTCTATCATATACTTTTTACCAACAGATGGCATTTTACATTGGAGTCAGCTTGAACGTTCTTCGTACAACCAGTTAGAGCGCACGGGATCGATTGGTAATATTTTGACATGACAATCAAATTTAGGTTCAGTGTGAAGATTACGTTATTGATCAACGAAGAACAGTTTTGATCTTTTATATTTCTAATGGAATATCAACATCGGGCATGTCTTTGCATGAGGCTTGACCCAACCGTTTGAGAAATGAGTGCGAAATAAATAAAATTATCATATGACTGTCAGTTCGTTAGTCTATCGAACTGAATTCTCTTTCTATGATAGATTTCGTTGTGCAATTATCGATTATGGCTTTCCGAATAAATACTAGGCAGATCCGAAATAACCTGTGTTCAAATATCGGATATATTTTAATAAAAGCATCAATAGTCTGTGAATAAATGAGCATCCGTGTCGACCAATAAATGATTCACTCAATGAGTATTAGTAAACGAAAACAATAACTATATATTATCAACAAACACGGATGCTTATTCCATTGCGTATTTCTATTGTCTTGTCCTCGGATGGTTCTACCAGCGTTGGGTTTTTATTTTGCCCTCTGCGATGTAGAGAACCTTAACTAGCTCAAACCGGAAATCGGTTTGCAGTTACGTATGTGAAATTCTCATTGAACAGTGTTTATTCATACAAATCAATCTGTCTCTAATACTCCGTTTGTACGATTTATTCCCGTTACCCGGTACACTGTGCCCCAAAATTTAGCTGGTCGAAAAGTATTCCGTGAATTTTTACGTTCCGAATACAGCGAGGAAAACATCATGTTTTGGTTAGCATGCGAAGAATTGAAACAAGAAACCAATCCGGAATTGGTAGAAGAAAAAGCAAGACTTATCTACGAGGATTTCATTTCCATTCTATCCCCGAGAGAAGTAAGAAACCACAAATTTGACTGAGTCTAATTTGATATTTTATACTATCATCTCTTATTAAGTTTCGTGACTTATCTGTCTGATTGTCACTTGACTTGGTTTTGTCTTATCAAATATTGATCGTATGATAGTTGTCGTACGAGTATATCAATTTATTTCACGGGGACAATTCTCGTTGTACGAATTAATTTTAGACTGAATTTATTCGATAATGACAATTTTGACCTGTTACAGTTTACTGGTTTATCGATGTGACATGCTGAGATGCGGTCATGTGGAGATTTTCCTTTCAATTCGAGCATTGTAGATGTCCTAGCTGATCCGGCCATGATGTTTGGATATGAAATTTCCCGGTTCGAATCGCCAATTATCGTTCGATAAACTTATTCGGGTTGACAGCCCTCCGTTGACCACGGCTTCATGCCGTGAAAAATACTGCATAGTTTTATTTCCTTCCTATTACGAGTACAAATACGAGAAAATGAACACTTTGTGCATGTTGGGTTAGGCGATGCGTGAAACTTGCACGATCGTCAATGGTTTCACCAAATTGGGAAACCATCTTTCCCGATTGGTCAGGTTTGGTTGTCCTTATTTGACTTTCCACCCACAAAATTGTCACTTGATTTATCGACCGGGACAGATGACACTCTGATGCTCCCCATCTTGTTACCAATCCGACAATCATCAAAGTCAAAATGCACACACGAGTTACACATTTTCGAGGGCAAAATTGCAAGTTGTATTTTTCGCTCGCATTGGCCGAACTAATCGAGCCATCGCACGAAATTTTCTCGTCCACTTTGTATTCATCATAGTCATCTGTGTTGCTTGTGTGCTTGTAGCCGAGAAATTTGTTTGGAGCTTGTACGACTAGACTTGTGTGGAGTCATACATGTTTCCGGGATGATATCAAGCAATACGTTTGAAACTAGTTCACTATTTTGGAGCCAGTTCAAACAACGTAGCCGACAATTGAGTGTCAAGACAACACTGAACTATGTTCGAACTCCCACGCCAACCGCCAATCGCAGCTACTCGTGACGAGAATGAGAGCCAATGCGATTGGTAAAAATTCCTCGACTGTCATGGTATTTTGACAAAACCCATTTTCAAGCATCGTTCCCGTTGATTTTACTTTCCCCGCGTTCATAAAAGAATAAAAATAGTAGTAAAGTGAAAACACGAGAATACTTGGGAAATAATAATGAAATAATGCAAAACGTTCTTTAATTAATGTAATTGTCAGGTGAATTAAATAGAAAAGTCGAAATTTTTCAAATGTACGTTTTGTGTCTCGCGTTCTTTTCGTTTTGCGTTCCGTTGTGAAGTGATTATTGTAACTCGTCCAGTTTGTGGAATGTCCCCCTATATATATATATATATATATATATATATATATATATATATACGGATACAACGTTTGTTCAATTGCGATATGCACTTCTGTGTGTTTGTGTATGTGTCTCGTGTCTCGTGTCTCAATTCCAGGTTAGTCTCGATTCCCGTGTGCGTGAGATAATCAATGCGAATATGATCGAACCGAGTCCGCACACATTTGATGACGCCCAGCTACAAATCTACACTCTGATGCATCGAGATTCCTATCTGCGTTTTCTCAATTCACGACTGTACAAGGATTTGCTTCAACAGACCTCACATTCCATGTCCAATTCGAGTTTGGAATGAGGTCAGCCGGTGTTGATTGTCCCCACATTCGCACGCAATGTCCAAAAACCGACGCACGTACATGTAACCGAGGCAAATCGTATGCTCTGTTCGAATTCGCGGACTTGCTTGTCTGTAAGATTGCGTGTGTGTGTGTGTGTGTGTGTGTGTGTGCGTACCTGTTCATGGGAATGTTGGGTGGTTGGATGATGAATAATGCTTGTTGGCGAAAGAAAAGTGCAGATTATTTGCAATTGGGATTTTTGTGTGTTTGTTTGTTTCGCGCCAACGCGCCAACTGCTTACTGTGGGACATTATATATTCACCCTATTTGCTGTAAATCAAACTGTCGATTGCATCGTCCTTGATGCAGTCATAACCGTGCCACAAATGTGAATCACCTCACCCCACCTCAACCCCACTCCAAATTCCACACGCATACACGCACACACGCACACATCCCACTGCTTACTGTTCAAAAGTGAATGATGATCAGCTCAGGGAAGAGGTGATGGATGATAAGGAGAGTATCGATGCTGGACAATTTGTGACATTGAGTAAATGAGAAAGTTCTGCTCGACTGATCACGCGCGTCTCAAGGACTCTTGGTTATCGATCGGATTAGCGAATCACACGTGGACGAACAGGCACATACACGTACACACATGCGCGCACACACACACACACAAGTTCACACACGGATTTATTTGTCTATATATATTTCTCTTTCACCCATTCTATTCGAAGTACAGAATCTTCGTCCCCATGCCCGTTGTCATTCTTCAAATGCGTCAACCAAAGGGAAACTTTACACGAACTTATGTTCCATACACTCGCGACCTTGGACAATGGGCTGGACCCGGCTGTAACCAAGATGAGAAACCTGTCGCGTAATAATCACTATTCCATTACTAGTACAAACACACACACACAGGAGCACACAACAAATTCCATGAAACATTGAAAAGAATCAAACATGACGGATGACATGCAATACAGGTCATCATTATGTCAGTGTTCACCGAAACCGCCCTCCTAGCATGGCTATTTAACACACGAAAGATCACGTGACATTCCAAATGAACGATTTATTGCCTTGAGAACAGGAAAGAACACAAATATGTTATGCACACAAGTGTGTTTATTTCTATATCTGTCAAGTGTTCTTCCAGAAACGCGCAGGTACGAGTGAAAATATGGAGGATCTTGATCTTTGTTTTATTCTAATGCACCTCAAGCTTTTCGTCCCCGTGTGTGTGTGTGTGTGTGTGTGTGTGTGCGTGTGGGAGGGTTAAGTCAGCCTGGCAAAAACCATTAATCAGATGTGCTCACACATTCTTTGTTCCCCTCGTGCCCTCAACTATCCGACAACTACTTACTACGCTTTTTGGTTGATGATAGCTGGCTATCATCAAGTTCCATCGCCTCTGTCCTCATCCTGAAGGTCGAGAACGACAATACAACTGCTGCTGTGGATGATCCTTGCTAGATCATCCCAAGTTTCAATAGCTATACGTTTGTCAATTCGAGTCACCTCTTGTCTATCCAATTTGTACACAAACCCAGCGGGAGAGAGTAACGGGGCCCAGGATACCTGTGATTTCATCAACCTGCGCCTCTCCAACCCAGTCTGTAGGCATGAGCTGTTAATTGCTTGATTTGCTTTGTGTTTAAATGTGTGTGTGTGTGTGCTTGTTTATACGTATCTCTGTCTGTATCCTTTTCATTATTTCTCATTTCAAACCGTCTGGATAAGGGGACAGACAATCAGTCGTTCATTTTGAGAAAACGTTTGCCTCTCATATGTCAATAAGACCACAGCATATTCTCCTCTAAAATAGATCAAACTAACCATTCGTGTTTCTACACAGATTATTGTCTGTGTATATGTGTGTAGGCGTATGCGGAACTGACTTGTCTGCATACGCTTTCTTATATGCATATAAAAACATATATTCTTTCTACTATACGTATCTGTACACATATACGTTCGCTTCATTACCTTTATGTCAGCTAATGCGTTCACAGTAATCATTGGAAAGGTGCAAAGAGATCAACAATACAACTCCGAGCCACTGGTATTTCAACAAACTTCGCATTGTCAATTTCTCGTGATCGATCCCTTTTATTGTGTATTGATAGCAATTGTGATAACCACGACAAGTACAACCGTTCCCAAAAGCCAATTGTTGATGATGATTTCTTTTTTCAAATCTCTTATCTCTTGTTTAAATCCTATTATGTTCAACTTTTGTTCCTTTGCCCCACCCCTTTCCCGCGCGATCGATTGACTACTCATTCGAATGTGTTTGTGTGTGTGCGCGCGTGTGTGTATGTGCGTGTGTGTATATGTGTACCACATTAAATCTTATTCGAGAGAAAATTGATCGTCTGCAGTACAGAAAAAAGAAGCAACAAAATCCGAATTTCGCGTTTGCCTCAACACTGAACACGGAACAACCAGAAAGCCGGCAAATAGGGTCTACTTAATCACGGTAACTACTTTTGTACTCGGCTGGCTGGCTGGCTGGCTGGCTGATTGGTTGGTTGGTTGGATGAATGGACGGATGGACGTACTTCTACCATTACCGAACTTAAACCACTCAACTGATTGGCCAAGACGTTCCACGAAAGATGTGTTTCCGTGAGCTGTGCAGGCGATAGTAAGTAAGTATGATGTCCACAAATGATCAGTCAGTGATGCACAATGAAAACCCATGTGGATACAATCCATATTTAATAACGTGACTTATGTATTGTTCGACACTTATGGACACGAGTGATCAAGTCTTCCCGTCATTGTTATCGCCTCGTGATACGAAACAAAAATCAAGAAAGCGCAAACACGAACATATTACACAGCAACCGGCCCAACCGGAACTCCGTACCGCGCAGCTCCGATTTCCCTCGGATTCTGCGGACCGGAGTACCAAGAGTATTCCATCCAGCCCCAGTTTATCGGCTAATCAGTCGTTGCATTCCGTTTGTTTTTACTGCAACAAAAGCAACCGCGTACACACACGCGCACATACGCACGCGCACACATACACACTCACACACACACACACACACACACCAACACGGTTGAAACAAGTACACAAATAGAAACATTCACAAAGGTTTTTTTTCTACGTTACTCTATTGTTTCGCAATATGCGTTGGAGATGTATCGTACAACATTATCAAACCACACCTAGTTGGAGCCCAAAGATAACGTATTGATTTCAACCATTTGCTTTCTATCTATTTATTCTGCTTTGTCTTTTTGTCTGCTCTTCATTTTGTCTGTTCCACAGGGGCGGGAAAATTGACATAGTGCGTTCAAATGTGTGCGTGTGTGTGGGTGGGTGGTTCTATCCCGTGATTGCGTCTGCATATGCTATATTTCAAAATTGTGGTCCAATATGTTTATTAATTACAACCATCAGTCAACGAGGCCAATAATTGCGGATTTTAGTATACCCAACATTTGATTTGGGAGAAACAGTCATTCTCGCGACGTGTGCACACACATGCGCGCACACATATCGAGAACAAAACCAACTCTTCGTTTAACTTGTCCTCTTTGCTCGTTTCCGTCCGTAGTGGAGTAGTACTGACAGACCCAATGTTTGGCCATGTGTGTGTGTGTTCGTCGATCGTTTGATATGCTCAACCTCGGCACATCATTCAGGTATTTATTATTATATATCAGCTGCTCGGTAGAGCTGATGAATAGGGACAAACACGTGAATCATTGTGATCGTTTAGTGTTTTCGATAAGAAAAATGGTTCATACAAGTGCCCGCATTAAAACCGCATATCACTGTTGGAACAATCGATCATACACACACACACACACACACATACCCAAACACCGGGAGAAATATCGAGACAATGGAAAGTCCGTCCTCTCGTGTATATGCTCGTCTCCGATCGTCTCTAACACTCCGTTTCTTGCAATTCACGATCCAAGTCACTGAAGTCAATTGACCTATCCCTTGTTCGGTAGTTTGTCCTATGAAAAACAGTGACCGTTCCGTAGTTCGCACCTGGAATAACCTACCTATCCTGATGAAGAGTAACTTATTCGTTTCTTGTGATTGCGTCTGCCCAGAACTATGGATCGTGCAAGTGGGGTGTGTGCTTAGACATGTGAAGTTCTATAGGTTTTATGAAATTTGTCTTGAGAGGCATGGAATTTCCTATCCATATTATGCGTCTACTTGCTGCAATCATCAATGGAGACACAGCAACCGTGTCGATGTTGACATCGCCAACGAGCATGATAACTCGGTCACGTGGTGACCCAGTCCCATGACAAGTCACTTTTCACAAGTTTTGAGCCGGCTGAAAACCCGAAACGCTTTTTCATCTTACAGAACAAACAGAACAAGCTAGCCGTATCCCTTGCAATTTAGAAATTGTATGATTTCATTGTCAGTAGTATGTTTCGCATAGGAATGGATGAAAAACAATTCTCCGGAAAGACCGTCTAGTTTCGCCGTTGTTGTCGCTCATCAGGTATGCGTGGCTAACACTTTCTCGTTCAACCATTTGGTGTCCATGATAAGAATTTCGGAACTAAACCCAGCATGTGTTGGCCGAACGCGGGCTAGCAGAGCTACAGGCAGGAGACACTGTGCCTACAAGCCAATCAGAAATGAAGTCAAATTAATCGGGTTTTTTTCTGCACTAAGTCCAGGTGACTACTCAGTTTTTGGCAATTTGAAGGAAAGTTATGTGACGCAATATCAAAAGAAGCCAGGGATGGATCAATAAAATAGTTTACAATGTTAGACTAATTGATACGAATTTCCAAGTGTCGACATTCAACTTGTCGTTGGAAATCGTGGGGGCGGTGTTTCAAACGTTTCATCCTTATTAAGAATCAATCGTATTACGTATTCATCGCGTAGAAATCGGGACGAATGATTGCGCATTAAACGATGAATGTGGACTCCTGACAATTCCTAACAAGAATGAATAAGTTCTACAGGGGAGTCCATGATTTTCAGTAGCAAGTTGAATGCCAACATTTCATGACGAATAACTTGGAACTCCAGATCGATAGAGCAAAAGAGATTTGACTTTTTGGATAACGGACTGTTCTGGTTGGAGAATGCACGAGATGGATCGATTGGCAATTTGGATTTACAACAGAGATGTACACACCCGCGTGCGGGAAATATGGAAATAGGCCGGGCCATTGGTAATGGGATATAATTTGCTCGTGGTTTTGTCCCAGGCAGCAAACACACTTTCAAGCGACCATATTCGTGGAATTAACAACAACTCAGCTGGTATCGACGTAAGAACCATCGAGATATAAGGATTGAGAGGCTTGGTCGAAACCATTTTTTGTTGTGAAAATTATGACAGGATAGAAAGCAGATAAGGAAGAATCTGAGGACGTATTGGGGGGGCTATAAATTGAAGTACGTGGTCATATGACAGTGCGACTTTTTGAAATCGTAGTTACCGAAAAAGCAATTTTTAGATCTCCGAAAGCACGGCCCCAATGCGACGGGTTCACGAAACCTTATACGGTGGAACAGTTTACAATTGATGGATGAATAGATCTTTTTGGGACTTACGAGTTATTAAATGTAAGTAATGGGAAGCTATTAGAAAATCATTCTTTTAGTATCCCCTGCCACACCATGCATTAAAGTGCTCATCAGTACTTACAAGAACTATGAGTGGAACTGAATGAGAGAAGAACCAGTTGCCTATTCTTCTCGGGCTATTCTGTAGTTCATTCAGGTTTTCACACCTATTCAAGAGCACCATCTTTCTTGTTGCTGGCATGAAACAAAGGCTAACGATTATTTTTAAGCACTTGTGGAGGAAGATACAATGAGATTCGGGAAAGTTTACACGCAGCTAGTTAACGATCAGTTCCTCGTTCCTCGGTTCAGCAGACCGAGAGGACTGTCGAACGGGTGATTACCACACGTGCTTACTATGCCGGAAAAACGTACTAGTTCCAGAGTAGATGAGATGTATCAAAAGAACCATCGAAAAGAACGGGGAGGAGTTGAATAATCGAGAATATTCACAGTCTTCATTTAGTAGACAGTCGTATGTAAATCGCATACATTTTTCGAACACTTAGAAATGCTACTTGGCTTCGGTCCTCGTTTCATTTTCATTTCAGCACTGCAGCGGGAATTGTTGAAATATCTGGGTTTTTGTATTGCGGCCTCACTTGATCGATACTTGTGGATCCGATTACAATTATTAATCAGAAACCGCTAATCTGGGGGAACATTGTGTGCGGCTTTGAGCCCCAGTCAATAGCTGTTCCTAATAAATGATACATGAAATTAAATGTATACGGAGTCCGATCACTGCCGGTGGATACAGATGCGGAAATAAAAATCTCATTTTTACTACTGACAACATTTTCAGCGTTTAAACTCCGACCTAATCCATTACGGACTGCTGATAAATTTATCAACGCCCAAATTAAATCGTCCAAACCCCGGCATAAACATAACCGTGGAATGGATGTCCCGAAACAAGTGGTTAGTAGGGATGACGTATCATTGGACGAGTTGAACCAAACTAAGCATGTACGCACACCCTTGCACACTTTGGTTCTTTTGGACGGTGGAATAATTTGACTCCAATCGATCGGCTATCAACGCGGCCGTGTGTGCGTTGACTAGAATGACGAAAAACAACAGTGGGCGAAGATCGCTGTTCACTTTCGGCCGATTTTATCCTCAACGAACCCAGACTCATTTGATCTGCTTGGTTGAATGAATCACGTGATTGATAAGTCAAATTCTACTTGTCCTTTGGCTTGTCAGGTTGTGCTCTGACGACGAATAACCTATCACGTGACGCGTCAAGCTAAAATTTTCCTTTTCTCTTTCCTCGCAATTGTGTTATGGTTTGATCCAACCATAACATACGAAATCAAAGTGGACTACTGTAGCGTGTGCCTATCAGCTTGTGTTTGGTTCGAACTGATGACCTCAGTCCACTGTCCTACGGGGCAGTAATGCATTCTTTTTCATTCGTTACGCTTCATGCTTGTATTATTATGCGATCAGTCTCGGTGACGTTGTTCTGCCCTCGATAAAACCGTTGGCCCATGGGTTCGCCTATTATCATTGGCTCGGTTTATTTCGTCCAACGATATGCGAACCGTGTTAATTACTCTCATTGGGACATCCGATCGATGACTGTATGTATGTTTGAGTTCGGAGATTGAATGTTTTCATCCAATAGTTCGGCATGTGATATCATCACTCAACTCACCATGAACAAACCATGGAACTTACCGGTAGCCCATAGTGAATTCTGCCGGTCGGTAAGGGTTGAAAACAATCTCAGCAACGCAAATGAATTTCGCGTTTATTTCCGGATATTGGAAATAATGGGTCCTTATTGCAGAGCCTGTTGCTATTGATCAGGTTGTACATGCGCCATCGTGATGTATAAAGTCAGACTGAAAATCCTGTATCCTTCATCTTTACTTTCTTTATTGATAAAGTAACCGTGTGTACTAGTTTCAAGAAGGAGGGCTACTAAGTGGGGGGAGTTGACCGGCAGTGGGAGGATTCGAACCCACGAACTCCGCGTCGGAATGACACGTTCTTATCCGCTTGAACACCGCTGGACATGTTAAATACGTCAAATATAAGAATACCGATTGAAATTTCGTTAGAGGAATTGAAATCCGGTTTTTACCTGTCATGCTGCCTGCCGTATTCTAGCCTGACAACTTGATAACTGGTACCGTTAATCTCACGAGAACTTGACTACTTTATCGGAACGTTAAAAACTTAGAAATTAGTCCGCTAGTATTTCGGACTTGAATGTCTGGAATGTGCGTATACGCACATGAAAGGATCCTCAATGAATCGAAGGTAATTGAACTTAATAAAATTCCACACATCAATGGACATGTGTTTGAACAATTTGTCGTGATCAGCAGTGATAGAATTGTTTGTGTCTCCTAGCCAAATTGTTGTTCCTAATTCACTCGTTCCGAATAACATCAACTGCGCACCTAATTCGAGATCATGTGTATTCGGTATAACAATCATTTGAATCGTCACATTTACTCATCTCGAGTTACTTTTTTCCGCGGGAAATACAAATGAATGAGGGGGAGGACGGTTAATGACAACTCGTGGTCCATTGTTTCTTTCATTACCTTCACGAGTCCTGAATGTCGAACAAAGGCCGATTACCTGATCCCGTGGACATAAAACTGACAATTCTGTGTGGAATGGGCGAACTAACAACCCGGGCGAAATGCGAATGGTAGTCTCCCGTGAGAGTGGCTAGCGAATCGGAAGTTCGATCCTCTAGTCTTTCAAATGTGAAACGTCGATCGATTTACCCCGGGCACCAACGCTGGTGGATTGGATGCTCAATTTTGTATTCGGTGTGTCTACACTGAGCCAGAATGGAATGACATCAAAACATGTCAGGGATCTAGAACCTCGGCGTTCGGAAGGGATTCGGTTGTCCAGTTACTTTTCATTGGCACCCGAATTGAGCAATCAAATCACCTAGTAGAAGAGTAAGAAAAATGACCATTCTAAGAGACGCTATTCTTCGATTCGGTAAAATTTTCAATACACAACAAAACTATGAGATGATGTTAATGGTAATTTCAAGTTTTCTTCCCACGTGACCGCGTTGCTTCACCTGCTCCAATCCAAATCATCCGGATGGTCCTGATTCCAGAACAATGGGACGGAAAACGCGATTTTAATTCAGCGATTGTTTGATTCATCATGAATCTGACGCTAATATCCGCAAACAGATGGCCACAAGTATGACCTTGCTAATATCGAAAGCAGGTTGTAGTAACGAAATCGGCAAAGATTCCCAGTGGCCGAAATAGTGAACGTAAACATAGATCAAGGTAATCTGACCTTGACCGAATTATGTGGAATCGTTGTATATATATATATATATATATATATATATATATATATATATCCAGTTTGTGGCATCAGGAGTGTGCATGGAAGCTTTTCGTCGAAGAGCCCACAGAAGAACCACAACTGTGATTCGTTTGTCAGTTGGGTTGAGCCAACCTTAGGAACGAGGGTCGAATGCCCCAGAATATATATAAATATGTGTATAAATAGAAGTAGTAACTAGTATATATATATGTACATATATATATATCAGATTCCGGTGAGACATACTAATTCGGAGTTTGCAAATATAAGGATGTTTGGACAAGAGAGTATCGAGTACGCGTACCTGACCAGCAACAACAACCGTGAAATCGGTCATATGCTCCCGAACAAATTTTGTTCACTCATAAAGATACTGCTTACAATTTCTACATATGCATATGTGTATTCTGGAGCATTCTGCACTCGTTCCTAAGGTTGGCTCAGCCCAACTGACAAGCAATTAACAACGAATCACAGTTGTGATTCTTCTGTGGGGTCTTCGACGAAGAGATTCCACGTACACTCTTGACGCCACAAATTATATGTATGTATGATAGCTATCAGTCATCGAGAATCGAGGACGAAAGTGGAAAATCATCGCTCGTTTTTTCCCAACTGGATGTTTGATGGCCACACAGAGTCTAGAGGGAAATCCTGACAAAAATGTTATTCGTAGAACTTGTGTTACCAAAGAAACAATTTGAATGCCAACGTCCCAGCACATGCATGGACGTCTTGGTGACAAAGTTCACCTCGAGATCGTGGTCGTTACACCTTGCTAATTCATTAATGGAATTATTTTCCTTATTGTTCCTAAACAGACCGAGTATTTCTCCATTGTTTAATTTTAGTTCCAGTAAAGGGGAACATAATTTTAAATCCGGCGAATTGAAGGTCCAGTCTTGGTTAGTGCGGTTGATAAGTGAAACCAGTTCAGTTAGCTTGGCTGCCGGTGGTCGAGCGGATGTAGTGCTAGCTTTTGGATGTAAAGGTCGCAGGTTCGGATCCTCCCACCACTGATCAAATTTTCCACTTGCCAGACATCTCTTCGCCGTAGTCACTTTTTCTGCAAATGAAGTGTACTGCTATATTATTAATGAATGAAGTAAAACAGAAAAAGATAAAATCTCATATACACACCTTCCCAAGTGTAAACAGCCTCCCGTCTAGCATTTTCACTAGTGTACTGGCCGCAGGAGACTGGTGCTGTTCGGACGGTCAATTTTGACGCGAGCATTTTGTATTTACTTTCTTTAATAATTCGGTGACGATGTAATATACCTTTCAAGAAGTAGGCGTCCGCGAATTGAGAGACGCCTAGTGATCGCCGGTCGATAAAATCGAATTGGCAACTTTCAGGTGAAAATGCCCCAATATTGACCGCTTGGTGATCACAGGCTGCCTAGTTAGGACGATATTATCATTTGAATAAGTACAATTTAGGTTTGAGTTCGGAGATTGAATATTTTCATAAAATAATTCACCATGTGATATTATCGCTCAACTCACCATTAGGAAACCACGGAAGCACTGTACAGCTGTTTCATCCTTGTTAGGAATCATCAGCAGTGCATATCCACCTCGCCCGAATTGGGACGCGAACCCGGGACGAACGATTTTGAGTCAAACGCCTTAGCCATTACACTACCAGGCAGGCTCTCAACGGTTTGTTGGACTTCACTACATGATGATGTTGCACCTAGCCGTCACTTGGTTGCTCGGCCACGGGCCGCTAGTGCACAGCAATCGACCCCGACTGATAGATGACTTCTCTGCAGGTAGCCTAAGTACGACCAAGGCTTTGGATATGACCTACAGAGTTTGATTACTTGGTTCATGTTCGTAGTAGGAGATTGAATGTTTTCACCATTTGATATAATCAATCAACTCACCATAAAGATGATTCCTGACAAGGATGAAACAGCTGTACAGTGCTTCCATGGTTTCTTTATGGTGAGTTGGACAATGATATCACATGGTGAATTATTTCATGAAATGCAAGTCATCTTTATAGTCTATTCACTACCCCCGAATCTTGTTTTTTTCTATGTTCCAGTAAACTTTTTCTTCTTTTTAAGTTTGCGAGATTGTCTACAGGATCATTACATTCTGTCCTGTACCACGCCTTACATATATATATATATATGGTTTGTTCGCTGAGCTGGGCAATTTGATTGCAAACCTTTTATCACCAATCGAGGTGACTTCGTCAGTGCTTCGATGTTGTGACGAGCGACTGGTTGCCGGCGTCCTCCTAAATGGGTCACCCAGTCTTCTAGTCGGTGTCGATTGGCTGCTCTTGGTGAGGTGGTAGTCTAGAGATGCTGCCCCGTTGCTTTGTTCGCTTTCGTCTATTGTTGACACGTTGTGGGCTGAATCAGCGTCCGCTTCGACTAGATTTTGTTGATTGGTCCTTCGATCGGATTGAACAAACCCATGCCATATATATTTATATTTAGAGTTGAGAAGGCGTACACTGAGTTAATACGTTTATCGCGACGTTTCGATCCAAACTAGGACTCGCTGTCAAACGTGAATGAGTGATTGAATGGGATCGCTAGTTCCGTTCGGTTTTGTGCACTGTCCGTCTGTTTGTCTCTCTATTCTCCATCTGGGTCTTGTTAAGATGACGTAATGTTTGTCAATCTCGACATGCCGAGCGGAGGGCTTCAAGAATAAGTCGCTCCCCTTTCTGTTTGCCCGGCTGACTACCTCTGCGTTGTTGATGTTGACCTCATGGCCTGTGTTGTGCACAGTGGTTCCATATCTGCGAGTGTGGGTCAGCGCGTCGTTGGGCTAAGCTATGTTCATGCAAGCGTGGGCGTAACTGTTTGCTTGTCTCACCGACATACTGTTTGTCACATCCGAGGCACGGAATGGCATAAACTACCCCTGACTGGTCGTGCTGGTCGACGCGATCTTTTCCGTTGAATAGAGTAGATCTCAGGGTGCCGGTCGGTTTGTGGGCGATTGTGATATCTAGTGGACGTAGGATGCGTTCGACCGCTTCGGATACTCCCCGTATGTATGGAAGTATCACGATCGATCTGGTCCTCTTTGTGTTTGCCCTCTGCCTTCTGCCAATACAAGCGCTGATGAAAGACTTTGGATATCCATTGACCGCAAATAACGTGAACAACCTAGATTGCTCTTGTTCCCGTTGGTGCTGTGTACTGCAGTGTGTGTCGGCTCGATGGAACAGGGTACGCACACAGCTCTTTAGGTGGCAGGTTGGATGGTTGCTTTTGAAATTGAGTATGCGGTCCGTCGTCGTCGGTTTTCTGTAGACGGTTGTCTCTATGCTCCCGTTCGATTGCCTCATAATTAGTATGTCGAGAAACGGTAGAGCCGAGTCTTCTTCCTCCTCCTTGGTGAATTTGATGCTGGGCACTATCGCGTTTAGGTGTTGATGAAGTTGGTCCATCTCTGTTTTTTCTAACGCAACAAATGTACCATCATCATATCGGATCCATAAGCGTGGGTCGTTTGTTTAGAATGCCTTTGTCTCGAATAAATAAATAAATAAATAAATAAATAAATAAATAAATAAATAAATAAATGCATGTCTGCAACACAAATAAAGTTGACGTAATTATTTTCTATTCCCTAATTGTAATGACAAATTTAGAAATTACGAAAATAATTGTTCATCCGATTTGTACTCTTTATAGTGTGATGGACATTTTTCGCACATTAACATTTCGTTAGCCTAATTACTCCAGCAGGCATTTGATATTTGTCCACACTTCACGATCAGATAAAATACATCCATTTTTCAATACCTGATCTGATGAACTGGGCATCTGGACCTCGTTGACCGAAATTCGTCCCGTCCGAAAATTTGTTAATCTGTCAACCTACTTAGACGACCTCGAATCACCATTCACTGGATGGAACAGTTTTCTAGCCGATGCGATCGTACACACACATACACACACATAGCTACACACATGCATACACACACAAACACCAAGTGGTTTGCGCATCCGGTTAACGTCTGAGCTAACTGTCTTGTTCGGTAAGTTGCATGTGTTTGCGATGAACCGGTCCAGTGATAAACATACACACACAGACCGACCAGCTCACTGCTCAACTTAGGTTAGTTCAATGGGTTTTCTTCAAGAGGGATGTGTTTGTTTTTGTGGACTATAATCCATGCCGAATTTGTGTAACAGTTTTTCATATCTGCGGCAATCTTAATCCACTCAGGTCCATTTGTTAGGATTGGCTTAACGGTTCACGTGTTGGTTCAGTCAAATGTTCTTGTGCATATCGAAGGCTTCGATTACTCCGTTTATCCATGGTCACTCGTACTCATACGTGAATGACGAACAGTTTGTCATGGCGTAATGTCGCAGTCGTTTGCTGATTGGTGACCCAGTTGCGTACTGTCCACAAAGTAGATCTTTACATTTTGTCCATCTCGCTTGTGCTAGTCAGCTATGGATTCATAAGCGATCTAAGCACAACTGTGATACCGAAGGCAAAGTGGACTACAACGATGTGTATTTGCATTCTAGTCTACGCTCACGCTTATCCCGGTTTAAATCGGATTAGTCAGTGCGTGGGTCTGTCGGTACTTGGCCTCACTGAATCTACACTCAAGCAACGGTATCCTGTCCTCAACATAGTTGTGGCCTGGTCCATTTGCTTCGTTGACTCTCGATCGGAGGGACTACCTTCGCTACGGTATTTTAGGAGTCCCGGTTTTAAAAAACAAACTGGTTTCAGGACAGATTAACACAGTCCCTTTTGAATTCGACCAAATTTTAACTACCGGCAACATTATCAGTAGTACAATTGAGATTGCGGCCTTCTCGCTAGTAATGATGATAGAGTACTTATAGTAGTTAGTGTTATTGTTCAGCCGAAAATCGAAGTGCCTAACGGAAAGATTATAGATCAGAGTTATTACTGCGATGCGTCAAAAGAACGATGACTGGCAAAAATACTAAGGTGTGAGCGTAGCATTTCCACATCATTATATCCATGCTCTTCGCAGTGTTTTCTGCCCGAAGGATTGACCACAAATGGAAGGAAATAAATTTTGAGAGTCACTCAGTTCATTCAATGCTTTCACAAACGGTTCATTCTGTGATAGACTGGACGTTTTACATCAGATATGATCCAATTCATTTGCAATGGTCAGGCCAGAACGAGCGCAATATAATGCGTTCGAATTGTTTTTTAGATTCATGTAAGGGAAATGCCCAAATGGTTATGAATGGGCTAGGAAAGAGGCCGTATTTCGTCGAGCCGACGACCAGAAGTAAAAGTAAAAATATAAACACATTTCTAGCAATATAAGTAAGAAACTAGTTGGAATTTAGTTGATTGACGAATTTAATATAATGACAGCTCACTTGCATGTGACTGGTCAGAATGAAACTGCAGCATTGCATTCAACATTATTTGCTCCGGAGACCAAAACTTACCAATTTCAAAGACTGAGGAAGAACTGTCCTCATTTTGATAATGCGGGAAGCATCTGAAAAGTTCTTACTTTTCTGCCGTCAGGAAAGTCAGTAGTTTATTTATGCATTACAGTTTTTGTAGTCCGACGCAAAAAATCCACACCTTAATAGCTTGAGACCCTTGCACTACAGTTTAGTAGTATTCCTTTACGAGTTAGTAGCGAGACACATGGATAGTTTGCGAAGTAACTTGGATACTAGGCCAAGACACAGTACTCCTATGATCCGTAGAACGTTGTAGTACTTACTTAGCTCGAAGTATGACATTCCGGGGTTGGGTGAAGTGACCATTTCGCATGCAGCTAATTCCGGGGTAAAACGATGAATCACTAAACAAAGTTTACGAACAGTTAAGACCTAGGGGCTCTATGGTTCTCAAGTTGTTTGGTCACCCCGAGATCCAAAATCCGAGTAACACCGATTCGTCCAATCCTATAGATGGTAAATTCATCATCACTGCTACGTGAACCATTCAGACAACAAACATTTCATGTAACATATCAAACCAAGGATGGCAATGTCCTCGTCGGGTGTAGAATTCCTCTTCACAAATGTGCCCATATCGAAAATCATCGATTTCTGGGTAGGTTACATAAAAGAAAATGTTATGAATTTAATTTGTCAGTGAACAGTTTGTGCGAATTTTTGTTTCAATGCACACTTAACATTCAATTCGTATTCAGCGGAATATTTGACGGACCACGTGACCATTAAGGTTATGAGACCATCATTAGGACAGCTATCTTTTGATGCATTCCTTGAAAAACTCGAAAAAAACTAAGCCAAAACCGATAATCAGTAGTCTTGAGCGTTATTGCCGATGCGCGGAATACATTTTGTGACTGATGCTACACGAGACTTAGATTGTGTGCACACAAGGAATTGGGCAGAGTTTACGAAATACTGTGTGTCGAAATTGAGAAAAAACTGACAAATCACGTACAATTCTAAGATTTATTCGTCAGAGGGTTGGATGCAACGACAAGTCTAAAGAAAACAAACCTGGATTGACAAGTAGATCAACAAAGTCGGTGGCATGCAACAGAATTCATCATCATCATCATCATCATCATCATCATCATCATCATCATCTCATCATCATCATCATCATCATCATCATCATCATCATCATCATCATCATCATCATCATCATCAGCCAACACACGGAACACAGTCTAACTGTACTAACGCACGTGTTTTCAATCATTCTGATTTAATAGAAATGAAAACACGATCGCCCTTGCTCGAGGTTCACTTTCATATCCTTCAGTGTTTCCAGCCAACCAGTTGACGGGTGTTTCGAACCCCAATCACGAAGACGTGAGATACCTACCTTATCTAGATTCGCTGTCCATGTTTTTATTTCACTTTTCCACATCATTTGCTGATCTCCACATGGCCCCTTCCAATCTGTTAAAGGAACGATAAATAAGTCGCGATATGGTAGATGATTGTTCTCTATACGCAACACGTGATCCATCCAACGTAGTCTAAGCTTCATACACCGAGATAGTGTTCTCAGAACTGGCACTCAATATTAGATTCCTTACCTTCACCGGGTTACTCCATCCAGTCGTGCCGATACAACGTGGACATCGGTGATCGAAAGTGTCCAAACGACGAAAACCAACGACATACACAACCTTTCAGTGCCACAATGGCTTCACTCCAGCGTAAGCCGCTCGAGCCTTGTATATGCGCTTGCTTACCTCCACGGCCGAGCTACCATCCTTCGGCAAGCAGCTACCAAGGTAATTGAAACCGTCGGGAATCGTCAGTTTTTCTCCATCTGGTATCAAGTTCGGGATTACTGTCGTCCAGTCCTGCAACAGCACTTTACAATTTGAAGATTCAAAATATGACCAATTCGGCTAATGTACTCGACAGTCTGTCTAGCGAACATTGTGCATGGCACGCGGATTCGAACAGGCACACAACGTCATCTGCGTAATCTTGATCTCATCATCTTCCCATTTGACTTCTACATCCTGGAGACCTCCTGAAACATCTTCCATCACCTCGTCCATGACGAAGTTGAACAGGAATGGGGAAATGGGACACACTTGTCGAATGCCAGTAGTCGTTTCAAATGAACTAGACAATTCACCGGATATTATCACGCAACCACAAGTATGCAAGTACAATGCTCGCAACAGGTTCACGATCTTTGTTTGCATGCCCTTCCAGTGGGGAACACTGAATAACGCTATCCGATCCACTAATAAGAAGGCGCTTTTCGGGTTCAGAAAGACTATGACTGTAAGGCGGCTGTATGTGTGTGTGTGGAGTTTCAAACAGCCGCCAAATACAAACATCTGGTCGATGCAACCTCGACCTGGCCGAAATCCGGCCTTTTGTTCGCGGATATTACTCTCGCGAATCGGTGTCAAACGACGCAGCATTATCGCAGCTAACACCTTAGTAACTATCCGAATCAAACTGAATCCACGATTATTGCTGCAGTCACTCCGTGTACCCTTCTTGAAGATGGATAAAATCAGTAAGTCACCCCACAATAGCGGGATACGCTCCTTGTTCCAAATATCACGAAGCAAGGAGGTAAGTGATTTCATCAGCACTTCTCCATCCAATTTGAAAAGAACTGGGAGAAGATCGTCAGGACCGCCAGCTTTTCCCCTCTTCAGAAGCCGAATATTCGACTCCACTTCCATCTCCACTTCCGTTGGGAGATCAAATGACCCCTCCCAAGGATTCACAGCTCCAGACGTCGGACTAAAAACGTCAGTGTGTGGCCAGCT
>LUCM01002705.1:20398-70512 GCA_008360955.1 Fasciolopsis buskii | reverse complement strand
CACAGCACTGGAAATGTATTTCTCCATTATCTGTTCGCTCAGCAGGCAAGGCGCATCACCCACCTAAACAGGACTCCGATGCACTAAGTTTTCCAACTTATGCATTAAAGTCATCTGTTACCACTACAATATCAGAGCGTTTGCTCTTCCGAACAAGAGTGACGAGGTTATCGTAAAATTCGTCTTTCTCCATATCAGTGGTGCAGTCTGTTGGAGCGTATGCCAACATGACAAATAAGCTGTACTTAACAATACTATCCTTCCGGACGCCAACTGATCCTTGCAGTCTCATGGCGCACAAGCCGTTGTTGACTGGAATCCAGTCTGAAACGGCTGCTTTAGCCTTCTCAGGAATTAAACTTAGCAAACTTCCTACCAAAATGTGTAATGAAAGTTGGTGTTCTAATGAATCGTTCGATGGAATGACCGTTGAAGTGATCGGTTAGCTGAAGGGAACGTGGTCGAGAAAGTCACAGAAACTCCCATAAGAAATATGAAAAACAGAATTTTATTCATTGTTCTACCATTTAAAGAAGACGGTTGGTGAAATTCTAAGCTGACGTTTGGGAAGAGCAAGATCGTCACGTTGTTTTAAAGGAAAAGGGAAACTATCGATCATGATCTCATCATGGTTAATCACTCGTCCAGATCAAAGGAACTCATCCAAACTGGATCAGCTGTGAGCAGACAAAACCTAAAGACATCGATCCTTGGTTGACAATGGGCATAACGTGAACCTGGACATGAGATTCATGATTTTCTACCATATCTCCCTCAAAAATATGCAAAAGTTCTGATTGACGCTAGCTACCGATTGCTGAAGCTGTGAGCATCATGAACCCCATGTCCAAGGACGTTGGGCCCGGACGCTTCAAATGTCGTAATCCACAACCGATCAAATGCAAAACTGTTCATTCCCCAATCATCCAAAATTAATCAATCACATTTTAACTACTGTTTGATCGATATAAATTTCTAGAGTGATGTTACTCACATCGAATCGTATGATTTGTTTTATATTAGTCACGTGCAGTCTGTAAAATAATTGGATTTGAACCAATCGAAACCAGACTGTTGTTCTGTTCACGTGTTCGCAACCGGTAATATCATTTATCCCAAATATTGGTTTGGATGGAAATGAATGAATCGATTTTCCTTATTTTTCACGCTATCACATGATTCTTTCTTAGTTTATTTAACATTTCATTTTTATCAATAAAGAAACAATGTGCATCATATTTTGAGGAGCGAGGTCACGACCAACAAAGGAGTCGCCGAATAGAGGAAACTGATCGATCGAGGGAAGATTCGAATCCTTAGATTTTCAGGTGGCAGTACTACGATGCTGACCGCTTTTCCAGTAAGTTTTGTCTTTGGCGGCCCTATAAGATCTTTTGTTGTAAAACAATTAACGTTAACTCAAGAATTATCATTAATGAATAGAATTAATTACGCAAGCTGTTGTGCGTACCCAATGGCTGGAACTTTGATGGAACTCTGGCAAGATTGTATTGTAAATATATATATATATATTTAGAGTTGAGACAGCGTACACTGAGTTAATACGTTTATCGTGACGTTTCGATCCAAACTAGGACTCGTTGTCAAACGTGAATGAGTGATTGAATGGGATCGCTAGTTCCGTTCGGTTTTGTGCACTGTCCGTCTGTTTGTCTCTCTATTCTCCATCCGGGTCTTGTTAAGATGACGTAATGTTTGTCAATCTCCACATGCCGATTGAACGAGTTATTCGATTGGAGGGCTTCAAGAATCAGTCGCTCCCCCTTTCTGTTTGCCCGGCTGACTACCTCTGCGTTGTTGATGTTGACCTCATGGCCTGTGTTGTGCACAGTGGTTCCATATCTGCGAGTGTGGGTCAGCACGTCGTAGGGCTAAGCTATGTTCGTGCAAGCGTGTGCTTAATTGTTTGCTTGTCTCACCGACATACCGTTTGTCACATCCGAGGCACGGAATGGCATAAACTACCCCTGACTGGTCGTGCTGGTCGACGCGATCTTTTCCGTTGAATAGAGTGGATCTCAGGGTGCCGGTCGGTTTGTGGGCGATTGTGATATCTAGTGGACGTAGGATGCGTTCGACCGCTTCGGATACTCCCCGTATGTATGGAAGTATCACGATCGATCTGGTCCTCTTTGTGTTTGCCCTCTGCCTTCTGCCAATACAAGCGCTGATGAAAGACTTTGGATATCCATTGACCGCAAATAACGTGAACAACCTAGATTGCTCTTGTTCCCGTTGGTGCTGTGTACTGCAGTGTGTGTCGGCTCGATGGAACAGGGTACGCACACAGCTCTTTAGGTGGCAGGTTGGATGGTTGCTTTTGAAATTGAGTATGCGGTCCGTCGTCGTCGGTTTACATATATATACATATATAGCACGTTAAAAATCAATCCACGAGTCTGGAGGGCCAATTCACTTCTACGATTCAAATCTTTTGGGAGTCACGTGGCCTGGAAGCAAGGCTTGGTAACTCACTAAATAAGTTGCACACCAATGTGTAACACACCTGGTACACGCTCAGTTAGGCTTGAATTTGGCTAGTCTGATCGACTTATGTGCACAAATCTTGGCAACTGTCGTCACGCCAAAAGAGTGACCATGTGATGGACTCCCACAGTCCGTTGCGCCAACGGAACCCGCGCGCTCTTTGAATGGCTGCGCTACAATTCTGTGTCAACCTATTTCGTTTTGTTGTCAGATACTTGGTTCCGTTATGTTCTCCGTTCGACGCTACAATCACTCGGAATTATTTTTGCTCAAAAACCGTATTATTTCTCTGCATAGATTGGGATCCCGTAGGTTCTGCACCTCAACGAGCTTCTAATCGATCTCAAAGAGACACTCGTGCTGGCTGGCAGGCAGCTCTTAAATGCACCCTTCCGGCCAAGATGTCCATTCCGGCATTGTTGAGTACCAACATCCGCTCCCCGTCTACGCAATTGTCGGATCTGTCCCACACACATTAATCACCGATCCACGTTCACACGTGTGTCATCTACACATAAGAATCTTGGCTGAACCCGGATATCGCTGACTCACTCGTGTCGATAGACAGCTTTAAACTCCATCGGTAGGACAGAGTTTCGGACAAGAAGAAGACTGGAGGCGGTGTAGCAACATACATAAGCTCATTCTGGTCTGGCAAGTTGTTTATACGTACTCGCCAAACGGAACTGACTATCTCGTGACACTGTCACCCTGGGTTTTCTGGCCATACTAGCACAATCACAAAAATTTATGCGTTGCCCAATTTAGCTCGCAACAAAATATCACGTCTTTTTCGACTCTATTCTAGCATTCATTGTTCCTCTTCTTTAGGGTAGCCTGTATATTAGTGTGGGTGATTTTAACTATGCATCTACCCTACAACTGACTGCGTTTGATTTGAATAATCTCTACGTTTCTCCCACCAGAGGCGGTTCCATTTCGGATAGAGTTATCACCAACCACCCCAATTTATTTTCCCTGAAACTATGTGCTCCGATTTCAAGAAGTGATCACTGTTTGCTTCTGTTAAGGCCCCAGATATACTCCCGGTCAGCTTTCCATTCCTTCAGGCAAATGAATCAAATCGGAGTTCGCCGGCGTAACCTTTCACACAAGAACCTTATTTTTCCGAAATCCCTTTTTACTCCCATCTACCTGTTCCTCTTTTGAACCCCTGCTCAACTGCAATGTCAAACGTTCCACAGAGAGGACCAACGCAATCTTTGATATTTGCTGCTCTTCAGAAACACTATTCATCTCAAATGGCTGTATCTCCACTCAGAAACTGAAATCTCTAAGAAGACGCAAGGAACACTTCTACAAATCCCATAATAATTCAAGCGAGCGGTATATTTCTACCCTAATAAAAAGTGAAACCAAATGCATCGACACTACATTCGCCAGCCAAATCCTGAGTAGCAACAATAATCGACTTCTATGGCATGGCCTTCGACTGTTGTGTGAAAGAAGCATACGAAAACTTCTGCGGATGTCGACAGCATCAATCGTTATCATCCATCCTTCCATTTATACCCCGGTCATATTTGGACAGGGTGATGATACGACAGATACAAGTTTTTCTAGAGAAGAGGTGTTCGATCTTCTCCACACCACTAGAATTACCACAGGGGTTAGTCCCGTCCGTCTGTTTTCAGCTCTTTTAAGGCATGGTGCTGTTGATCTGACGGATGTACTTACTTCTCTGATTAATTCATCAATAAGCTCGTCTTCTATCCTTGACTGCCGGAGACCTGTCACTATTATTCTTATCCCTAAATCTAACAGTTCTAATGCTTTAGCAAAACGCTTTCGCCCCATCGCCTTAACGTCTTCCGGTCCTAAACTGACGGAGCGTGCTATACTTAAGCGCCTACATTTTCTTATGCATCCTCCTTTCCATTTTGCTATAAATCTGACAGGTCCAATTTGGACGCTGTCGCCTCCCTCATTCACCACATTTGTAAATCTTTAAATGCATGGATGAAATCTGTGCACTGCGCTTTTCTAGACTATTCGTTGGCATTTGATTCGATCCCATGGTCTCTTCTACTTCACAAATTGCAAACATTTGGTTTTCACAGACCTTTATTAGCATGGCTCACTGATTACTTTACTAACCGAACCCAGTGCACAAGAATGGAAGGTATAACTTCAAAACCGTTGCTTAACAACTCAGGAGTGCTACAGGATGCTGTTCTTTCACCGTTTCTCTTCTCTACTTATATCGATGACTTATCAACCAGCTCACTCTGTCGTGTTTGAGTATGCTAGTGATTTTGATCTTCCATGCTGTTTCGAACAACGACGATTTTCAAAGTTTTTCCAACAACCTATCTCCTATCTAAGATTCCTCCGCACGAGCTGGTTTAAACCTGAACACGTCTAAATGTTTCAAATGTCTGTTCTCTCTCTGTGGGTCGGCCTACCCATCCGAAACGTCTTCCATCAACTCAAAAACACGTACCAGAGTTAACTCTGAAATGTCTAGGAGTCACTATTGAAACAATTGGAAGTGGACCACTCACATTTCTACTTGTGTAAAAACTCTCCGACGGTTGTCACTTCAGATCAGGAAGCTTCGACGCTACGAGGTGAAACAAAGCACCATCTCCCGAGTTGTATATCAATGTTTTTCCAATTCTTCTATACTGATCCGTCATTTTCCCAGGTTTGCTTAGGAAAGACCTTAAAATTCTTCGCCGGGGTCTGTCAACTATCAGCCGGGTGTCCTTCGTACCACCAACTGATTTGTCCCTCGATCTGTGATCAACACTTATCAGCGTGTGAGAAGTTTGCTCACAAAATTCTTTCAGATCCCATGCATCCTGTGCAAAGCGAACTTTCAAAGTGCCGCTCTCCTATTTCTACACGATCCGCTTTTCGTTCCGTACCCTTCAGAATCGATATTTATAGGAAATTCACTGTGCCCTATTTAGCACAAATTTTGACACATCATGACCAGGTTTCAACCGAATTCCTGAGCAACTTGCCATAATGCGTTATGATTATTCCTGGATAAGTTTTTTTATATTATTTACGAGGCGATAAGTGCATTTTTATTTTTTTTTAATTTTTTTCTCCCATGTTATATTTTACCTGCACATTTTTTGAGTGAAATGCGACATTATTGATTGTACGCAAAAAAAACTCTATACAATACAGCGCCACTAACTAGGACATTAGCGACTCACTATCGTTCGTCTCGGATTTTGTTCGTGATTTGCGAGCGATAGACGGGCAGTGCTTGGGATTCCAAACAAAAACGACAGAACTGCACTGGTCTCTTGATTTCCCAATTGATGACAGCTGATGACGCATGATGAATAGTCCCGTGAACCACATAATCTAATAATAATAATAATAATAATAATGATAATAATAATAACAATCTCATAATAAATAGTTGTAACTATTTCGAAACCTTATCAGTTTACGGTGTACCAAAATAAAGATTATGTGTATCCAAATGACGAAATGCTTTCTGCCTAACCTGTGAGAAGAACAGAAAAACTTTTTTGTACAGGAAATTCAGCCTTCGTCTTTATATAATACGTGGAAGCAGTTCACCTATCTTTTGACTGAAACTCACGGATAGGGGGCATCTAACTTACGGTATCTTGCTTGTAACATTACTGCCACCAATAATAATAATAATAATAATAATAATAATCAATACTAAGGTTGTTACTGTCATTAATGACCATTTTTATAAGAGTACTAAAATAACATCCCAAGTTCAGCACAATCGAAAGCGCGATATTAACGTCGGAGAACGTAACAACACAGAAATAGTGCCAGTTAAAGGTAAGCTTATCGCGCTTACTGGGGCATGTTTAATGACTCATAAAAAATAACAGGTCACAAAAACACTACACGTATGTGTATATATTGTTTGCTGTATACAGAATTGGTCTCAGGGAATTGATTTTTTCAGGAAAAAGTTAAAACTTTGTATCATATTACAGTCATTCATGAGTCAGTCTCCAAGTGTGCTACTCACTCTAATCTCCTCTCTGCATACTCCCAAGTGACCGTGTTTACCAAACGCTCTCCGGAGGAAGTACTACACACTGACAGTAACGAAGACAAATATCCGGCGCATTCTGCTGCGTTGACCGATCATTGGCGGCCATTCTAGGCAAGATGGTCAATCCCCGATTCTACACCAACCACAGACGGCGTACGAAGTATACAGCTGTTTGTTCACCGGCATCCGTGTTAAGGGGTTGAACTGGATACCCACGATGTCTAGTCCTTGCGAAGAGCGTATAAACCGGGCAACCACACATCTGTCCTCGGATAGTCCTATCGCCTTGTGAATTAATTAGATCGTTTGGTTATAGGTTCCGGTTAGAGTCTATTAAGTCAACCGTCCACTTCCGGGTAGCATTCAGCCAACAAAAGCTATCGGATGACATAGGAAAGGAGGATGGAAGAATCGTGCAGCTGTTTCATCTCTGTTAGGAATCATCAGGAGAGCATATCTATCGCTCCGATTCGATGAACCGTTGAGAATCAGCCTGGCCAGCATAATTGGTAAGAGATTCGACTGACAATCGTTTTACCGGGTTTGGATCCCAGTTCCGCCTCGGTGGATACATAATGCTAATGATGAAGGACGAAACAGCTATATAGTGCTTCCATGACAATAATTGGCAAGTCAGGTTTTCATGCCGCACAACGAATCATTTCCGAATTCACATTAGATTTCCTACTCCTGCAAACTATCAGGTAACTAATTTCTGTATGATTGTGCGTTAATGCTTTCGGTTCCTGCAGAGCAGTTCAATCCTCACCCGGGAATCGTTATTGGTCCGGCGCCCTTAAAGGTCTATGGCGTGCAAAACCCAGTCACGGATAAGGGTGCTATATCATGTAGTGGAGATGCTCGATGAGTTGTTGCGAATCAACCCGGCTATCTTAATGGCCAAAACGTTCGACTCACAATCGTTCGGCCCGGATTCGCGTCCCAATTCTGGTACGATGAATGTGCATTGCTGATGATTCCTAGCAAATAATCAAAACAGGTGTACAGTGCTTGCATGATTTCCAATCGCAAGCTGGACGCTAATGCTGTATGACGAATTATTAGGAAAAGTTCATTCAAATTCCATTCTACCGAAAACGGTCAGCGGAAGAATAACCGACATGTTTGGTGAATTCGGCACGTTGTTTCATTTTCTTTTCTCTTTCTTGTTGATATTTTTCGCTCTCAATCAAGACGTTGATAGCGTTTGATCTGTGCACGGACTTGTGCACAATGTTTATTTACCTGTTGGCAAAACTGTCATCGATGGCGCGAATCCAAACGTTGGAACACAATGTAACGGAAAAACAAGTCGCTTTTTCGACAACTTCCTCCTATTGCGAATGCAATTAGATGGATAGGGGAAACCAGCAAAGGGTAGTGGGAATGTACTGTGAAACTATGCGAATATAAAAAATTGCCCAACTCCGTGAATATACGCTTTGCCAACGCCAATGACTATGTACAGGTATATACAAACACGTACGTACTTGCATACGTACATACATAGGTACACTCACTTACATCCAGAGCAATGCTCATTTTTATCAGTGACCTTGGGAATTTGTTTTGCTTGTAGTAGATATGGTGGTTTCCATGATGTGCAACCCATAAACGCCAAGCGCGACATTCAAATTCTTGTGAAACGAATTGTTTACTGACATTCGTGTTCATTTGCGTTTGCACCAATCAAACTGAAACGGAAACCTGCACTAATATCTACAGCTAGACTGAGCTACTTCCTGCTGATTAATCAGTGGGCAAGTAAAGATTGTTAGCACGCACGCTGAAATAAAATTCAATGTAAGATCTGGACTGATCTTCGTGGAAAGATAGTAATGGTAACAGCATAAGTACGTGCGCGCTTTTTATTCCCTATCGTTACGTGTTTGAGGGGAAATTTTGGGTCATAAGTTTTATGTCTTTTCCAGCGTCGACCGAATTGCAATTTTTCTTGTTTTGAGCTTATCTACGGTGTGGCCCGGACGACTGGCGTCACAGTTACCGGAGACGAACGTGGACTGCGAGTGGCTTAATCAACCGGTTTTACGCATTTGCTTGTTGTTGTCTGATTCCCTGATGTGCAACGTTTCTTCACATTTCTAATGTTCATCTTGCCACACCCTGATTTAATAATCCACTTGTGTTACTTGGGCAAGCTTACGCAAACGTTATAATTGTTAAAGGAATGGGCACCTGTTGTTTTTTCACTCTGTTAGCGTGACGAAATTAATCGAACCAAAAAAAGATACGGACTCATCGATTTCGGTTTAGAGGCATTACGGACAAATCACAAACAATTTTGCCTCGTGCCACTGTTTCCTGTCCACCCCCATCACTATTCTGGTGGTTTATACACTCACATCAACCCTTGCTCTCACTCCCCCCTCCCTACGCCAAACGGCACAAACGGCGATTTCAGAACGAGTATTAGTGTGCGCAAGTATACATGGTACATGAAATGGTTTTCTGATTTCCGTATTCCGGGGGAAGGAGGCGGTCGAGAGAGTCCAAAACAGATGGGTCAGCAGACAATCTTCACCCCACCTGACCTCGAACTAATGGTTCTTCTACGGTATAAACCTATGCATGCATGCTTGCAAGCACGCATACACGCATGTTTTTTCTTCGGACCGTGTTTGGCTTGTTGATCTGGCGTGCATGGACCGTCTATTGTCTGCGAAAGCATGTGAGATATTAATTCAGCGTATTAGTTAGTCGCAAGCTGTCGAATCACCGAGCTCAGCCTGGCCAGCCAATTGTTATTCACTGTTCAATCACACTTATTTGCTGTGCAGATAAACAAAGGTTCATATACTTATCCAACTGGACAATGTTACCGCTTGTACTACCAGAGTAGGTAAGTCGAGAACGAATAACAGGATTTCATTCTTACTACTCCAGGCCATAACAGTAGTCAGACTAGAAATATATATTAACGATCCAGATGCCTGTCGGATGACTTCAAGTGTACTAATGATTGCGGGCACATTAGATCGTTGACACTGTAAACGTTGTTTGACTCACGCACCAACGTCTTTGTTCATTGACGGCCAGATGTATCATGCAGCGACTAATGGCAGGCTGGCTGTGATGCATGGATGTAAAAGTCCATTTTTTATTGAATACGAGATGTCGATAAGTGGGGGGCACTACTGATCAAAGTAATCTGGAGGATATGTCGCAGAGTATCGTACCAGCATTCGTAACCAGTGGTACCTGAGGACATTGGAGCGATTAAGAGTGGGGTGCCTGTTTGCAAGGCTCATCATGTGCCTGAGCTACTGCCATGGCAAGAAGCTCCGGGATGGGACACGTAACGGCATTAAATTGTAGGTCGGATGACGCACCTGCTACACAGTTTGACTCACCTTTGATGTGACGAAGGTTCATCGTGATCTGAGAAATATAGTCTACATGTCTGACTTCTCGTGGGTAGTAACGGTCAGATTTAGTCTACCGTGCGTACGTTAGTGGTTTGTGGTCGGTGACCAGGACGGAATAACGACCTTTGACGGGGTGGCCGAAATGTTTGATAGCATCGTACGCTGCCAGCAGTTCGTGACCAAAGGCATCCCGTTTCTGTAGAAACCCTAGTGGTTCCTAAGTGTCGAAAATAAACTGTTTCAGGACCGCCACGATAGCGCACTCCAAGGCATCTATCGCTAGACCAAGTGTGGCGGACGGATTTTCATGCGTCAGGAACGTGGTCCTAGCTAGTGCCAATTTGATCTCAAAAAAGCTATTCGTGCGGCATCCGTAATTATTAGCTTACATGGATAACCACGAAATAGGTCGGTTAGCAGAATCAGTCGTTCAACCTCATGGGGGATGAAACGATGATAGAATTTTACTATCCCCGGAAATGCTTTAAGCTGCTTAATAGAGGAAGGCATGGCATAATCGAGAATAGCGCGTACTTTATCCTCGTTAGGTTTAATACTCTCTCGAGTGCTCTTGTGACCGAGAAACGTCAGTTACGTTTTGCCGAATTTACTCTTATCTGGATTAACTGCTGCTCGATTGCCGGACAGACGTTGAAGAAGTATAGTCAACTGTTCGTTATGTTCATCTACATTCGTTCATGCAATTAATACGTTATCGATGTAGACATAAACAAAACCCAAGTCTCGTGTGATGCTATTGATATACCTCTGGAATGTCCGGGCAGCATTGCACAGCTTAAAAGGCATATGTGAAAACTCAAACAGACCGATAGGTATCGTGACAGCAGTTTTCTTGACGTCTTCAGTGATGACTGGGATCTGGTAGTATGCCCACACCAAACCGATTTTAGAAAACACAGTCTTGTCATGAAGGGACGCTCTGCTGTCGTGTATTTGGGGTATCGGGTAACTATCGAAACGGGCAGCCGCGTCGAGGCATAATAGTCGACACATGGTCGCCAGCTGGCGAGACCCAGGGACCGTGAGAAGGATGATCAAAACCAATGAAAAGTAAAGTGTCGAACTCATGTTTAGCGAATGCTAGTTTGTCCGCTGCCAGTCGGCGAGGTCGAGCCGTGACTAGTGGTCCACCACTAACGATGTGATGCGCCACACGGTGAGTCACCGGATCTATCCCTTAGAACGATTCAGTTAGTTCATGGATTGTGACAAACAATGATTGAAAATCATCGGCAATGTTACAAAGTATGCCGATGATTCAGTGTGCCTATGCAAACTTCGAAACCCGTAAGTTTAACGTCCAACGAGTTACCAACCAACTGCAGTCTACGTGAATCAACGAGAAATTCGATGAGTTGCCAAAAGTCGATTTCCAGTATACCTTTGGGAATGCCAGCAAATGCGAACGTCCAAAAGTACCGTCGCAGTGATCCAAGGTTAACCTCTAGCTGTCTCGTCTCGTAAGGTAAAACGGGCGTGCCATTCGCAGCCGACAGCCGAAGCAGTGATGACCGTGGCTTGGCGTAGCAGATAGGCAAGAAGGAAAACTGGGCTTTTCTGGGCCAATTGGCTGCTCCTTCAGTGTGCTTAGTACTAGGCCTCTTACCAGTGTGACACGAAATCAGGGAGTAGGCCAAATGCTTTATTTTATGGGAAATCTTATGTGCTTTAAACTGCCACTCTAAATCTGGGAACCATAACTCTGAGTCATGTGGGATAAATGCCAGTGGTTTGAATGCGACAGACGAAATGGTATGGTGTGTCTCACGGTATTTTGGACTCCCAAGACAGTTAGTTGCAATTATATGTCGAATAAATAATTATTGTGCAACATAAAGAGGGAAAGAACACTAGGATTTAGCAGACTCAGAAGGGTTGTCAATTTGTGAAAAGGGATCCACAAAAGTAGGCATTGGAAGTGCGACCACGAACTTGTCTTCTGTCTGACTCCGACGCTGTAACTGACCAAGCCCCTCAGTTGATAGAATATAGGAGGACTGAGCCAACATTTTATTATATATATCTTGGTGCCGGTGTAGCACCGACAAGAAAATACGCGAGATTATAAAACCAGAGCAGATAGGTGCCTTTTTGTCGAAGCGATTTGAAAGCAGGAACTTTCGAAAAGTGCAACACGGGCGGAACTTTAAACATCTCGCGGGGGATAAAATAGCCGCAGTCAAGCAGATGCCGCAGAAAAGATAACAAATAGATCTTGGAGAAAATGGCATCCGAGTATAATCAATATTCTCTGAAAGATCGGTGCCACTGCATGTTGATAAATCTCTCCATGAAGGGGCCGTTGAGCGCTGAAAGACCACGGGGAGGAAGTGGCAAATGCAGAGCGTAAAAAGTAATTCCATTGCATTTACCTTTGTCATGACACATGTATGCAAATTTAGTTAAACTTTCTTGCTGAACATAGCCGGGGAAACTGGGCCACGACAGGCATATAAGCATTTGGCTGAGCAAAATAGAAATACTTGTGACCAGCAGCGCAGCTCTGATTGGAGCCTTTACCGTCTTTTCCGGGCTCTTCACATAAAACAAAAATACAATGCAAGTCAGCCAACGTGCCAGGTAAGGGGCCGTCTATCTCGAGGAATTTATGAGTGAATCTTGACAGTAGCAGTGCAAAATGGTTCACTTTCATTTGATCGTATCTATCCCGGATTCTTAACTTACCCTTGTCTAATATTATCTAGATTTATTTTTTTCTATAATCGACTTGTCATTGGGTTTGAGTATTGAATCCATCACTGCTAGTTGAGCAAACATTCCAGGATGCTTTCTGTCCTGGTCTTACATTTGGTTGCACCGGGTCCGTTAGTCACGTCGGCTAACAAATGACACTACAGCTTTATGGAGACAGGTTGAGTATGAAAGCTCGGGTAGACCCAAGGATAGCAACAACGCAGTAGTTGTTTATGCCGTGTGGCAAACAATCACATCAAAAATAAGAGGAGGTTCTCACGCTTCTTGGCTCAGAGCCCTAGGAGGGCTATCCAGTCGTGGAATAAGCTTGCGACAGGAGCTAGGCAATCACCATTTCGCTAAGATCAAGGGGATACGCTGAACCCAGCATATTTACTTCGGATTATCTATGTCAATCACAACATGCAGGCTGTTCTCAAGACCATGCCACAACTATTGATAAGGCAAGTGTAACGACTGCATAGGAAATGATCAAAGGCGTGCGTATTGCAAAAGCGATATGGACATGATAGGTTACTTGTTATTGCTTTCGTTTTAGCCAGATATCAAGTGAGTTAAGAAGTGCAGCTAGAGCACATCCAAAAGAGTCCAAAGCTCCGTGCATTGTTAACAGAAGACGATGCAGTGGTATATGATAGGAGAGTGAAAAAAGAATGAAGTCTGGATCAACAGCTAGTTGGCGGAAAAAGGGCCACTAGGAGAGTCGAATGAAGAAATGCTGGTGCGAACTTGGCAATGCTGGCAGACATGAAAACAGGCTACGAGGAGCAGAAAATTGGTAAGCGATGATTGGCAAATTTCTAATTTTATTCAACTTAGCTTATGGTGACGGCTACAAGGCTGTTCCTCAGGGAGACGCCAGCAAAGTAGCTTGTCCTACCTGCGAGTTTGATTTTATTTTTTAGATCATTACTGTGTGCCGCGATCAGAAACGCAGAAAATCTGGGGGCCTCAGTTCAACGGAAAGCGGGATTGGGTCGGACGGAGTGAATCACTGGGAGGCAGAGACTAGCTACTCAGCGGTGTGAATTCAGTTAACAAATATGAATAATCACACGCTTGCAGGCACATGGGCCCAAATGACTCGACCAGAGTATGCTCTTTGGAACGACTATCATCATTAGTTTGAAAGTCACTTGAAATAAACGCGCAGTAAAATGAATCAAAACATTAAATCTGTAGAGCTAACGGCTTAAACTAAATGTATCTGCCATTCTGGTCGTTTTGCCATCAAACAGTGGCCAGTAATTTAGGTGATTGAGCTGGAAGAACGGGCCGCGTGACTAGTGCCTGATCTTTAGTATCTATCTAACCTACTGTCGCAGATCGATCTTGAATAGAAAATCGTTTTGCTTCCTACATCCTGACTCTACTATTTCAGGTAGCTTTTAGCGGCGGCTAACGGCCTCTCTAATTCTTCAATCGTAAACATAAACATTGGGGTTCTTACAGTCAAGAAGACTAAAACATGAACCGCACTCGGAGAACTGGGTGATCTACCGGAGTTAAAAAAATCAAGAACACCTAAAGCTTCACCAGAGGCTTCTCGGGTTACTTTCTGGTCCTTATTTCACCATGATTCTTTTCTGTGCATTTTGAGTGTTTTCTAGTTTCAGATTGACCAACCTAAGTGTTGTAAACAGCGTTTCAGCAACTGGTGCTCAAAGTCGGATTCCAAAACCGAAGCGTAACTGATTCGAAAATTCTACAATAATAGATTACAAAGTTCGTCAATGCACATGCACAAACAAGCCCCAATTATACAATTAAAAAGCCTCGAAACGAGAGCCTATGTCGCCGTAAAGAAATACGCACGTGATTCATGCGACTTCCAACAAAGCGAGTGTCAAAATCTTGCGTCGGGTTTGAAAAGTTGAACGTCAGAACAAACAATAATATGCATAAGACAAGGCACCAAGGTCATTTTTATGGCAGCGATCTCAAATTATTCTGTTACAAAAAGTGTTTTTTGGAGGATTTTACTCAGGCATGCGTTACAAGTACATTTAAACTGTTTGATGTGCTTGGCTGCCCATCATGAAAACTGGTCACGTGCATTTAACAAACGCTACGGAGGGTAAGAAACGGAAGGTGACTGTGTAATAAGGTGACCGCAGAATAGTGCACTTTGGACATAGTTTACGTGCACTACAATCTTTAATGGATCAACGATAGAGAACATTATGAACGGAAGCAAATTCAGCGTAGCTGCCAGAATAAGCATTTGTACAAAATCCAATACCTCAGCCCAAGATCTTCTAGTTGCAAAGGAAGCAGAAAACAGTAGCCAAATGGAAGGAGACTTGTTTATATTGGCTTAGCTCTGGGTTCCTAAATCAGAAAGGGGCTGGAAATCGACTCAGCGCTTGAAGGTTTGGACTTTGGACGATTGAGTTGACGAACGAGGCTACAATGGGAGATTTGTGTAGAGCACGTTAAAACCTCGTCAGAGTTTGACAGCAGCGGATAAAGTCCGATTGCCCAGCCCACGGGATAGATCAAGCAGCTATGAAGAATACGGAGCTGAAAGACGTCTTAAAGGTGGTATTTCCAAGCCTAAGGGTAGATTTCTGGGGGGATAAAAGCACCTGTTTGCAAAGTGAATGAGGTTTCCAACCATTTGGTCTTGCAAGTTTAGGGTTTCAAAGGGAAGTATGGGGTTTAGCTGGGAAGAAGTTGCCATGGGTCTCCAAGATGTGGCGCATCGCATTTTGTTCTCCACCTAAGGTTTGTTTCGAGACCGAGAAGTCGTTTGGTGAATGTCTGATGTTTTTCCCACTACAGGGCAATCAGGTTTTACCATGTTCGAGGGGATTATCGAAAACACCAATTTTGGCATGCCCTGTGAGTTGTGTAATATCGGGATGCAGTTTTGGGTGAGAAATGTTTCATCGAGGAGGCCGTTAGTCCTAACTGTGTCAAAATCTTGGTGACTTGCTTGCCGGTGATAACTGAATGGGCAAGCCCAGGTCTACTAAAGACCAAATAGTTATTACCGGGGGTCTATTTACAAAAAGGACACTCAAAGAGACCTGCTCTACTTGTGCCTTTGAATGGAGGGAACTGGATCTTCCATTGCTCATGTCACTCAGATGGTGAGTATAAACCCTCCATGACTTTGGACATGTCTTTGGATGAAAAAGATGGTTAGAAGGGTAAACTAGTCTGATTTTGTTGGGAAACCGGGAGGCCGTGCCGTTTATTACTGTTTCGCGAACATTATTTGCGCAGAATAAAAATAACAAATTACCATAGACGGCACTTTGCACTGCACCAGTAATGACTAGACAGCAATCGGAGAGTAAAGCTGGTTGATTAACCCATAGAATGTAGCCCCTGATGGAACTCACCCGTAGGGCATATGGCAAAGAGCTTTGGTGGTGCCAACGTAGATAATTATGACGAATACAGAAATCACTGTTGTATGGCACATGGCCTACTCTCGAGAAAACCTGGGTTAATTGTTCAGGTCGTTGGCTGCAGAAAAGTCACTTAAATGAACCGTGACGAACGTCCCTATGATTCTGGCCAAAATGGCTGCCTAGTTTAGTGCACGATAGCCCACGCTATTCTTTCTGTTTTGATCTGGGTGGACTATAATATGTGGCAATTAGCCTAGAGTGGGCCGAAAAATGTGTGACTGGGTCTACGGTAAGAGTGGAGAAGCAGTATTTCCAAGTTTAGCGACAGCCTTGGTGTCACCGATCTGCCATCTGTTGCTCGTGATGTACACTGGGTATTTCATTTATTGTGGAGAATATGGCACTACAGAAATCGGGCTAAGTGGGGCCTGGCTTCGGCAGCCACGAAACGGTTTTCTCCTGCTCACAGAGTTGACTTTCGGATACAGCCGGTTTGCTGTTGGGTGGATATTCTTGTGCCTTGCAAATTTCCCTTATAATTTATAAATCAAATCTAATTCCACTGCCGATGAATCGCCGCTGAGTGGTAATTCAGTCAATGAAAAATGCAGGTTTGCTTAAAAGCTGTCCACGACCAACTGGGAGTCGGCTGAGTGGAAGAACTCTGAACAGTGAAAGAATCGAGCGGCGAGGGTCTGATCACACCGTTTTGCTGATTCGTAAGACGTTCCTGGGCTGTGTGGCGATTGCAGGTTTCCAGGGTCAAAGATGAATAAAATCGGGACAGGTTATTCTCTTGTGATCGCAACCGGAAGGTTATCCATTACGGGTCTCAAGACTTCCTGAAATAAGTTCAAGAGCAGTCCTGGTACACATCAAACCTTAATAACGTCAAAGCTTCCTGGTACCAATTTTGCCTCTCCGTGAACGGATGCCCAAAACTCAAATGCCTCTGTGATATAAGTGAGCCCACCGCTGTTTGACCATTGTGGTCTGCAAGTCCACCCAAGCTGCGTTGTAGGAGTATTGGCATGAATAGAGACCCATAAAGTGAGGTAAGATGTCTAGGATTGGGTAATGGGGGCGCACATGGAGTATTTGCTCTTGGCTTAGGTCAGGCAACCCTCTCCATACCTGTTAGTTCTTTATGCTGAAAATGGTTGTAACCAGCAACAGAGATCCGATTGATGAATGATTTCAGTTAGTTAGGCTTTGTAAATGAGACCGACGTCAGTAATGGTTTTGCACCCAACTTCTTATTGTCTGCGATTTATGCACGAGCAGCGATTTGGGCGTATAATCAAAGCTCAGTGGTCTAATGGAGTTATTGAGAGTCGGGATGTGAGCTCGTTTAATTGAAGTACGGATAGTGGAAGATGGTGGATCTGGAAATGATGCAAAGGGTTTGGAAAGATCTTGTTGGGAATCTTTGATATTTCTGGTGGATTGCTTACGAAGAGGCATGGAATATAGCCGGGGGACATTTTGAAATGCCAAGGGAATGAAAAATAGCAAATTTCAGAGCAACAGTGAGTAAGGCCCTAATAACGGAGGTCACATTAGTTGATGGGGGAGAGGGAGCATATTCCGAGAAATATGAGCTGGCAGATTGGGGGAAGGGTGTTCGTTGAAAAACGTACGCAACTTACTCATAAATGAACGGGTAGTAAGCAGTGACCACAGAAGGAAGCGGAAACAAATATATAGTTTACGATCGGGTTATTAGTGAGAAGGGCCGGCGAGTTAGAGTGGAATTAGGAAGATGGATTTTGCCAATGGGTTCATGGCAGACGGATGCCTTCGAAAGACAGCTGAAAGCTCGATGTTCCCATTAACGGTGGATATTCCATTAGTGTAGAAACCAAGGGGTGCGGCTAATTGGACGATAGTTAGAAGGTCCTTATGTGGAGGATTTGCGCGCGCTGAGTGTTTGAAATTTTCCACTGGGTTGGAGGTATATTGCAATTATGGAGTAGAATAAAGGCATTTAGTAATTAGGCGATGAGACCAGCACTACCAAGACAAAATATCGTCGGAGGGACACCATGTCAGAGCTTAAGGCGGATTTTTCTCGGTAAGCCTGAGTTCGAAGCTTAATAGGATAATTCCGGCCGGGGTGCATCTAGAGTTTGAGGAAATGATTCGGTTGTAATAGAATCAACGCGGAGAGGATTAAATTTCGCGGCTAACACAGCAGCCAACCTAATGGAAATACGGACTGCCAAAATCGGGCCAGTGAAAATAGTGCGCTCTGGTAGGTCTTGTCATCTGAGTGAGCGATTGAATTTTCAGTTGCTGTTAATTCTGACAATACCTGGTAGCCAGGCAGGACGTCAGTTAAAGTGGTAATCCCCGTTGATAAGCAACATTGTTGTAAGTACAGTGGGCCGCAGCGTATCTTCTGGGGTTTCACTTATGTGGCATTCATTCTCCCCAGTTTGCAGTATTGGGCGCTGTGAGGTAAAGAACAATAATAATAATGTGTATATTTCTCGACATTCGAGAGACATGCTCAAGGCAAGATCAAATTTACACAGAGATGACGCAGTGGACACGCGGAAAACAATAATTTAGTCCTGAAGACGCAGTGTCTGTGCTCCAAGAACATAATCTGCAATGTCATGGGCTAAGCACGAGTTTTCCAGCTTTTAAATCAGAGCTAGATAATTCTTCGCCAAGGCTTTCCGGGGTTGACTATGAGCCACGCATTGCGAGTCAATCCATGTTTAAACGCATCAAAAGTGCATATCGTCGGCGCAAAATTTGGATGGGAAGCACTGGTGGGCGTTGTTATACAGCGGGGCTCCTCAAAAATCAGGAGGGTAATAAGGTGAAGATGAAGATCAATATAGATGTATTACCGGGATGGAGATGAGGTGAAACCACACGGGGTACCATATGAGGTAGATGGAGGATGGTGATTAATAACATTCAGGTGTCAAAGTGATGCCTAAGATGAAACAGCGGGAAACATTCAAGGTCGCATCAAACAATTTAAAGGACGAAAATATATGAAGAATTGTGGACGGGTAGACAACGGAACGCTAAAAAAATGGTCGCTGGACATATGCGGCTGGGAGCGGATTGTGATGTGCGTCGGGAAGAAAACCACTACGTGTAAGATTTACAATACAATTACCATGAATGACCTGTGTGTTGTCCTATTTTAATATCGGAATTCTTGGTGTTCTGTGGCAATGACGGTCTGGAGATCGGGTGATTGCGTGGCATTTTGGTAGTGTTAGTAACAGTGTTTTTGGCCGGTCGTAATGTTCATCTGAGACAAGGTTCCCCGGGGCGGTCATTTATGTGGCCTGGTTTGTCTTAGGGTTACGCGGCTCAGTACTGGAGCGTCGGATCCGGATAGCAGCTTGCCAGTAGGGATAGGCAACCAACACAAGATGGAGTGGAGCTTTCAGCGAGAGGTTGTGTTGCATCTGTGGTCATTGGCGAGCCTGGGATAGAGCCGGAGATGCGGAGGGCAGCCTGAAATTTGTTCCAGCTGGTGCTAAGGTGAGTAAACAAAAACGGAAACAGTGATAATAGTCAGCTTCCTACAAAGATTACAGAGCCCCGAAGACTGTCTCGAAATGCTCGGGAGGGAGTGTTTAGGTGACGGGACGTGTGCAGCAAACTTGCCGTCTGCTTAATCCTCATAGGGTATATGGCTCAATTAGATCTAGGATGCACGGTCCTTATTCGCGGTGTTTGTCTTTCATCTTTCGCAGACGCAGATTGCAGTGGTCTGCTAGAACGGCTAGCACTAGAGTTAGGGAATAAAAGTCACTGGGTTTTCTGCTTGTGGAACTCGGCTGGCCTACGGGCCCACCGTACGTGCAACAGGGAATGAGTAATAACTGGTCATGTGGTCTACCGCCGATGTTTACTACTCCCGGTTTCAAAGAAAGGGTACAACCGCATGGGTCGCGGACGACAACGTGAGCTGGATGCTAGGACGGGATTTGCCACGGTAAGACACAAAGGGGAGGAAGCAAGAAGCATGAAAACCTGGTTACCCAGAGTGCTGATTCCCACCGGTGGATGCTCATGGTCTTTTTAGACATGTCAAAAGCGTTTGACAGCGTTTCGCACTCCCGACTCTTGGCCGAGATTAGGACTTGTGGAATAAGAAATCCACTCTTATCATGGCTATCATCTTACCTTTTGGATCGCTTTCTGGTGGTCAATATTGGCGGTTGTTTTTCCCAGCCCTGTGCTATTATCAGTAGGGTCATTCAGGGAGCGTCGTAGGTCCTCTCCTGTTCCTGCTATGCATTAATGATGTCTTTAAAGTTATTATGGCACACCATTCATGTTTGCCGATGACATTAAAATAATCTACTTCTTTGAAGCTGGTTCGCTTAACTCCGCGCTTGTGTTTGTCAACGGAGACCTAGAGTCTCTTGATAACTGGTGTTCCAAGTGGCTTATGAAGTTCTCTGCTGACGGGATTTCTCTAATAACATAAATTACATGTTCCTCCTGGCTCCGTCTTCATAAGCGGCGTGCCAATTCTTGTCTCACGCACAGTTAAGGACTTGCGGTTACAATACGCCTGCTCTTTCAACTTCCACAAGCAATCCCACCACCAGACCGCTGCAGCTAAAGGAACCGCTACAATGACTCCAACGGCATCCCACAGTCAAGATTGCGGACTGACATACCATGACCCGTTCTAGGCCTCACCTTGAATATTGCTCGATTGTCCTCACGCATATCAGTAAAGTCGATCGAATTGCAACCGAGGATGTGCAGCGTGAGTTCACTAGAAGTCTCTTAGGTCCTTCATCTATCCCAAACTACAGGGCTAGACGCGAGCTGCTTGGACTTGAACCATTATGGTCTCGTTGGGTCAAATTAAACCGTGCATTTCTCTTTAATCATTGCCATAATAACGTCCAATCCATTACAAACGGCATACGCGACGCTGGTAGTCCCCCATATCCACTTCGTAATAGATGCTACTCGTTAAGAATACCCTGACTCGTCTATCGATCAGGGCTAAATTCTTCCGGCTTCACCTCTTGCTTACTCACTTTTTCGCACGTCAATATTAACAAACTCTCTTGTAGTGATGCACCCTCTTTACCAGTGGCTCAGTTAACTGATCTTTGAGCTTTTCCCAATGTGCAGTGACGAACGTATTTTTTGATGGATCTGTGCCCTCATCACATTACGTTATTTTAAACACCATCCGCTTGTGTAATCCCCGCTTTTCATGTCATCTTGTCCCCTTTACTGGCTCGGCAGGGCTGAATAGGTCGTTCTTGGTGGCCCCGAATCTGCAACTACCCCAAAAACTGCTGCCATAGCTCAATTCTAGTTAACAAATTTTACGGAAGAGATGCACTTTATTGCAGATATGTTGTCGCAATCAAATAATCACCATAACCTCAAGCTGGCACCCAGGCCAGAGTACTTCCCTCTTGCGTTTCAGATCTTGCACCCGGAGCAGACGCACTGCTGTTGCTTCATTCCTTGTAATGCCGATTCCAAATCTGCCATCCTATCATTCCTGCTGGGAACCTGTTTGCTAGAACTGGCTCTCGAGTCCTGGCCTGGTCAACAAAAACTACGCCGATTATCGCATTGAATATCTCAACTCGCATCTTCGCAATTGGATAAAACCGCGATTACTACTGCCTCCGGGACGACTTGCGCACCTCATATTCCCTACCCGTACGTTTGACTAGGATCAAATCTGTGACGACAAAAATGACGGCATAGAGGACATTCCTGGCTAGTGCAATCATGGAATGTTCTTACACAAATTTTCTCTTGTCTGACACCTCCCAGCACGCCTTACCGCCATCCGCATGCAATTACAATCACTATTCTTGGGAGTTCCATGGCCGAAGATTCGTGACTTTCTTCCAGATAGTTTGAAACCATCTTGATAGTCTTCTTCCGTTTTCAACATTTTTTCGGCCAATTATTGTTGTCAGATACATGTCCTATACACTTTTCTTGGCGTTCCGTCTGGATTTCACCACTTACATCCAGCTAGCATGTTACCATTGCTTTTCATCTGAGCTGGAATTTTCCGCCCACTACGTAACGCCGTTGACGTTTGGGGACTCCGGCCACATCTCGACATCCGCCGATGAGCTCCGTCCGTGTTTTGCGCCAGCAATGCGCGCATTTAATGCGCCTAAACACGAAATGCCTCGTGGTCCGCTGCTGGCAAACGGCCCCATGAAATTCCGTTTGGCCCTAAAAAATTACTTCTCTGTTTTTCGATTTCCACTGGTATACCTGCATTGGTGGTGGAATGGATTAATTTTCCGGATCCTCGGTTGGAGGTATGTCGAGGTGACACCAGGTGGGGTCTTTTACTCGAGGGTTACGTAGGATAGGGTGAAACAGTCAGATCCAGATCCATCGCAGTTGACTGTGCTGCGGAGTTCCAAGGCAGAGACGTTTTACAACCCCTTGTGGGACTTAAGATTGGGAGAGGGAGAGGGTTTGTTGGCTGTGAACATATGGGTGCCACAGGATTTAATTTCGATCCTAAAAATCTCCCTTTGCATCGGAGTTTTTCAGTAAATATTTTAACTTTTGTGAATGAAGTATTTCTGACAACAATTTGACAATCGCTACCGAGCTGTGTGGCCGTAGATTCATTTGAAACTTGGAAAATTGGGGAAAGTCTTATCATTGCGACTTCTTAATCTGATGTACTCACATTTGTGAAGAGCCATACCACAGGCGTTAAGAATGCCTGATTTCACCATTTATAGGGGTAGGCAATGGGAAACATTGAGCACAACGGCTTTTTCATCTGCTTCTGTACGTTTTCAAACTTCGGTTGTGATTGAGTCCAAAAGGCACTTGTGGATATTAAGCTCTAGGAGGTGGAAGAGCTTGAAGGTTCCGTGAAATTTATCACTAAGAATAGACGCAAAAGTATGCATTCGAGTGACTGAACTTTCTTCTGGTAGTTTATTGTCATCTTCTCATGGTCGGAGGCTTTTTCTGCTCCACCTGGTATAGATCTAAGATTGTTACGGAACATGGGTTGCTCACATCACATATTACCGTTTGTTTTGAAGTGCCAGGTAGTCCGTATTTCGCGTGAACCACTGGACGGATTGCGGCAGATCTACGGAAAACTTTATTTGACGAAATTTGCGTTTGTAGTGGTATGGCGCTTAAATTTAGTTTAGGTCAAAGCTGAAACTTTGACAATCTAGGCTTACACAAAATTAACGGAAAGTGAGTATGCTACAGGGCAAGCCAAAAATTGATACTCATAAAAGCTGAGCAAATTTTTCTGACTAAGAAAGATATTCTAATTTTTTTAAAAATGCTGGAATGAAAACCTAGCAGACTAAAAACCAGGATGTCAACACACACGCGGTGCGGTGTACGGCAGTCAGACCACAGTCCGACCAATGTTTCCTGTGTCGAACACGACTAATTTTACCATCCAAGAGACCAAATCTTATCCTCATTGTCCGTATTTTTGTCTTTTTCGTTAAACCGTTTTCTTTGACAGTTGTGTGATACCACTGTAACGTTTGATTATGCAGCCAGATACATCCCCCAAGTCCTTCCGGAATTATACCGTTAAATGGATATATATTACAAATGGAATTCCTTTCCTATTCAGTTGCGACGTTAAAGCAGTTTGTGCCTTTCATCCTGAGTCCTGAATTCTCTAAAATCATCGGAGGCCTGATGCCTCTCAGTACCCTAGGGAACGAATAGAAGAAGCAGGCTCCAGATAAAGGGGGATGCGTTGTTTACTAAGGGTAACGCTCCTCCGCCAAGCGTTTTAAAAATCAACATTAAACCTTATCTCTATTATCTGAGTTCACTAAAAGTTTCCTTCCTCGATTCTTCTGGTCCTGCTATGCATGATGTCAAACACTTCTCCTGGAAATTCTCCGTATCTTCACCGATTTTTGTAGCCATTTATTTTTTGCTAGATGCACTTACCTTTCTTTGATTTGTCATCGGACTCGCCGGCTGAGATTATTTTTCAGACGTTTGGCCCAATTACTAGTCACTGTGACTTAGAGCAATTTGTTTTGTTGCAGTATACTTTTGTTTTTTTCCCAAATTGGTCGAGCGCTGACGGCAAGTTTATTTACGTTATTTTTTGTCTATCGCAGTCATAAACGTACCTGTCTGACCTGACAGTGTGCAGAAGCCATCGTATTTGTTTGAAACACAGGGCAGGTACATTCTTTTTCTTCCCTTTCATCGAGCTTTTATTTAAAAAGAAGTTCCGCCTTACTATCTAACAGCATTTTGGCTGGATATTGAATGGGACTCACTGTCAAAGGTATGATCATTGTTTACCTAACTGAAAAATATTACTCTGGAATCCATCAGGCAATCTTGTTTTATTTTTGGTTTCTTGTCAAATTCTACGAGGCGATGCTCTCAGGTTTCAAAGCACTATACGACAGACGTGAAGGTCATTGAGTTAACCGGATTGAGAATCGTTGGTCAGCTCCGCTTGGGCTCCGGCTCGTGCATTTGGTCGCTGAAAAACTCAGCATCAATAAAGCTCGTGGTTTGGGCCTAAACTGCAAGGTACATTTAACGCCTAAGAACATGCACTTAAACAGGGCGCTAGGTTTGATAAATCGGCTGGGTTGTTACATAGAACGTTTAAGTTGAGCCTCTTTAAAGTGCAATCCAGACCCATTCCGGAGCAATATTCCGCGATCACTTGCAACATGGGCCAATGTGACAGGATAGTAATCCAAAACGTTCTGCTCACACTTACCGGGGGCCAGTAGGACTTCATCGAAACTATTTACTACTAGTAATACAGTTTGACTTCTCGAACAGTGCCAAGATACGCAACGTGTTCATAATGTGCACCGGACTCCACCTTCTACGGCTTGGGCACAGATACCTGCATTACGGACCCTTGACGACTGGTCTCCGGCTACCTTAAGTTGAGGAATGTTTGGACAACCGGCCAAAACATAAAAAGCGTGAAAACGTTCCACAACTTATATATATTTATATATAAATACATGCGGAATAGCAAGCCCGCGCACAAATCAGGACAGAATTTTAAATTGCACGGCAACCCAAGTTTCAGGAATCGGACGTAATGGACCCAAATGCGGAATGTGAAAACTCGAAGAAGTCAACTGAGTTGGTTTGGCAGGCATATGGTGACCAAAAATTAGTTCAAGCGAACAGGTTATCCCAATCGATAAGAATTGTCGTAGAACCGCCAAAGAGTCGATTTTTGAGCAAGACCTTGAACATGAGTTGTAATCTCATACGAGGTAAAGAATATAGCAGAGGAAGTCACGGATGCGATACAGATCAGCGGTCGGCTTCACATAGGATAAAACATCATGGAGAATGAATCGAATAGCCAAGGGAAGGTTGTGAAAAACAAGTCTGATTGGACTGTCAATAAATTCCTGTTACCATTTTTGTCCACTTTTATGAATGAACTAACATGCGGTCATAAGTTTTATCTTGTGGGCAATCTCTTCTCTGGGCGGGCCCAAAATGAGTAGTCTGACTCGTTCAAGCGTACAAACCTACCCTCACGGATGACGATATAGCAGTCAATGATCCGGCTACAACTCTGCACCTTTCTCCTCGCAGGTGGCCTCAGGCTGCTCAGATATACTGGTTGTCATGTCCTAATTGGTGACAATTAACTAGACAAAAGCAAGGACCTGTTTGAGAAACAGGAACAACCAAACCACCTTGAAGAGGCATAGGAAATGCAACGTTAATACGACAAGGTGGACACGGTAAGCAAAGTACTGGACCTAGAAGTCCAAGTTCCATGGAATTTAAAGTAAACAGGTCGTTGTTCCAAGGCTGCATACAGCTCTGCAGAAGGGCCTTTAACCGTAGGTGATCGACGTCTTTTTGAAACAGAGAATATTACTCCGGTGCAAAAGGATTTCTCCGGACCTCTCTCAGGACAATCCGTCCATTTTACTCTAATCGATGACGTATATTCTTTACTTTAGCCAGAGTTTTTAAATTTTCTTATCTGTATTATCGTACCATTGGCTTGCTAGTTTACTTCGCAGACCATTCTGTCGAAGCAAAATCAGCTAAGCAGGAATTTAGAAATGCTAAGGAGAATTTCGCTAATAACTTCGTTCCTCCTAAATATCACAGTTGGTACATAAACTTAAGATAATTACTTCCCACCATGCCTTTTCTCCCCCTTATTCATTTACATCCTCCTTTCGCACACCGTCCGCACTACAGTCGTAAGGGAAATATTCGGTAACTAAAAGCGCAAAGCATTCTTATCAGCCATTTCAAGATCCGCACAGGGTACCGGACCTCATGTCCGGTTGCGACAACTGATACTTCAGGCAATAAATTTCTATGCCTTGTTCGGTGGCCGTGGTTAACGTGTGCGATATGGACATCCGGAAAGCCACTGACCTTGAAAGCAGCGTCACCGCCCTTCGAAACCAGGCCCAATCACCGGAAAATATCTTGTCGCGATTATCTCCACTTCTCAACATACTGGGAACTGGAAGTAATAATAATAATAATGTATATTTCTCGATTTGTGAGAGGCACGCGCAAGGCGACATCAAATTTTTATATAGATGATGCATAGGAAATACGAATAATATAAGTAGAACGAAGAGGGTGTGACAGCGACCTTATACAAGTTGAAAGGTTTGTTTGTTTTTGTATATATCTCGAGAGGGTCATGCGCAAGGTAAAATCAAAATTGGGCAAAAAAGGCACAGTGCAGACACGGAAACCAGAAACGAATCATACAATGCAATGCGATTTGCTGAGCGCGGGGTTTCGAGTTTTAATTCAACGCTAGGTAATGGTTCGCGAGGATTTTTCCATGGCTGATTATCAGTCATGTACTGCAAGTAATACTATGTTTGAATGCAGCAAAGGTGCGTATCGCGGGTGCAAAATATGGCTGGAGGACAATGGCTGTCGCCGCCTGTTGGCCGGGATACTCGAAAATCAAGAGTTATGTGGTGGAGATGAGGATCAATATGGATGTGATAACGGAATGGAGATGAGCGAAAACCAGAATGGATATCAAAAAAGGCAGCATAAAACTCGAAAAATCTAAAAGCACGGTTGGTTGAGCAAGGAAAGCGGCGACAATGGATGGGAATTGTGCGATCGTAATACTAATACATGAGGTTTGTTTCAAGCAATTTTGAGTTCATGAATTTTGGCTTGGTCCAGATCTGAAGGTGGCGTTGGAAGAGAAGAAGGAGAACCGGAGTCAAATGAGGCGACATCTCGGGAACTCGTGTGAAGAACTGTTACCAGGAGCATCGGTCTATTGCCAAACTCCGCGGACCAGAGTACAGGTTGATAAAAAATGACGGTCCTCGGCTGTTTTTGGATGTCAAGATGCATTGTGAACGTCAGTTTATGCCAGATGCCAATAAAAATGGTGTCCATTCCTGAGTCCGTTTTGTATGGTTTTGACCGAAGAATTTTGGGAGGGAGCAAGAAGAAGCCAGTACAAAGTGGTGCACGTGGACTTATGAGCTACAGTGCCATTTACCACAACGGTGCTAATGGGTGGGTCTAACCGAGTGCTGGCCACCCAACCTGAAAAACACCGTTTGAGGGTGAACGCAGGAGGTGTAATCCGCTAACCTAGTTGCACCCGCACACCGCTGCAGCCAAGCTGCAAACCCGATGTGCGCCGGCGAAAGCGGTGGATGTGACAGCTCCCCGCACTATTGTGGTAACGGCGGTGTCCTCGTGGTGTGGTGGAAGGAATTCAAGCATGGTATGATATGGGAGATATCGTCTTTTCAGGATCGGATAACGCCAGATCATGGGTAAGTGTTTCCTTCCAGACAGGACAATATGGAACAAACATCACGGAGAAATGTTCGACGGGTTAACTTACCGTCAACTACTGGTGCGGCAATACAATGTCAGATGATGAAGAGGAAACAACAGCCTGGAAAGCGTTCCGGCCGAGGGGTTATGGTGAGTGACAAGGAAAAAATAAGTTGATCGAAAGGCGGAGAAATATAAATGAATTGTAAAAAGGGAAAGACATTCGTGACGTCGATACGTTAGCGTTTTTGGCAGCCGTCAGCATGGTGAAGTGCAAAGGGTAGATCAATTTTTAAAATGGTTCAAAATTTTTCAGTTACTTAGTGGGCAGCGAGAGTAAATCTTAGGTATTGTTCAAACTACACTAGCACTTGTGGTCCTTTTGCGCTTTCAGATACAGTGATATGGACCACAAAGGCAAAATAAAAATGAGGGAATTGGTTAAGGGCAGCTCCCTGATAAACCGGTGAATGCGATCGGGTCAAGATTTTCATCTGGGCCCTGAAAAACAGTGGAGAGCCCGAAGGATATTGGTTAAAGCGAAATCCAAAGGTCTGTGATGATGGGGGAATTCAGAAGAAAGAAAAGTAAAATTGAGTCCGTCAGTCAGGGAGCATCGAGCGGATGGAAGGCAGAGAGTGTTTTATTGTCACTGACTGAAAGCAACACTGGGAATGTTCGATGGAGCTGTCGTTGGTGGAGCTTACGGATAACAAAGTGGACTAGGGTCTACAAATCATATTTGCCGTAGGATGGTTCGGACTAAGCAATATTGATAAATCACTGGCGTCTTTCAATTTTAGTCTTTGGATTGCAGACTTGCATTTGTTAAAAAAAGGCTGCGAAGAGAGTGTAAGAAAAGCGTGAACGGGATTATGTGACGGCTGCTGCAGATGATGTCAGCATACGTGCCTGGCGGACACATGGGAGACAGGAGAGGTGGGGTGGGAATTTAGATGAGCAGGGATATGAATAAATTCGCTCGGTCGAGCGTCCCCACCACGTCTACGGCGTAGCAAACAGCAGCACGTCCTGCAAAGACGAGCAATGCATGGTTTTCTCTTTCGTAGGATGGAATCTAGGATAACAGGTGGTCCATTAGCAATGAAGGTGAAGGCATCACTAGCACACATAAGAAACGGTAATGGGCCCAGCACGTTATCCTTGAATACGATGCCGATTACTGACCTGACACAGGAGGTAGCTGGAGGTAACCAGTTTGGTCCAGGGCTTAAATGAATACCGGTATCTGAGACATTTCTTTCGGTAGGAAGGAAACTGTTGAAAATGTTTTTATGGAAGGGGAGCCAACTAATAGAAATGGACGGAAGTCATTGTTTCTAGCAAGTTCCCTATAGAAGCTGGCGATTTTCCAGCTTCTTTGATCTCACTATTTCGTTCCGTCGGGCATTGAAGGAGTATAATCCGGAGCAATAATTTCATGACATTCGTACGGCACTGTGTGCAACTAGTCACATCCACCCTCGGATTCGTTCATAGGAAAAAATAGTCACATTATAGTCGCAAGGCAAAATGGATCCCAACTGGCTCTAAAGTGCCGCCTAGGAGAGTGGTGCGGAATGCTGCGTAAGAAAGACAGTGATAGTGGAAAACAAAGGGACAGGCGATTATATCCAGGGATTTTACTTTCAGATTGTATGCAGACCAGCGTTAAGTCTGCCATTAAAATTAGACCCAGAATATCACGGTTTATTATCTGTTCGGTTGCGCGCTGCTGCCATCCTCCTTGCCGGATGCTAGCAACAAAATTAGCATTCTGGAACTTTGAAGCTTCCGGCAGCGAGTGTGGGACCCGGCAAATGGACATGTAACTACCTGAGTGATTTAGGGTTGAGAGATCATCCTGAAAGGAGTCTGGGGTCCCTAGATGCATGCCATTAGAAATAGTGTACCAAGTGCCTCATGCCAAACGTGTGCAGCTTCTTAGACGCCATCTAACAGCAATAGTCCCCCGGATGCAACAAAAAGATTGTGCCTGCATGTTCCAAAGAGGGAGTCCGTCAAAAGGAGTACTTGAAGGTGATTAGTCACTGAAACAAAGCTTCCCGATGATTAAGATCCGGTAAATTGTTTTGAGGCAATCCGCTCAAGGAAAACTCCAAGTTTTAAACTATACCCCGGGATTTGTATCTTCTGAAACAAAACGATCGAGTTTTAAAATAAAATTTTCCCGGCGCCCGAGCGCCGAGTGCTACCGTTGAAATCCGACCTTCTCGGGTGCAGACTAAAGAAAATCCTGAACCTAATTCGGAAACATGCCCTGGCCAAAAAGCGCTTGCAACCACCCGGAAAAACGGTTGTATAACTTGGGTCTGAATAGACCAAAGCCAGTCTCTTCCGCCGCTCTTGAAGGAAACCCGTTCGACATTTTCGTCCCCCACCGCAATAGGATGCATGCCCATATTAGAACCATCGGCTTCTTCATCAGCACAATTGTCCTAGTTTGTGGCCGTGATCTCAGAGTGGATTCCGTCCACATCTGCAGATGCAAGCCTCCACGGCTAATAAACATGCTGTGAATGAAATATCCAAGGGCGTGGCGGCGCCCAGCGAGAATGTCCGGTCACCGGAACCCATGTAGTCTAACAACTCAGCGGTCTGCTGCGTACCTTTTAGATTCATTTCCCCTTCTGCTGAAGGGAAGGAAGTGGGCCCACTATTTTCAAAGTGACTTAGGTAAGGGGCGAAAGAGGCTTTGAGTGTTTCTCGAGACAGCCCACAGGAAGAGTGTAGAACCAGGCACGCCCTAAGCTGGTGTGCATGCCCTGTCCTCTTGGGAAGAAGTTTGCACTGGTTTTAAGATGAAAATATAGTGCTCCTTCTCGCAAATGATCGCCTAAATTTGCATGAATGGCATGGAAACGGTCACGTCACAGTGAACATGCGCATAAGCGCTTCTGGTAAGTTACAAGGAAGAATCCCAGCATCCATTCACCGTTACGGTCGATCCAAGTCGCACTGAAGAGTTCAGGTAAGCTATTGATCGGGAGAGAGCAGTACCTTGAGTTCACCTCCGTAGATGGGACACGGTAATTAGTGTGTACAAGAAACGACGGCGGACAGTTAACTGATCTGTGGGGCGCAGTCCATGTGGCATCAAGCCTTTGAAAGAACGACCGGACAACATAGACAGAGCAGAAACAATAATTTAGGTAATCCAACGGAGCAGACGCCTATCAGCAAACACAATAATGATTTTCAGAGCAAGCGGCCATGACTAACGTGATCGAGCTCGTTTCCAGAGTCGGAAAAACTGGCATCCGGAGGACTTCTTGTGTCCTAGGTCTAGGAACAGCTTTCTCAAGTAAAATGCAGTTTCGAAACACATGAGCATTCCTTCCGGGAACCGAATTTTTGTAGCCGGATGTGTTATTCTTCCATGCGGCTACTCAGTCGAGTAGCACCCAGAATTTCCACGGCTGGCACCTTGGCCTCGCAGTCGCCCGCACCAACTAGCAACCGTTCATCGTCAGCGCTGGGGTTCAGGTCTCGGCTCAGAAAAGAAAACAGAAGCTTGGAGGGCCCACCGAGCCGAACCCCAGGAATTCCCTAGAAGCGTTGCTGAATGACTAGGGCTACGTGATCGAATCGGCCACCGGCCCGAATGTGAAAGCTTTCGTTCAGTCCTGAGATACTTGGGGAAGTAACGAAGTTCATTGTGGAATTTCGACTGAGCGTTGTGCACTTAGAACAACACACTCGAAAAACAACAGATCTTGGATCGTGGAAGCCAACTCCACGGATAGCGGATCGGCTTCCGGTAGGTGCTGCTGGCTAACCAAGTCAAAACAGACAGCTGAAATTGCCAAGTGCCCACCAACCCCCAAGGTCGCACACCGATTATTGTATCGGTGAAAGTGTAACGACAGCGCAATGGACTACGAGGCATGTTCGCAGCTACAAGTGCTGAGTCCCGAGCGAAAGCATATTAGCTTACAGGAACCATCCAGATAAGCGCAAGACTCCATCACTTGGGATGAGCCTGCCCTTGACGAAAAAATCTCCCAGTTCCTTCCCCGTCTCATTGAAGAAGAGCATGACCCGACAGAGTTACCGAAGAATCAAAAACGGCCCCAGATTGCCAAGGTTCCTAGAGTCAGGAACGACAGATATTTTGTCACTCACAGAATTTCCTTTCTAGCTAATGTTGTTCAGAAATCAGTGGACACTAGATAGGACTTCTTTGGCTCGGCACCTTTTGCTGACTAACTCTCGGGGGAGAAGCTGCAGTCACATGTAGAGTCCTTAATCGGGATTAATTCGCGTGGCCATGGAATACTGGGGTGGTATTTATACGAAGGCCACCTCAGACGAAGCCTACCTTTGGTTACGCGGAAAGCTTGAATAAACTGGTTCTCCTCATCCTTCATGCAATGTCCCCAGGTTCCGACTGCCAGATGTTCCATCTCTGGGTGGTCTTCCTGGTCACGGAAGCATCTTGGTCAGTTTGTTTCTACCACAGTGACGCTATGAATGATGAAGAACCTGGCAGACTGGGTGTTAAAGCAGTTTGCGAGAGGCAAAGATTACTATCCTCGTCATGTTTACCGAAAGGAAAGACAGACCTTACTCTCAAGGATCCCATCAACTCCTAATCGCATTTCGTGGACGTTCTCCGAAAAATGGCTTATAGTTGCAGCGAGCCTCCATTATTAAGATGGAAGATTATTCCGTTATGCTAGGCCCAAAACTGCGATCTGTCATGCACAACACCTCTTTACCTGGCATGCGGTATGTGCACTATCTGGCTGATTATTTGCAATGACCCCGGGGGAAATTGGGGAGGCTTCTTTTCCCACTGGTGCTCTACTCTGTCTCAGGTTCCTCTTTCGCACCCATCCACCACAACCAATGTCTTCTCGGTGACAGCAACTTTAAAGCTGTCTTTCGTGACTAAGCCCCGAACCATTCGAATTGGATCCCGAGAATTTTACGACAGTTACGAGGGGGTCGGTGGGCCATGTGTTGGACAGAATTAAGCTCAAATTCTTTCCAACACACAAACATGAGCAAAAAGAATTGACAAACTCCATTTGATACGACACCATAGCGGTGTGGAGTTGTGGATCCTTGTTCGGGCAAGCATCCGTAGTAGCACCAAACCGAAGATTTTGGCCCAATGGCCCACATAAATGAACCGAGCCAAACAACTGAGGCTAGCATAAGTAATAAGGTCTGCAGTCATAGATGCAAAACTTTAGTGAAGGAGGGGTAAAAAGAGACTTTCTGTCGGGCGTGGAGGGCAATCGCAAGCCTAAGCATATTATTGAAGCTGATGATGAGTGATACAAGATGTGCAAGACAAAAAAATTTACCGGAAAAGGAGACCTAGGTCTCCAAAATAGTGATTGTGTAGTTGCTTGGTCCGCAGTCTCTGGTCGTGTTTTGTTTGTTATGAAGCAAGAACTGCAATAGATGTTATTCCGAGGAGTACAGCCAGGAATTGTGACTGAGGTATATCAGAAAATGAAACAAAATTGGGGTTGGTCACCAGTCTTGTCCCCTGACCGCATATCAACCGAAACTCCTCTGACATGTCACGAACCCAAAAGAAGTGTTTTAATGTGCACTCGAGGTCATCTTCGGCGTGACGGCGGGCCGCCCTGGAGTCTCGTTGTAACATCTTGCCCTTGGTTTTCTACGGATATTCAACATGGATGTTGAGAAGGCGCGACAAGATAGGCTGGAGAAGCTGCGCAATATGAGCGACCAGGTTCGGATCGGTGGGAAAGGAACGGCTAGGCGCAAGAAAAAGGTTGTGCACAAAAATGCGGTAGTTGATGATAAAAAACTGCAAGGGACTCTGAAAAAACTGAACCTGAATACAATCGCAACGATCGAAGAGGTTCACTCACATTTTAATTACTAGCTTTTTTAGGTAAACATGTACAAGGCTGACGGGACCATGATACACTTTAAAAATCCGAAAGTTCAAGCATCGCCTCAAGCCAACGTCTTTGCGGTATCCGGACAGGCTGAAAATAAAGGTACAGTGAATAATTAATCTATTTATTCACTTTTAGCCCTTTCTGAGCTGTTCCCAAGCATGTTAAACCAATTGGAGTCAGCAAAATTGAGGCTGTGCAAAATGAATGGTAAGTATCGTTTCTGAGTCAAATGTTAGGGCTTTGTTGGTGTGATATGCGAGACAAACTGATGGTCACCAAAAATCCGTTTAGCATCTCAGTTTAACGTGTTTGCGTTTTTGTGCTGATGTCCACCAGCCGTTGCTAGTTTGGCTTACGCTAGTCGTTCATCTGATCAGTTATCCAAAACATTGGGACAAGCATAGGGGTGTATCTCCGAAAGGGGCTAATTACGCCGTGTTCTACCGAGACGTCGGGAATGCTGTGCTGATCAGTGTGCCTGAAAGTTGACCACCATATATGGTTCGCATCAAACAATATCGGGAGTATTTCACTTCTCACTTTTGCCCCGTTTTTATTTGTTGAAGCAAATAGATCGAGGAAGCGCCTTTCACCTCTCACGGATTTGTGGTATAAATGTCAAATTATTTGGTCCTTTACGGCTTGGTGGGGTAACAGTTCTCTCGCAAAGCGTTTCAGTTTTTCGATCTTTCACTTATAGCGACAGAGTGAAGCACTTGGTCGGGTGGCATGAAATACGACCCAGTTGTTGACTAAAAATAACCAGGTCGTGTTCCATGCGTGAGTTATCAAGTTTGCCTATATAGATGCAGTTTAAGTTGTCTAAATCGGCGACGAAGTTAGGGAATTTGGAAGCTGTCCACCAAGTTTTGCTTTTATCCTGCCTGCTGTGTCTGAACACCTTTTTTGCTCGGTCGTTTTTGGTGCGGAATGATTGTATCACTGCTTGTCATCTGGTGGTTCCCTTGTGCAAGGCAGTAGACCCAGGTTTGTTAGGATATCCAGGTTTTATTAGGTTTTTGATCGAATGTTTACACGGGAATATAGTAGAGCGATACGTCCGGCAGGCTATTAGATCTTCCGACAAGTGGGACTCCTTCATCTCCCGAGTAGTGCAGACCAAAGTGTCTGCCGAGGTCAAAATCTTACAATGTGCGACTCGTCTGTTTCACCGGAGTCGTTTAGGCGTTGCAAAAAGAACATGCAAACACTCGCTTTACTGTTGAATAAAGCATCTAATCTGACTCATGAACAATAGCTTGCTTTTCGCTTATATTTACTTGATTCGACCCGACAGGCGAATTAAAAATGGCTTATGGAGCATCGGATTTGCGCTTCTAACCTTTCACAAGCTTATCGGACGCTCATCTGAGAATTTTTAGACCGTAAAGGAAACCAGGCGAGTCTAAAGATGGTGTGGGCGCAATCCTCGTGCGTGAAGTTGTACTACAGTTTGTTAACTTTGAGTCTATGGGTTTCTCTGTTGTATGCTTAACAGAGGTTTGCAATAAAAAATGCACATTGATAAGGCCGCCAACCGTGGCCTGAAATGCCTTAGTGCCAAATTAAAATCGCAGTCGATTAACTGATAAAAACCAAGTGACAGCTTAGTGAAAATGCCATATTCCTAGGCACTGCTGCTGCTTGTCCGCAGTCACCTAATCAGTAAGCTGATATCCGCCTCGATATTGCTACGCCATCTAACGGGTAGCTTTCGCGAACAGCAGACTGGATCTCGCCTTGGTTGACTTTGGAATAAGATTGGATTTTGACAACTCGCATGCCTCGATGACCCAACGAGCTCTGAAGAATGGCTTGCCTCAAACGGAATATACCAGTAAGTTCAACTTCGTCATGGACGAGGTGATGTAAGATGCTTTAGGAGGTCTCCGGGATGTAGGAATCGAACTGAGAAATGGAGGGAAGCTATGTGGAATAGATTACGCAGATGACGTCGTGTGTCTGTTCGAGTCTGCGGACCATGCACAACGGGCACTAGATAGACTCTCGAGATCAGTTGCTCGATTCGGCATTTGCTTTGCACCTTCAAAGTGCAAAGTGCTGTTGCAGGACTGGACGACAGCAGCGCCGAACTTGATACTGGATGGAGAGGAACTAACGACTGGACCGTTTCACCTACCTTGGTAGCTGCGTGTCTAATGATGGTAGCTCGGGATTGGAGGTAAGTATGCGTATATCCAAGACTCGTGCAGCTTACGCTGGACTGAAGCACTTGTGGCGTCGGCCTGATATTTGACTGAAGTTGAAAGGTCGTGTGTACTGTGTTGCAGTGCGTTCAGTTCTGTTGTACGGTTGCAAGAAATGGAGTATGCGTGTGGGCGATGTTCGTCGGTTGGAGGTTTTCGACAACCGATGTTTACGTAGTATGGCTAGGATTGGATGGAGTGACCGAGTGAGTAATATTGAGGTTAGGAATCTGGGAATAGCTTGTTTCATCGTATGAAACTTAGTAGACTACGCTGGTTGGGATTGGGTCACGTGTTGCGTATGACGAACACTCGTCTACCATGTCGTGCCCTATTTTGTGTTCCTCCTAAGGAATGGAAGAAGCCATGCGGAGGCCAACAGATGATGTGGCAACGTGGGATGAGAAAATGTACAGCGAACTTAGGTAAAATAGGTGTTTCACTTGTTCGTCTTCGTGGTTGGGGTCCGAAAGACTCGTCAATTTGGTGGCTGGCGACACTTGAGGATATGGCAGTGAATCGTGAACAGTGGCGATCGTATTGTCATTTTCTATCGAATCAGAATGATTAAAAACACGTGGGTTTGTACATTTAGACTGTTTCGTGTGTTGGCTGCAGAAGCATCTTAATTTTTTTTCGTCTGTGTAGGTCCACTCCCTGTTCCCGTTGGATATTCACTCTTTTTATTTAAACGTTTAACTCTGGGGAAAGGCAGCGGTCAGTGAGGCTTGCATTGCTGTTTAACGATGACGATTGTGATGACGCAGTCAGACCGACAACAGCGGTCGCCCCATCGAAATTTGTGCCTACTAAAGACTTTCCTGCGATATTAACTCACGGGGTGCCCTCCGTCTTCACAGCGTTGTACTCATGTTAGTGAGCTTGAAGGCCTGGATCATTGAAAGATTGTCAATCATTTTGGTCTACACTCGTCGACTCAGGTCATACTTTATCCACTGCTTTCTTTTGTCGGCATCTAGTCTGTGGTCGCGCTAACACAAAAACCATTTACCGTTCACGGCGGATTCTAGACGATCGCTGGCTCCAGCTTCAGTCCTAGCTTTCAACGCGGTTGACGTCACAACGAAATGCCAAGGATCTTATGGAACAGTGAGAGCAGATTATAGAAGCCTTGTATTCAGCAGTAACTACCGCGTAGGCCATATAAACCTCAGAAATGGTAGCTGTCGGATACCCTCAGATCCCCGTCCCTTCCGATGAGACGCGTAAATCCTTGAGAAATCAACTGACCTGAAGTCTGGGAATCGACCGCAAGTGATGAATAGGCAATTGTAGGATAATGGAAAAGGCTGTTCCTATCGTCAATCGCTACAACCTTTACCGACGACAGAGATATTAGTCCACGGAAGTTGTATGTAAGCGCAGTGATGCTGCTACACGGCTCGGCATTATGGCCATTAAGAATAGAAAATATGTGAAAAATTTCCGGCGTCTGGGCACCGTTGTAAATCATGATGGGCAGATTTTGTAAGTAACTCAGATGTCATGCCTAGGGTTTTGGGTCTTAGGGGTCAGACCTTAGAACAGACACTGAGTCAACATAAATTGGTTGGGACGTTTTGCGCATGCCCACAAAGCGACTGTCACATTGTGCGCTTTTGTCGAACATAGGTTATGGTTGAAGATGGTTGCTGGTGGCCAGTGAACTATGACAAAGGAGAAAGTGTCAGCCGTGACCCAGAGACCTAGAATAAAACCGTGTAAGGTCTTGATGGAACAGGCGTGGTAACAAACCAAATGCAAGTGAATTGCTGTCTAACCAGCGGGTCTAAGAATCAAACCTCTGACCTTTCCGGAGTGAAACGTCTGATTCACTTGACTACCACCGGTCATGTGTACGAGAACCAAGGAAATTAAGCGCCCGTTTGTTTTTGCTGATAGCGAATTAAATTTTTTCGTCATCCCAAAGGTCTGTGCTTGGATAAGTTCTGTTACTCAGATTTAACCTTGGTAGGTTTGTAGTTTTCAGCTCCTCGTTTAGGACTGTCTAATCGTATTTAGTTAAAATGCACACGGAACTGTACTATTACCCTCTGCAGTCGATTGGTAATGTTGAAATATTAGGCCCCCGTCAATCGATAGGAACAGCATTTGGTCAAATGATTAGGGGTACAGCTAATATGACAATTAGGAATTAAAGTCTAAAGCACTTCGCGAGTGAAGAAATTACTAGTTTATATCTCCTTAGACTGTCAGTCTCCCGTCAAAATTTGCCCCAGTTTTATTTCATAAACTCTGGCAAAGCGTTACTGTTGAATCGTTCATTTCTGTTTCCATGACCGGAGTCTCTACAGGACTAATGTTATTAACTAACTTGCCAACCTCCTACTTCACCGGCTGTCCCAATTTGAGTAATATATAATTTCATCGAGGTTGTTTTTGGAATCCACCTAATGTCGCAATAGCCTGACCGCTATATAATGCTTGATTTAATAATTAGCCCGCTGTGGCTTTCAGAATCAGAACCTTATTACGAGTAGAAAAAAATCGGCGGATCTCTTGCCTATTTTACAGCTAAAGTTGATGTTCCCAGTTTGGTGGTCAAACAGTTCATATACATCATTTTCACTTTGCAGAGAATTCCAAAGGTGAAGGCGAAACGAAGCCCGAGGATTTCGACGAGGATGTTCCCGATCTAGTAGAAGACTTTGATGAAATGAGCCGACTGGAGTAATCTACATTGTTACATCCTTAATCGTGAACTGGACTGTGCTTCTCCAGTTGACTCAAAATATATCCGATTTTGAACTGAAGTTGATGTGTTGCCATGGTTAATGGGCACTAACGATTTCACAATCATGCGAATTCGCTGTGGCATTGTGCAATCAAGCGGTGGATCTGCTTACTTAGTCGTGCTCGCCCGTTTGATTTTAGGGATCGCCATTGTATCAATCGTTGTCGGGTCCGTATTATTATCAGACTACTTAAAAGGTTTGGCGTTTTTAAAGTTCTAAAGTTGCCCATGGTGGACGAAATTGACAAACCTCCCAGAGCCCCCGGTTGCTACACTTTATATTCACCTACATGACCAGGGTTTAGTCCCAATAATTCAAAGTGCACTTGCAAGTTGTTTATTGCGGTGCATCTTGTCGCCCCGGTCGATTTAACATCTCTGCCGCGGCTGACTTAATTGACGATCATGATCTCATTCCCCCGTGCTCCATTTTAGCGCATGTGTTGACTTGGGTTGCTCACTAAGCGCCTCTATAGCGGATAATTTAAGTCGCCAGTTCCTGTTTAGATGACGCTTTACTACGTATTCGTATGTTACGTGTCTCATGCGACTGCCTCCCCACCATTCAGATAAACTGGCTACGGTTGATAGATGTAATGCGCCAACGTTCCGATTACCGTGGTAGTCTTTCTCAAGGAAAGACAGCGCTGTATCATTCACATTAAAAAACCAATACGTGGCGCATCGATTTTTCGATACGTTCTTTACGTCATTCGGTCTTGGTATTTAAAAACTGGTTTTGGCTTAGAAGAACGCTTTCCATGGGGTTAAATGCCTTTTTTGGAATTTCAGATGCTATGCTTCCATATTGGAGTTTCTAAAAAAAGAAAAGTTTCCACGAAAGGTCATTTTGTGGAAAAACTGTAGTACATCGCAATACTCGCGCACTGCTTATGCATGCAAATTCGGCGTGCCTTAAGACGCACTCGAAGGCTATAAGATTTTTTGGAAGTGGATTTTGATTCAGTTTAACATACGTTTCCTGAGAGTTTATTTTTGGGAAACGTTCCTCGTCTATCGCACATGGGAATTCTGCACTTGTAATGAGTTCGCAATTCCTTTGAGACGGATGTCCTGACCTTGTGGGAATATATGCCACATTAAGTTTCAAAGGTATAATTTTCGTTTGTGTCTCCTGTGCAATGGTCCTTAGCGTCAACAGGGCGTTCTGTTTCACTGCAATCCTGCGGCGGACCTGCAGTAAAACCGTTTCATCTTCAATTCGCAATGTTGGGCTTGTGATCAGTTAATGATTTAACTTGCAATTTTAACTGAACGACCTTAAACTTCTGATAAACGCCTGCTCTGTCCTTGAAAGGCACCCAAAAGACTTGGCATCTGTAATCACTTCGTGGCTCAGGCACAGTCCTGGTGCTCCACTTCATTCTTTGCGTGCTCAATTAACCAGCTTCGAATACTTGTGGTTCTACTGAAGATCGATGCATATGGTACCAGGTTTCGCCTGAGGTCCTAGATCTAGCGTTCATCAAAGACACTGCATCTCTCATGGGTCGCTGGATCTAATGGAGCAAAAGCGCCAGCTCCCTAAGTGCAAAGAGGTGAATAAGGTGCGTCAACGGTTGTAGCATCAGTTGACGGTAAGCCTTAAGAATGACCGCAAAAACTGGTGGGTCAAGGTAGCTGAAGAGATGGAGGTGGCGTCCGCTTCAGGTAACAGTCAAAAACTGTTTGAGCTTATACGCGACACCGGCGGGCGGCAATCTTCGATTAGTGGAGTCGTGTGCGATAGGAATGAAGAGCTCATCCATGATGGACAACTAAGTCTAGAACGTTGCGCTGAGCACTTCAAGGATTAGTTTAGCTGGCCGCATGCTGACGTATTCAGGCTTCGGTAATGCTGCGTCGTTTTTCGCCGGTTCGCGAGACGAACTCGTGAACAGCAGGTCGGATTTCGTCTCGGTCGATGTTGCATCGACCATATATTCAATCTTCGCCAAATACCCGGAACGCGCCACACATACTGCTACCCTACGATGGTAGTCTCTAGATTTGGAGGAGTGTTCGACTCAATCGACCAGTACTATTCAGTGCTCTTTACCCGAAAGGTATGGCAGCGACGTTTGTGAACCTCTTAAGAGCATTGTACTTGCATACCTGTGGTTGCATGACGATCTACGGTGAAGTGTCACATTCATTTGAAACGACTAGCGGCGTACGACAAGTGTCCTATCTCTCCACTCTTGTTCAACTTCGAAGTGATAGAAGATCCTTTAGTTGGTCTCAAGGATGTGGGAGTCAAACTGGGAAGTGGTGAAAAGATATGTGATCAAGTTCACACAAATGACATCGTCTGCCTGATGGAATCCGTGGACAATGCACAACGAACACTGGACACTCGAGGGCTGTAGCTTAGCTGGGCATGTTTTGCATCTTCAAAGTATAAAGTGCTGTTACGGGACTGGAAGACAGTAGTCCCGAACTTGATACTGGATGGAGGTAATAACGATTCCCGACCGTTTCACTTAATTTGGAAGATGCGTCTCAAAGGGTGGCAGCACGGCGGTGGGAGTAAACACGTGCATATCCAAGGCTTGAGCTGTGTACGGTAGACTGGAGCATTTGTTGCATCAGCACGACATTCCACTGAAGCTGAAAAGTCGTGTGTACTATGTTACAATGCGTTCAGTTCTGTTGTATGGCTGCGGGACATAGAGCAGGCGTATCGGATATGTTCGTCGCTTGGAGATTCTCCATCATCGATGTCTACGTAGCGTCACTAGTATTGGAAGGAGTGACCGGGTGAGCAATGTACACATCAGGAATTTGATGTTAGGTCTCAGTTCTGAGAACATTTCGGGTCGTTTTGCATATGGCGAGTGCTTCTCTACTATACCGTGCCCTATTCTGTGTTCCTCCCACGGAGCGGAAGAGGACACATGGAAGCCAGCATGTGACGCGGAAACGTGGAATGAGGAAATTCACAGCGAATTCAGATAGGATACGTTTCTCGCGCGTCTTCCTGGTTGCGATCCGACAACTAGCTCGCTGAAGACACTGAAGGATATCGCAGCGGTCCGTGAACATCATCGTTCAGCGTTAAACAGCAATGCGAGCCTCAATGACCACAGCCACAACGTCGGAGACTTTTATCCTACGAACGAGAGCGATGAGCACGTCATGAAGCTCGTCCTTTAGCTTACCAGTGTTACCGTCCTTTGGAGCATATGGCGAGATGACGACCAAATTGCGCTTAGCAGATATATCCACCGTCTTCGTAGATCCTTCTTCCAAGATGCATAGAAAATACCTTGATGAAAATTTAGACACTGCTGGAATGTCAGATTCATGTTTCATTGACGCATTATACATCTATTTCCAGTGAGTCCATTATCAGCGTTAAAGACACCTGATAACCAGCTTGCACGAGATTACTCACGTTGTAGGGGCCTAGATGCATAGGCTAAAGAAGTGAGCTACGAAACTAGATGTCATTTAAGGCACTATTTGACAAGGAACCGTTACAACTATCTAGGGCACCTATAACAGCTTGAGATCATGCGACATCTGTGTTTAACCCATGATATCCGGAAGTCTCTCGAGTAAGGGGCATAAGATGGCACAATTCAGTCATATTTACGGCTATGACATCTGACTGCTCAGTCATGAGGACAGTCGGACTCTTCTGTATTCGTACACCGATATCCTCGATGCAATGCTCGAGTGCCAGGGGGATCACATTGACGATGGCGAGAAATGCCCGCGCATGTTAGGTGCAGATAGTCACCCTCTAACTGATATAAACATTCTGGACCGCCTTAAGTACTTGGATACTTACTGCATATGCTTGTTCATGGTCTGCCTTTGCGTACCCTTCTCGCACATGCCGGAGGAAGCGACGCGGCGGTCAGACCATGAATTAATGTGGATATACGGAGAATTTATCTTCGGACTTATACCTCTATGCGCTGGAGTCGGAGGCACGAAAGTCGGGCAATGTGAGCAGGTTTCAGTCGTCCATCAGATGGTAAATATTACGGACGTAAGGCTACTGGATTAGATGATCTCTCCCCCTCTTTTCAAAGATCCTTATATTCTGTAGCGAAAGAAGACCTGCGCCTCAAAAAAACATCACGAACACCTTCCAGCGCCGCCCCACGCACGCAACCGCAAGTCCACATCACACCAGGAACTCGTCAAGACTTCGCCTTCATGCGTGATAGACGGGAACGAATTGTAAATTGCAGTTGCACTTCCAAAAAGAGGATAAGCCAATAGGCACCCATAGACTGTGGTTTCTCGAGTGTTCGCCGAAGGTTACGCTTCAAATGGCAATCTTGTGAATAAAACCACTTGAAGTTCAAGTCCAGACAGAAATGACGACCTCGCGGAGTCTCCGGAGGAACACAATTGGACTAGCTGAAACTTTGTAGCAGATTCAAGGAAATCCGGCGACGGGCCGTTTAGCTCAATGCTACACAAGTTTCAGGCTCATCGTCTTCATAACTATGCATAAAAATACTGCAGGCTTATCGTATTGAAAACTCCGACAAACGTGAAAGTCACTGGAATGTGACGGATACTACCAATCGAGCGACATAGCGACCAGCAAGCTCCTGAAAGCAGCATGGGCTGCTTGTTTGTAGCGACGTTTTGCTCAACAGGAGACCATGACTTCAAGATCCTGCTCAGTGTTTGCTGACGGCAAATGAGCCTCGACGAGGCTGTTGCAAATAGCTGCATTTCTTCGCCCAGTCAGCACATTCGTAAATTTGAACAAGTTAAGCACTTCCCAAATCTCCGCCCACCGCTCGAGCTTTTCAGAACATCCTTTTTATTTTTCTACTTCCTTTATTAGTGAAATAACATAAATTTTCAAGGAGGGAGCCGCGGCCAACAGAGCTCTGCCAAGTGGGAAAGCTTACCGGTGGTGGAAGGATTTGAACCCGCGACCTTATCCGTTTAGCCTGAAGAAGTGTGACATCTAAATGAGTCCTGATAATGCGCAGTAATTCCAAACAACCTGCATTTGACATTGATAAGTGCAGCGGTTAATGAGTCTCCGCAGACATTTTAACGCCATAGGATGATGATACGTCAACCGGGTACTGTCACTGGTCCCATTGAAGTACCTTAAGAAACGCTATTCATGTTCGGAGATAACTGAGAGATAGCCTGAAAAACTTACAGAGGAAATGCTGTTAGTGAGGAGGTCCCTGAAAGGATGAAGCCCATGATCCCCAATATCCAGAACTCCTAGCTACACCAACATTTTACTACGAGGATCTTCGTGAAATATTTCGCTGAAATCAGTGAAGATCACAGTGATCCCTAATTCCCAAACGAAAACAAACAGAAGAATGATAAATGTATATATTCTGGGGCACTCTACCCTCGTTTCTAAGGTTGGCTCAGCTCAACCGACAAAGAATTGTCAACGAATTACAGTTGTGGTTCTGTGGACTATCCCACGAATAGCCTCCCTGCACACTCCTGACGCTAGAAATTATATACATATAGATATAGATCACTTAGGCTATGACGGTGTACAGGCTCCTCAAAAGTTTCATCGCTAAGAACAAGTGATAGTTATGGCTAAACATCGGTGTTACGAGCCTACAGAAACTGAAATCTAACATAAACGAGCCTCGAGGCCACTTTGAGAGAATAAAGCGCATTCTTAACACAATAAAATGACTAACTCAGCGATCCTAACGACAACATTAGAGAAGGTTTGAACCACACAACAATCCCAGGATGCAACAGCGAGGCACTTTATGCCTGAACTGATAAGCTCTTAAGGTTTCTATATCATAGAGTGGAACATTTTCATAGTAACAGTGCAGGCAGACGTGCGCTCCAGTCACGAGTCAACCGGCGGGTGCGATCTATACACCATATGGAACGCATGTTCGAAAACAACCACCTACGTACTTGAGACCGAATTCACTCCCCTTCCACACACAGGTCGATTCCATTCTGAAAATTGCACAAAGCCGCTCCCTTCGAATACCACGTATAAGCTTAAACAGCCTTTGACTGTTACCTGAAGCGGACGCCACTTCCATCTCTTCGGCTACCTTAACTCACCAGTTTTCGCGGTCATTCCTAAGGCTTACGGTCAACTGATGCTGCAACTGTCGATGCACCTTATTCACCTCTTTGCAGTTAGGCACCTGGCTTTTTTGCTCCATTAGACCCAGCGACCCTTGAGTGATCCTGTCTTTAATGAACGTTGGATCTAGGACCGCAGGCGAAATCTGCTGCCTAGTGCATAACCTGCTTAATTTGATCTCACCGCTCGTCGAAGTTCTTAGTTCCTCCGATAGTTTCTGTTCGTAGCTGTTACGAACAGCCGAATCAGACAAACGTTCGACAGCCAATCGGGTTTGTGGCCTGCGTCGAAGGCCATTCAGCTGCAGCAAAAATCGCATTAAAACTAACGCATGGTCCGATTCGACGTACGTGGTCCAGTATGATCTACAGTTCTGGACGGAACTGCGCCAACGGTAGCTAACTGCGATATGGTCAATCTGACTCAGACCACCTGTCGAATTAGAGCGCCATGTTGCTGTGCGGCGCGAGCTGTGTCGGAAACTCGTACTAGATAGGAATAAATGATTATCTGCACAAAATTGGAGAATTCTTTCCCCGTTGTCTGTTCGCTGAGCAGGGAAGGCGCATCACCCACCTAAACAGGACTCCGATGCACTAAGTTTTCCACCTTCTGCATTAAAGTCACTTGCTACCACTAAAATGTCAGAGCGTTTGCTCTTCCGAACAAGAGTGACGAGGTCATCGTAAAACTCGTCTTTCTCCATGTCAGTGTTGCAGTCTGTTGGAGCGTATGTCCAGATAACAAACAAAGTGCGCTTAACACTACTATCCCTTCGGACGCCGACTGATTCCTGCAGTCTCATGGCACACAAGCGACTGTTGATTTGGATCCAACCTAAAAGGGCTGCTTCAGCCTTCTCACTTAAGACTATCTCTACACGGCGTTGACCAACAGCTTGACCTGCTTCGTCTCCTGAAGTGCGAAGGAAACAAGATGAGGAGGCAGTAGGCGCAATTAGTTGAACTACTCTACTCGAATCCTGAATTCGTTTCACTCACGCAGCAGACATCAATCGAAAGTGAGTCCACTCTTAGAGCCAAACACGCCTGTTGGCCAGCCCGCATTAAAGTACGCACATTGTGCATCAAAATCACTTGTCACCATGACAATGTCAGAGCATTTGCTCTCCCGACCAAGGGTGACGAGTTCATAGTAAAGTTTGTCTTCCTCCAAGTCAGTGCTGCAGTCTGTTGAAGCGTATGCCGAGATATCAAATAATCTGCGTTTAAGACTACTCTTCATGCGGACGCCGACTGATCTCTGCAGTCTTATGGCACACAAGCGACTGTTGACTGGGATCCAATCTAAAAGGGCTGCTTCAGCCTTCTCACTCAAGACTATTCTTACACCATGCTGATCCACAGCTTGAGCTGCTTCGTCTCCTGAAGTGCGAAGAAAATATCTTGACGAGACGTTTGGAGCAGTTAGCTGAATTACTCTACTCGAATCCTGAATTCGTGTCTCATTCACGCAGCTGATATTAATCCAAAATGAGTCCAATTCCGGATTTAAACATGCCTGCTAGCCAGCCTGCATTGAAGGAACCGAGATTCGGAGGTTGACGAGGCTTGATAAAATGTGATCTAGCAGATTGAAAACCGTTTAATACACTACTCGACAATGAACCATTGCGACCGTCGGGCGTGTTAAAAGCGGGGACACTATGGGTAGGCAGAGGGGGCAAAGAGATTGGGTTGGTAGCAGAAGAGACAGGGAGAATAAAAGAGCTCATTCCACACTTCTTTAGTCAGTAATTTCAGAAAACTGTCGGAAATATTCTAGGAAAAAAGCTGTATTTTCCAGGAAATCGGTTTCGGTGTAGGCAAACGAATTCCACGACGGGTATCGAGTCATTGATGAGTGTTAGAGTCTTGAAATTGAACATCGTACGAGATGCATCCACTTAAAGGCGACATTTGTAAATGGCTCTAACGAATGGGAGAAATACGCCATTCATTTTAAAATCGTACATTCCTTCTGGATCACTCACAGTAAATAAGAACACTTACCGTCTTGTTGTTTCCGCAGAATAAAAAAATGATTAAAGCGCCCATTGCCGCAACGCTTGTAGATAAGTCGGGTCTTCCTAAAACTCAGGTTACGTCACTGCATTGACAAGTAAAAGGTGCGACAAGAGTCTTCTTTAAAATTTAATAATCATGATAACGAGATGACGGTACAATCTTGTATAAAAGCCTAATAGATAACATCTAAGGGGCAGATATGAAAATAATTCTGCGGGACCTCCGAGTTTCACGGTGGGGTAATTAATCAAAGTTTGTTTCACGGTTGAAAGAATGACAGGCTTTGATTAGAGCAATGAGAGCTCTATCGTTTCCTGATCGTGTTTCCAGCCCAGTCAATCTTATTTGCATTTTTTAACATATTCAATCCATCTTCAAACGTTTCTCTGGTTACGAGACGTTCAGAACGCGAGCGCAACTCTTCCAATACACGCGCGTAGACGAATGTGAGCACACGTGGACGTTCTTCTAGTAGCGTCCAAATCGCAGAGGCCATTTCCTCGCGACGCTTTCGCATACTGTTGCTGACACCTGTGGTTCACAATTGTTAAGAAATAAAACAGACATCATAAATATATGGGGGACAGAATAGCATTCATCAAAGAAAAAAACTTTGAGGTATGAAAATCTGAACAAAGTTGCATAGTATGTGCAAATGGATTAGGACACAGCGCCAAACGATTATGGTAGGGGAAATCGGCCTTGACATCGACGTCAGGTTACGGGAAATCGTGAACAAAAGAGGTGTAGTGGTCATTAGCCAACGTTTCAACGTTATCCTTAGCATTTATATTACATTTGACGTGGGGTCTGTTTTGTTGTCCTAATCGGCTTTGTTCTTTTGAGTTTGCATCAGTAGATCGTTTGCAATTTCCCGTTCTCATCCCCTACGTAGGCAACTAGCCACTTGTATCGGGTTTGTATCACTAGATAGTGTACTTTCTACGTTCAGGGAACCAATAAACTGTGGGACGTATTATCAGTTACACTTTTCTTTGTCTTTAGCAAGAACCGACTAATTGGATCGTATGTGAATATTTCTTGTAACTCTTGATTTTAGAGTCCCATGGCTATGCCAATTACTCTGATAGTGCGATTCACATTATGCGTAAGTGAATTCAGATAGCGATGTCAACTCCTGAGCTTGGATGGTCCCCAGTTTTGAAAAAGGTATTGTTCGAATCGCTTTAATGAAAATTTGCCTGAGACGAATGAAAACAGCACAATGGACAAATTTTCAGATACGTGAAACAAAACACAAGGTGACTTGCCAGTGGTTAAAATATTGATATCAATAATTCCAGTAACTGGATCGATAGCAGCTTGTTTCAATGCTTCTCGCTGCAATCGACGTGCTTCGCGACAATCGTCTGCGGTCACTTCGTTTGAGAGGCGAAGACGAGCATGTGCTTCAGCCAACCGAACTAATGATTCCAGTTGCCGAGGATAAGCCGAGATCTAGATCCGAACGAATGGGTGCCAAATTAACACTGAACGAAACAAGAGTCGACACAGACTGAAGATAATAAAGAGATAACGTTACGATGACTGACCTGTCCTCGACCAGCCCCAAGCTTTCGCATTTCGACGTACTCACGGACCAAATACTCGCCAGCTTCTTCGCTCAATTTTGGATGAAATACAGCCTTGAATAGGGAAGCAAGAAGAAAAAAGAAACTCTAGCAATGCTAGGTAGTGTGAGAATCACAACTATTTTATAAGGAAGAAAAATAATAAATACTTTTATTTAATAAAGGCACGGTATGATGACATAAGAAACAACCTAAATATCATGAGCAGTTTCTTCTGAATTAATAATCATGCACTGAGGACACGATAACTCCCGTTTATATCGCGAAGCGGAACTGAGTATGAAGACAATCCTATTTTCGTCCGCTAAATTCAAAAAAAACTGATCGCAGAATTCGGATAGAGAAATGGAAAGTCGAAAACTAAAATTCGAATTCTATCGAGTAAAAACAATGGCAATTGTGCCACCTGGACTGATGCACATGGTTTTAACTTCTAATCTAGTAACGAGTAAACATGCCAAACAATCCTAACACGTTTTGATGGCCACGGCGATGGACATGTCGCGTGACACAGGCTGCATGTATCTGGAGTGAGACTTCAATTCGCCTACCTTTGCATAAGCAATATAATCCTTTAGAAACTCTGCGGTCACTGAATTCTCTTCATCTCCGTCCACGTGCATCACATCGACGAGAGGTGGACTTGAAACATTCCCGCCTCTTTCTGATGTTCCCGAATTTCCATAGTAGTAAAGACTAACCAAATGTCGGGCCAATCGGGCATCGTAAATTTCATCTTGCGGGTCCAGAATGAGGAAAATCAGATCAAACCGTGATAGTAATGTGTGGGGAAGCTGGTATCGGAAACAGGGAGAATAAAATCATCGATGGAAGGCGAGTAAATTGATTCCGACGAAACAGCACGTATACATTAAACATTAAATCCGGAACTAAATCATCTGCGCAGTTTAGTGTTGTTGAGTTAAAATCTAAAGAAATTACCGTCTAATTTGATTAGTCTGTTTTACTGGATGCTGTCGCATTTCACACCAGCGTTTCTGAAAAGATATTGGGCACTCGTCTTTTGCTTCCCAGAAGTGATAGCTCTTGATCGTTTTTGTTTTGTGTTGAATTCAATACTTCCCAAGTGTTACAGTCGACCAGTTATATGACGAGAAAAGAAACTTCGAAATGCTGTTGGTATTGAGAAACCGACGTATCCAAAGTGTATAACTGACTACTTCAAGTTGAACTAGCTACCTAGTTTAATTTTTAGAAGACACTGAAGCCGAGTAGGTTAAAGCAGCCGGAACATGTTTTGTGCATGTCCAGAGCATATTAGCGTCGATGTACACTCATCATTATCATTATCAACATCGTCCAGCGTTAAACAGCAAGACAAGTCTTAATGATTGCTACCTTTTCCCCACGATTACGTGTTCTACAGACACACTGAATCCAAGGTAAACAGGGAGTGGACCTACACAGGCGGGGAAAGATAAGATGCTGCTCCAGCCAACACACGAAACACAGTCTAAATGTACAAACCCACGTGTTTTCAGTCATTCTGATTCGATAGAAAATGACAACACGATCGCCACTGTTCACGATTCACTGCCATATCCTCAAGTGTCGCCAGCCACCAAATTGACGAGTCTTTCGGACCCCAACCACGAAGACGAACACGTGAGACACCTATTTTACCTAACTTCGCTGTACATTTTCGCATCCGCGTTGCCACGTCATCTGTTGACCTCTACATGGCTTCTTTCATTCCTTAGGAGGAACACAAAATAGGG
>LUCM01002705.1:0-19318 GCA_008360955.1 Fasciolopsis buskii | reverse complement strand
ACAATTAGTGACTCGCTCCACGATAATGGAATACGCTCCTCGTCCCAAATATCATGAAGCAAGGAAATAAGTGATTTCAGCAAAGCTTCCGTGCTCAATTTGTAAAGAACTAACGGAAGGTCGTCGGGACCGGCTTCATTGTACACTGTTATCCGAGATATGCAGTGGTTGGATGAGGGATCACGATGGTCGGTCGATGATGTGGGAAAAAGATATGAAATTCTTAATGAACTGGATGATGTAAGACTAATCAGATTACCTGGTTGGGATTGATGAAACCAGTACAAGTTACGGTTGGAGATTGCACATGAAATGACTCAATGCCGCGGTCAGTAGCGGCTTTGCATTCAACATGTTTCTTCTACTGTATTTTTTTAACTTGTCATTTCGCAGTTGATGTTCCGCTATTTCTCCTTGAGATGCTGTTATAAGGCGGTAAGCAAAACCAAGGCACATTGGCACAAAGTTAATGGTTGTAAAAACTGAACTGAGCTGAGAGCAGCTAGTGTGCTCTTATCTCGGAACAACAGTGGACTTTAACCATCGGGATGAATCGGATCTGGTGACCATCGTTAGTGAGTCACTGTCTGTTGTCGATTTCTATAGACCGTGTGAAACTAATCGTGCTTCAAAGTGATTGCGATTTTGCCGAAACGATTTTTCATGATAACCTTAATTCTTGAATGAAGCACGAAATAATTCACACGAGTCATGTGGACAACAAAATATGACACCATCGAACAATGAACTGTTAAAAATGGCAAACCTGCACACACGACAATTCAATCAGTAGTTACACTGTGCAATTCCCTGACAGTGTAGCGGAATTGAGTTCGTCCCAAGCAGTGAACTGAAATCCTCAACTGCTGTTAAGAGGGATGCCTGTCACTAGCTTGAAAAATCCGCAGTTGAGCAACCGAACTAAGTTTAGAGAGGGTATTGCATTTTTCTTTGAATGAATCATGAGTGCCTTGCGAGCACACCTGTCGAAAACAGCCGGATGTCAAAAGGCTTACAACGCGTAGTCATTCGTTACGGGAAGTTATGATTTTCAATTACTTATAAGGAAGAAGCCACAATCAGTATTTTGCTGGGAAATTAATAAAGAACTGCACTCAGAACGTTGATGAGAAATGAAAGAAGTTTATACTATCCAACGAACTAGACAGGATAATGGAAAGACGTTCGTGTTGTCGGAACAATCGTAAACGATTTCTTGGACATCCTGCGATAAATTCGTTACCTCGTTTACAAGGAGGTCGTGCAGACGAAGGGAAGTCATGAAAATAATCTCTCGAGAGAAATGGATCACCTCATTTATTTCACGTCGAACATCATTGCTCATTTGCAGCTGACGTTGTCACTTTCTATATTCGGTGTTGCATTCACATCTAGTCCCGTTTGAATGCTCAATAACCCAGGCAAGCACGGACTGATCGGAATGTGTAGTTACGGAAGAACCGCGAGAAAACAAGCATAAACGGTTGACACGAGATAGCATGCGTAATACTAGTTACGTTCCACGTGCAGCGGTATAATTTCCAACTCAACTGTCATATGGTGGTTGATCAAATAATTGTGCAGACTTCAATTCATCCGGACATGTAACAGAGAATGCGTGTCTGCCACACTGGATCCACCGGCTGCGCGCTGACAACCTGGTGTAGAATGGAGACGGGAAGTGATAGTACGCACGGTCTATTCTAAAAGTGGCACAATCTTACGAACAAAAGCTCCTCGTGAGACATGAAGTAAAATGGCATATGGGATGAAGAAAGACAGACACAGGAACAACCGGCGTTCCGGAGCTTCAAGAGAAGATAATACAATGGGGACGTAAAACAATTGCTTTGTTGAGCCAGACAATATCTTAGGGAAAGGCTTACCTGGATATTGTCAATGATCGTTTTGTGTGGGTCCCATTTCGAGCCTACTGGATTGGCGGCGGCGAGGATAGAAGTGCGCGCATGCAATTGACATAGGATACCGGCTTTGGCAATGCTAAGCGTTTGTTGTTCCATCACTTCATGTAGCACGGATCGAGTAGAATCAGTCATCTTGTCAAACTCATCGATACAACAAATTCCGTTGTCCGCAAGTACTAAATTGTGTCAAATAATCAAAACAGATGGAAAGCGGTCTGGTTCACCAAGCAGCGAGGCTTCAGGAAAACATGACGGATAAATCCTAGAGCCTTGACCTCGTCTCATGGTATGTCACGGAGAACCAGCATGAATTAATAGCTCACTAAGGATGACTGACTGGTCTGAGTAAAGAATTCCCATTCGACCGCATCAAGTAACACTTGCATGATTGGAAAAATTGATTGTCATGCCTAAAAATGCGGAAGTTAACTGTCAACAGAAGAAAGATGAAGTTGGGCATACAAAAACCGGGATCGAAACGAGTTCCATTTTCTGAAACGTGGCTTCTTTCACTCCGTGGAGTGGACGGAAAATAGGGTACGAAAAGGTAGAAGAGTGTTTGCCATACACAACAGGTGAGCGAGCTCGATCCTATTTGACATAGTCTCTGAACCAGTACTTGTTACTTGATTCTTAATCTTTAATCACTATGTCACTTCATCCATTCTGGCACAGAAAACGGCGATTATCGTTTAGAATCAGTTGTGCGGGACAAGTAGCTTCCATGCTGGTGCGACCACAGACTAGGCGCAAACAAAACCGACCACGGACTGAAGCATGATCTGAGTCGACAAGGGTGAACCGCAATGGTCAAAAATCCTCGACTGATTTAAGCCACCGGTGACCGACAGCAGTGTGAGTAATTCGAGTTCAATGCTGTGAAGGCGAGGGAAGACGCCAAGAAAGCCGATGCCACTTATGACAAAAAATCGTTTGGCCCAAACAGTCTATGGTCGGAACATGCCTGGATGAAGTGGTCACTGTTGTCGGTGCGATTGGATGGGACAGAAAACTGGTATCTGATGTGCCACTCCGATTCCGCTAAGTAGCCAAGACGCGCATTAGAATCACGTCACATCAGAAGAGGTGGAATTAGTGAGCGCATACATGATTAACTCGATAGAGTAGAAATCGCGGAACAGCCTCAGCAAATCGGCCATTCATTCATCAGGGGACGGGAAACTAAATGCCGAGGATTAGTCAAACGAAATCGCCAAAAACGCAAAGCTAGGGGCAAAGGAAAATGTACATTTCTAAGTTAGACGCAATACTTCAATTTTTAGTGATTGTCTCCGATTTTATATTCATTTGGCGTGGTTTTGTGCACTAGGCCAACGTCGCCCTTAGGCTGACTGCGCTACAATTGTCATCTTATTTTGTTGTTTTGTTGTCGGATATTTGGTTCCATTATGTTCTCCGTTCGACGCTACAATCACTCGGAATTACTTTTGCTCAAAAACCGTATTGTTCCTCAACATGGATCACGCATTGCTGCACCTCATCGATCTCATCGATGTAAAAGAGGCACTCGTGCTGGCTGGCAGGCAGCCCTCAAATGCACCCTTTCAGCCAAGATGTCCATTCCGGCATTGTTGAGTACCAACATCCGTTCTCCGTTTACGAAAATGTCGGATCTTCCCTCACACTTCAATCACCAATCCATGGTTACACGTGTGTCATCTGCATACAAGAATCGTGGCTGAACCCGGATATCGCCGATTCACTCGTGTCGATAGACAGCTTCGGACTCCATCGGCAGGACAGAGTTTCGGACAAGAAGAAGACTGGAGGCGGTGTAGCAACATACATAAGCTCATTCTGGTCTGGCAAGTTGTTTATACGTACTCGCCAAACGGAACTGACTGTCTCATGACACAGTGTCATCCTAGGTTTTCTCGTCATACCAGCACTATCATAACTAATTTATACATTGCCCCATTTAGCTCGCAACAAAATATCACGTCTTTTTCGACTCTTTTCTAGCATTCATTGTTCCTCTTTTTTAGGGTGGCCCGTATATTAGTGTGGGTGATTTTAACCATGCATCTACCCTGCCACTGACTGCGTTTGATTTGACTGATCTCTGCGTTTCTCCCACCAGAGGCGGTTCCATTTCGGATAGTTATCACCAACCACCCCAATTTATTTTCCCTGAAAGTACGTGCTCCGATTTCAAGTAGTGATCACTGTTTGCTTCTGTTAAGGCCCCAGATATACTCCCGGTCAGCTTTCCATTCCTTCAGGCAAATGAATCAAATCGGAGTTCGCCTGCGTAATCTTTCACACAAGAACCTTATTCTTCCGAAATCCCTTTTTACTCCCATCTACCTGCTTCTCTTTTGAACCCCTGCTCAATTGCAATGTCAAATTTTCCACAGAGAGGACCAACGCAATCTTTGATATTTGCTGCTCTTCAGAAACACTATTCATCTCAAATGGCTGTATCTCCACTCAGAAACTGAAATCTCTAAGAAGACGCAAGGAACGCTCCTACAAATTCCATAATAATTCAAGCGTGCGGTATATTTCTACCCTAATAAAAGGTGAAACCAAATGCATCGACACTACATTCGCCAGCCAAATCCTGAGTAGCAACAATAATCGACTTCTATGGCATGGCCTTCGACTGTTGTGTGAAAGAAGCATACGAAAACTTCTGCGGATGTCGACAGCATCAATCGTTATCATCCATCCTTCCATTTATACCCCGGTCATATTTGGACAGGGTGATGATACGACAGATACAAGTTTTTCTAGAGAAGAGGTGCCCGACCTTCTCCGCACCATTAAAATTACTGCAGGGGTTGGTCCTGACAGTCTACACTCACCTCTTTTAAGGCATGGTGCTGTGGCTCTGACCGATGTATTTAATTCCTTAGTTAACTCATCGTTAATCTCGTCTTTTACCCCTGACCGTTGGAGACCCCGTCACTGTAATTCCAATCCCAAAATCTGGCACTTTTACTGCTTTGTTAAAACGCTTTCGCCCCATCGTCTTATCACCTGGTCTTAAATTGACAGAGCGTGCTATACTTTAGCGCCTGCGTTCTGCTATGTATCCTCCTGACGATCCTCTTCGGTTTGCCTAAAAAATCTAACAGGTCCACTTTGGACGATGTCACCTTCCTCATTCACCGCTTTCGTAAGTCCTTAAACGCATCAATGAAATCTGTGCACTGCGCCTTTCTAGACTATTCGTTGGCATTTGACTCGGTCCCATGGTCTCCTCTACTTCACAAATTGCAAACATTTGGTTTTCACAGACCTTTATTAGCATGGCTCACTGATTACTTTACTAACCGAACCCAGTGCACAAGAATGGAAGGTATAACTTCAAAACCGTTGATTAGCAACTCAGGAGTGCTACAGGATGCTGTTCTTTCACCGTTTCTCTTCTCTACTTACATCGATGACTTACCAATCAGCTCACCCTGTCGTGTTTAAGTATGCTAGCGATTTTGATCTTCCATGCTGTTTCGAACAACGAAGATTTTCAAAGTCTTTCCAACAACCTATCTCCTATCTAAGATTCCTCCGCACGAGCTGGTTTAAACCTGAACACGTCTAAATGTTTCAAATGTCTGTTCTCTCTGTGGGTCGGCCTATCCATCCGAAACGTCTGCCATCAACTCAAAAACGCCTACCAGAGTTAACTCTGAAATGTCTAGGAGTTACTACTGAAACAATTGGAAGTGGACCACTCACATTTCTACTTGTGTAAAAACTCTTCGACGGTTGTCACTTCAGATCAGGAAGCTTCGACACTACGAGGTGAAACAAAGCACCATCTCCCGAGTTGTATACCAATGTGTTTTTCCAATTCTTCTATACAGTTCTCCCGTCATTTTTCCAGGTTTGCTTAGGAAAGCCTTTAAAATTCTTCGCCGGGGTCTGTCAACTATTAGCCGGGTGTCCTTCGTACCACCAACTGATTTGTCCCTCAATCTGTGATCAACACTTATCAGCGTGTGAGAAGTTTGCTCACAAAATTCTTTCAGACCCCATGCATCCTGTGCACAGCGAACTTTCAAAGTGCTGCTCTCCTATTTCTACACGATCCGCTTTTCGTTCTGTATCTTCCAGAATCGAAATTTATAGGAAATTCACTGTGCTATATTCAGCACGAATTATGACAAACCGTGACCGGGTTTCAGCCGAATTACTGAGCAACCTATCATAATGTGCTACGAGTATTCCTTGATGAGTTTTGGTATTTTTTACGAGGTGATAAGCGCAAATTCTTTTTCGTATCTCTATTACTTATCCTCACATTTTTTGGCTGTAATGCGACATTATTTATTGTACGTAACAGTCAATACAATACAATACAAGATAACTATCTCAATTTTCGTCCTATTTCGAAATTACGCCAAAACTAGTCGTAAAATGACTGCTCTATTGAGTTGTCGGCCCCATAGGTCAAAAAGGTGATGCGGATACATTTGCTTGAAACTTTACAGCTTGAGAGCAGAGGTACGCTGATCACATAATTCGAAACAGAATCAATTCCGAAACAAAGGGAAAAGTGATGTAGTAAACAATCCGTTTGGTTTCGTTTCTTAGTAAGGTTGTCGTAAAAGCAATGGAGACAGAAAGTGACTTTTGAGTTCCGTCAACACGTTGGTTGATAGTTTGGGACCAACCAGTAATTAAAATATGGCATCAAACTGCCTCCAGGTATCTTGTGAATTGATCAATATAATATTATATATATATATATATATATATATATATTATATATATAAACCATGCCAGCACAATTTCAGGTTGTATGACATTAAAAATACAGTGCGGCCGAGGTGAGCGTAAATGAAACTAGTGCAATGGGCACATAAACGTTGGACTACGCTGAAAAGTACTCTTAATCACACTGGAACAAGAAAACGTCCGGGGCGGAGCACTTACCGAGAGCACCGGTTTGTAAAACCAACTGTCGTGTTTCGGGATCTTTTGTCACGAAAGCCGTCAAACCGACGGCAGAACTACCCTTGCCAGATGTATATTGGCCGCGTGGGGTCAAACGATATACGTACTGCAGCAGTTGTGACTTTGACGTGCCGGGATCACCGCAGAGTAGGACGTTGATCTCGGAACGGAAATCGCTACGTCCTTTGGATGTAAAATCTTTGCGAGTGCCGCCAAACAGCTAGAGTGAAAACCAAGGCGAGAATAATCTGGTTCATGCGCCTCAAACTAGGAAACACTGCTGTTTGAGTCCATTGGCAAGTCAATTACGGATTTGCTGTTTAAACCAGTCACCCATATCGGCAATCATGTTCAAATACGCACCGGAACTTTTGAAATGTCAAAGACATGATATGATAATCACTTAGAGTTAAAATCATTGATAAATTCCCCGTGAAAATAAGAATAATCTGACCAGAGAGAATTTCATATCAACAGTGGTCTCAATCGATGCAAGATGGTTACCGGGAGAAATGAGTGACTGGCCCTTACAGCGAATGGATCCCAAAAAGCAAACAGTCGACTCGTGATGGCCAGTGAGAATCACTTTCGTTCCTAAGAAGGAAACCGGTAAATTTCGTCTCATAGCTTAAACTCTTACTTTTCTTAAGGCGTTTGAAATCTTGATCTTCACACGTGTTAAGCCGTGCATTGATACTAGACAGATATGAGGCTCTAGCCAACTTGGTAAGTTCTACTACATCCTCTCCTTGACCAAATTGTTAAGTCTTTTTGTTTTCTTAAATATACTAATGGAATAAATTGCGTCAACAGAATGACACCGACTGCTACCAATGTTGCATAACGAAAATTTACTTTTTTTCCACTTCCGCGTGAAAGCCCATTTTAACAATAGGACTTAATTAAGTTCAACAATGGCGACGTCTTGAATTATCTTTAAATGTTTTTCGGGGTATTGTACTCTAAGGTGCCACTGTTTCCTTATTTTTCATTTCGTGGTCACAAACTACCAAAAGCCTCCGTTGATTTGCAACATTGAGACTAAATCTGATTCGAGCCATCGTTTGCCCGAAGTCAGCATCTATAGAATGTAACTGCTCAGTATTACATGCTGACAACAAAACAGTAGTTCCCAAAAGTCACAGTAGCAATACGTCTTGAAATAATCCCACTGCAATAGTTCTGCTGATCCCAACACATTTACAATAGGCTATTAATTATACGTTAATTATCGCTGCATATTGTTTTCTGTAAGAATTCTTCGACTATCATTGGAACGATTCGTATACTTTTTGTGACACTTATTAACGGTTATTGCCTCTATTTCTGCCGATATTAGAACAGAAGAACGTACTTCTTCGCATTCACACATCAAAGCAATAACGAAATCTAGATGTGTACATCACTCGATCGTAAAGTTTAGTATTAGATAAACACCTCGCTTCTATGAGTTCAGCAAATTACACTCATCCTTCGTGTCATAATCTTACCAAGATTCGATTTGCTCTACTTCCGAACAATTGCAATATCGAAGGTCAATCTTTTACTGTCCGGCACGGGACCTTTTTGGTCCTTCGATGCCGGAGACTGGTTTTGGGGAAGCCTTGGTGTGGTTAATCTTTCTTTATTTTTGCAACAATGCTAGTGCATCATGCATTTTTCGCGACGTATTACAGAAAAAACGTAATCCCCGACAGAATTGTTGAGGAGCCCAATGCTGAAAGTCCGTCCATTCGAAGGTATTTCTGAATTTTAAAGTTTTTCTTCTGAAGTAAAACCATTGCCCAATTTCCCCAACCGTCTAGTGGGAAGATCACTCGAACCGTAACCGGGCGAACTAACCAAACGGATTTGTGAAGGTCTGCATACTGGAGTTCTCACAGGTTGTCTGTGTCACGCTTTGACCGTCAAATCGTTCAACATTAAACAGCCTATCAAACACCAACGACCGCTTCTTTTCTTCCACAGTTGCATGTCCTATCAAAAGGGACAGGGAGCAGACTTACGAAAGGGGCGAGAAACAAAGAAATACTACGATAGCCAACATTCAGAATATAGTTCAACTGTACAGATGCACTTGTGCTTCGACAGAAAATAGCACAACTGCCACTGTTCACAATTCGCTGTCATACACCTCATGGTCTTCGGCAAGCTGAGTCTTTTGGACCCCAACCACAAAGATGTAAGACACCAATTTTACATAAGCTCGCTGTATATTTTTTCATTCCGCATTCTCAAATCATCTGTTTACACCCACATGAGAGGAGTGGAAAACATAGTGGTATGGTAGACAAAAGTCCATCATACACAACGCATGATCTACCCACTTAAGCTATAAACGCAGTGACAGAATATTCTCAGAATCGGCATTTAACACTAGGTTCTAAACCTCCACGTTACTAACTGAGTCACTCCATCCAAACGGAGCTATATTGCAAGAATACTGACGATCAAAAACTTCCAAGCCACGAACACCTTCGGCACACAAACCACACAACGGAGCTCAGCACACTGCGGCAAAGTAAATACAACCCTTCAACGTCACTGAAATATTAGGCCGACGCCGCAGGTGTTTCAGTTTAGCGCATGCCGCTCGAGCCTTGAATATGTCAGTGCTTACCTTCATTGTTGCAATCCATATGGCTGCTGAGATAAACGGAGCCGCAGACAACCGTTAGTTTCTCTCCGTCCAGCACCAAGTTCGAGACTACTGTCACTTAGTCTTGTAACAGCGCTTTACATTTTCAAGGTGCAAAGCATATGGCGAATGGAGCTTCAGCAGTCGCGTGTCTTTTGGATGGCCTGGAACCACCCTTGAACCCCTTACCCAGTCATGCCTACATCGAATCACGTGATTTGTAAACAAGTGCAATAAATGACCCAACTATCGTAATCCACCTTGTGTTTTCATTGGAGATTAAGCCCGTTTTTATTGATTGTTTGTTGAATGACACATCATCATCATCGTTCAGCGTTAAACAGCAAGACAAGTCTCACTGACCGCTGCCTTTCCCCAGAGTTACACGTTTTTATAAAAAGAGTGAATATCCAACGGGAACAGGGAGTGGACCTACACAGGCGGGAACAGACAAGATGCTGTTGTAGCCAACACACGAAACACAGTCTAACTGTTCAAACGCACGTGTTTTCAGTCATTCTGATTCGATAGAAAATGACAACACGATCGCCACTGTTCACGATTCACTGCCATATCCTCAAGTGTCGCCAGCCACCAAATTGACGAGTCTTTCGGACCCCAACCACGAAGACGAACACGTGAGACACCTATTTTACCTAACTTCGCTGTACATTTTCGCATCCGCGTTGCCACGTCATCTGTTGACCTCTACATGGCTTCTTTCATTCCTTAGGAGGAACACAAAATAGGGCACGACATGGTAGACGAGTGTCCGTCATACGCAACACGTGACCCAATCCCAATCAGCGTAGTCCACTAAGTTTCATGCGATGAGACAAGCTATTCTCAGAAGTGGCACCCAATACCAGATTCCTAACCTCAGTATTACTCACCCGGTCACTCCATCCAATCCTAGCCATACTACGTAGACATCGGTGGTCGAAAATCTCCAAGCGACAAACATTTCCCACACGCATACTCCATGTCTCGCAACCGTACAACAGAACTGAACGCACTGCAACATAGTACACACGACCTTTCAACTTCAGTCAAATATCAGGCCGACGCCACAAGTGCTTCAGTCCAGCGTAAGCTGCACGAGCCTTGGATATACGCATACTTACCTCCAATCCTGAGCTACCATCGTTAGACACCAGGTGGAAGGTGTGTGCGCTGCAGCTTCTACAGCTCCCTGCGTTACGGCAAAGGAAGCTAGCAGCCATGATGCGGGAAATTGATGGTATAGAACTACACTTAACCTCAACATTGTTAATTAAATCCTCTCATTATACTCTAACAATAGCACGAGTACACTAATGTTCTAACATTCATAGTTTTCGTATACATTCCATTCGCGATGGTTATTTCTCCCACCTAAGTGTTTTAGTGTACACTTACCAGTCACGCAACACACCGACTTCGAAGGTAGTTCACATTGGGTAATGGACGTTTTGCATACATGACGAAATTTTTTCCGATGTATGACAACCAGATGAGAAACAACTGCCCAAGTAATAAAACTGGCCAACGTTACTCAATCCATTTCCTGCAACAAGATCCGCCTTCCAGTCAACCTAATCTTGAACCAGCATTTTACACTGAATGTAGGAAAGGCGTCGCAGACAGATCTACGCTATGACGGAGGTTGTTAAATATAACTCGGTGGGTTAGGTCATTCAACAATTGTACAGAATATATCGATACGAAAAAGATCGGTGTGTAAGTCACGTGTAAAATAAACGGGCAACACAAACATACGCAAGCGCGGATTTTGCGTGCTTACAGGCGCGCATACAAGCAGATTTGGTAATGAAATCGATAGTTCCGTTGCGGACATTTAATCGTGTGCAAAATGATCGAGGTTCGATTGATCTTGAAAGGACGATGTGAATTGAGAGTGGGTGCATTATTACGCAATCAAATCAATTTCAACGAGATCAGATAGACGATTTAAGCTAAACTATGTTCACTAGGAATACACTCTTGGTTCGTGTCACGAATGGAGGGAATTCAACAAGAACAGGGTGTCATCGCATAGCATAAGACGGATTAATCGTTTACACAGTTCAGGTGATTATGAACAAACAAAAGGATTAAAGTTCTAATTTTGGTGAAAATGTGATCATTTTTACGTTTACTTAGTACAGTCGTTCATGGAACCAAGAATCAACGTTCAGTTTCACGTGCAATCAGAAAATCAAATCGTGTGCTTAGCGAGGAAGCTCTTCACAAACATCTGCCGCTTTTTAGCACCCCGTTCGAGCTGAACTCACTCTAGTCCTGAAATTAAGAACAATCTCGGTCCGTGTAGGAGGTACTTCAGGGGCTATAAAAAGAAGACACATTGACCATATTCTGCAATCTCGCGGCAACCGCCCAAACCATCACAAAAAAGGCGCATCAAGACATGCAAAAGAGCACAACAGCAAAGCAGCATAGGGGAACGGAGAAAACAAAAAAAAATTATTTCAACTGTTCCTACGCAACGGGTACATCAGAAAACCCATTAAACGAAGCACCAATCGAAGGCGGTACCGAGAGACGACTGACAAACAAACCAGAAAACGAACCGTCCTGCCACATATCAATACCATCTCGCAGACTGCAAAGGCTTCGTGAAATCGAAATAGCTTACAGGTGGACAAAAACCCTACCGAAGGTTCTATCGAAGACCGAAAAACAAGTAGTGGACAGAAATCTAGTCAATTCCGTCTATCGAAAGCACTACACCGGACAACTCGGAAAGAAATTCCCGATGCGGATAAGTGACCATCAGTTAATCACAAAAAGAGGTGATCGACTAATCCCCGTTTACAAAGCTCGTGAAGTACACAAATGCAACTGTGAAAACGAGAGAGTGGAAATATAAAAGGGGATGAAAGCACTCACCACAGTGCCAAAAAAACGATATCATTTGGGCTAGCGAAAACATTCATAATCAAATTGCTTAGCTCAGTGAACTAACCGATGCTATTATCTCGGTAGAAAGAGTAACAAACACACCAGCCATCCGAGAGAAACTAGTTAAACCGTACATCCAACGTACATCGATCAAAGGTGGAGTATGCGCAGCATTAATAAGGTTGGTCTTAACACATTGCTCACAGACATGGGCACTGAAGACAGATGTGCGCGGATTTTCGGTGTCTTCATAGTGTAAATAAAATATGGTGAGAGAACTTTCACAGTAACCCAGAGATTGGGCAGAAGCTACTTGGCCCTAGGGTTTTATCTTTAAATGATGCACTGAATCAGAATTGGCTAACATGGTTAGGATTTGTTTTGCGCATGCTTACAGAACACCTGACTTGCTCTGTACGTTGTCATTCGAGGCAAGTGATGATTGGAAAATCGTTCAGGTAGACTATTAGGTTGGGGTCCAAGCGATGGCTGCGGGCAACAGAGAAAACGGATCAATACCGCAATCGCTGACATCCTTGCCTTCAAAACCCTACTTCTATATAGTTCTTCAACTTACGACCGTGCAGTCAACCTTCCACTATTTCCTGTTCTCTTCTTCGTTGAAGCAAGTAAAAACAAAACACGTTGAGGCCAGGTTAATGGTTGGTACCGAGCAACTATAAACGCTAATCCGGTAATCTAACATTAGCAGTGACTGGATCAGCGATAGGACTGCTTGAACTAACCGGGCGGATTTGTTTGTGAAGGGCCACTCTGGAGCGGAGAGTTCACTGGTTATGAAATTGCACGGAATGCGAGGGAATAGTGGACGTGTACCACTTCGGTTCAAGCTGAGTAACGGAACAATGCATTGTATACTTTAGACAATATGAACCGAGAAAGAGGAGGCATAACCGCAATGAGCGTACAAATTTCTCGTCTGATGAGGAAGGTATGCAAGGTCACGATAACTACTAACGCCTGGTATATTCAATTTAATTAGGTCGTGACATTACAGACAATAATACTGTCATGGCTACTATGGGTGCTCTTATTATTATTACGGCTAGTTACTGGCAAAAGTGTTGCTATCCTTACAACACTGACACGTGCTCATAAATCATTCTTTACGAATATAGTAAGATACACATTGCACGCACATGCAAACTCATTCTGTGAAGGAATGATGCTGCGTGTGTTTCTCATTCGACCTATGTCAAATTATTCGAACTACTTACACACACACATACACACAAACACAGGCCAAACGCGCATTCTCATTTTCGGATAACGAGATTAATGAACTCGAGAGTACTTGGCTTCTTTAAGATCGGGGTTATGACTATCATTGAATGTGCCATGAATTACATTGTCATACCACAGTCTTCGTTGCTAAAAAGAGCCCGAGGATACTAAACGAGAGCCAAGAGCTGTTGAAAGACGGAACGATGGGTAAGATATATACAGCAAAGGTTGAACATGCCCATTTTGTAACGCTTAGGAATCAAAGCGTAAAATCCGCACACCGGGCGCACCAAGAAACTCATGTCACAAGTAAAATACCATTGCCTACAACAATCACTCACGATATCAGAGGTAAAGACTAAGTGACGGGAAACAAATCTGTATCAGAATAAAATTTGGCCAGGAGTGTTCACAACTGCACTAATAAACGGACGCAATCGGTCGATTGTCCATTGGCATTGTCCTTAGTTGAGGCATTCAAACATGATTACTCATTTGTACGTATAGCTAACAGTCAAACACGACGTACTTGCAACAGTATGCCCTTCTTGACGTCTTCGTTTTCGTAGATAGTGGGTGCGATCCCAGCGGATAGACGCTCATACAAATCGGGTTTCCGAGCGAGTGCTTGGAATTCACGAATCCGTTCGTCTGTGAACTGCTTGTAAACCTCCGATTCAGATAACGTACGGTCCCCATCTGCGGCTGCATCGCCATGTAATCCGTCCCCTTGAAAGCTGTGGAGAACAAAAGCGAGAAAATTGCCCTTTAGTATCTAACAAAAGACAGAATCGGACGTTATTTTGTCAGCTAATTTCCCATCTCAAAACATGACCAGATTTGTCATGGTTGGTGACCATCCCAGGGTTTTTGGTGCCGCAGATTTCAGTTCTGTTGTTAATTTTCCAAAAGAGCCTACCTTTTCCTCAGTATTTCGAAACTGACGTTATTTTAAATATTGCACGGTTGAAAATCTTTAGATGTCCGCAAAAAGATTCACCAAAACTCGTTCTGTGATTTGCTGTTTTACATATCGCCCAAGACCACCCTCCTACACGACTATATAAACGATAGAGCTCACTTGATTTCTGACTTCTATTGGTGGGCCACCAATAAACGCGCAGCAGTGTCCTGTATTCGTTTTCTCTATTCCGCTAGCGAGCTGGAATAGCTGTTCGTATTTTGCGCCGCTTACTGTTCCGTGTGGCTGCTCGTTCAAGGGAGCAGCAGCTTCGTTCCATTCGTTGTGACAACAGGGCTTGAAGACTTGAACCCGAACAAATGTTTCCAACCTCAGTGTGTATTCGTATCTGCTAGGCCACAGGCTGCGTGCTCATGTGCTATCGTGCGACGCTAGTGCTTACGTCTTGTGCTTCAGTGTGTGTGTAGATCAACCAAACTCCGCAACACAATAAGATAATAGTAAATAAATCAACTATGAAAATAAAACGGATAACCCGTCATCTTTCTTTATCATAAAACAAATGTAGAATTCCCGGAGGAGTAGACCGCAACCCCACTAGAAGATGTCAAATGGAGAAGTAATCAATAATGGGAGGATTCCAAATTATAATCCAAACGTCACGAGTTCATCCGTTTTAATACCATTGATCGAAAACTAGCCCCACTTTCAAAAACACTTTGGGGTACAAAATGTGACTTTGCAAGACAGACACGGAACATACAGACTGGGAAGGGGTATGCCTATTAAACCATGACACACAGAATGGCAAATAGCACAGAGAGGCTTAAGCGGATCAGTCGCAATAACGACCAGTTCAGCATAGCCTGTGCAACCATTAACCTTGCACTAACATGTTCTGGTTTTGGTTGTCATTTCACAGCACCATCCACTCAAACACAAACAGAACGAGGAATTGTGAAGATCGACCGGAATTTAGTAAATTGAAGGACTTTACAGAAGAAGAAAGATTTCGAATGCAAGAACACCGCTGATTGCAGCACTGACCCATATCACCTGCTGTCTACAATCTTTGTTTCGCGAAATCTCGTGAACCCAGACGCGGTAGCCCAACTCCACCTACACGTCTTTTCTCCAACGTCATCGACTAGGCATTTCGAACCATCTTCCAACCACTACCTTTATCGAAGGACATCGTTCAGCGAGGCAGAGGCGTTCTATGGGTTTGCGAAAAACATCCCAACCACCTTAACCCGTTTCGATTCAGTGCCTGTTCTAAAAACTGAACCCTAGGATCCAGTACCTTACGCCTAACATCTGAGTTATTCACAGAATTCCCCCCATCATATTCTACCAATAGTACAAAAAAAACGGAGTCCAAACACCACAAGTCTTCGGATATCTGCTTACGACGGCCACATCTGAGCTGTATAGCCGTATCGACCTCATTCCTGTTGCATTTACTCCACCTTCGATCGATAACTGGATGTCAAGCCAACGAAACAGATGCCTTAAATTAGTGGATGCCAATCAGGCCTTCTGCAGTCGCGAAGACATTTCTTCTGATATACGACCACCACCATATGAAATACAACTACCCAAGCAACTAAATTCAACCTAGTTGTTTCCCTACAAGAAAAACGTTCGACTTTCAGTCTACACTTCGAAGGTGCAAAAAGCATCGTACACTATCGTTCATGCGATGGATCTTCACTCAGTCGCGCAACGTCGTCCGCATATTCTAAGTCAGTTTCCTGCCTCAGCAAGTGTCAACGCCACGATTCTCACATGAGGATTTGGCTGTCTTCATGACCATCCCAATGACAAAGTTAAAAGGAAAGATGACAGGGCAAACGGTGACGAACACCAATTCTCTTAGTGAACTCAAACGGACGATGGCGGTAAGCACGAACTCTGTTTCGGCTGTTTGCATACAGATTGAATATGTGGGATGGACTTCTCCCGCACACCCTTCAGTGTGAGAGGCAGCACCAAAGAACTGTAGAACCGATTGAACTGAACGCCACTTTTGAATCAAGAAAGACAGAAATCGTGGGTCTACGGAACACGTGCCTGCCCTAAGATCTGTCGTGAAGTGAAAATTTGGTCGATACAATCCCAACCGAGACGGAAACCAGCCCGGTTTACAAGCATACATCTTTCGCGAGTACTGGATAACTGGCAGAGGACAGTACCCGCGAGCAGTTTCGATGCAGTGCTAACTAAACTAACTAATTAGTGATTTCACTTGAGGATCTATCATTCTTCTTGTAAATCGGTATAATTACTGATTAACATCGATCCTTAGGAATCTCCTGCCCTGCCAAAATTCATCTTAGGAGTTTTGTTCACTCCGATTTTGACACTCCGCCACCATTCTTGAAGAAGGACGGTGACAGTCTATCTAGTCCAGACACTTTATGCCTTCTAGAAAACCTACCTCCCTGGTCAGCTCTATTTTGGATGGACTGGTATTTACCTGCATTGGTTCACTTATAGGTACAAGTGAAAGGCCTATTGTGGCGGTGAGTTAACTAAACTGGTCCCTAAAGTGTTCTGTCTAATGGGCCACCCGACCGTCGTGAGAGTGAACCGGATTCCTCAGTCACTTTGCTTACGCTCGGCTTGGGTTGACTGGTAGTCCTAATCTGTCGGTAAAGGTTGCGACTATATCTGATAACGACAGTATTTTTCATTTATCTACATTCCCTTATTCACCACTACTCGCGACCATTTCTCAGAAACCCCTGGTCAGTTGATATGTCATGGCTCTATTCGTCTCAATGTGCATTCGGGGGGTGGGGGATTAATCTGCGACCATCTAACAGGGTAACTGAGGTCGAGGAAATCCATCGTCTTTGACAGTTACGTGGCAAGGAGTCTTGAGTGACAGTTGCCGATGAGTGCAGAGCTTTCTATATCTCCTCCCAGTATTCGTTCGGATCCCGGAAACTTTGTTGAGATAGCAGTCGCATTGAAAGTTCTGGCCGCAGTTGAAGTCGGCGATTATCGTCTACAATCAACTGCGCAGGGTAAGTGCCTTTTGTGCTGGAGTAATTAAGTGCAAAAAAGCGAACACGAACCGAAGCATGATCTGGATCCACAGGTGCGCACCAGAATGACTGGCAATCCTCAACTGATCCAGATCATCGGCGACCAACGACAACGTGATCAATCTGAGTTTAACAATGTGAACGCGAAGGAGGGCCCCAAGTAAGCTGATGTTGCTTTTATGACGAAATGGTGTTCGCCAGAAATAGCCTGCGATCAGAACAAGCTTAGATGAGACTACGTCCATTGTTGGTCCGATCGACTGAGACAGGAAATAAGCCTTCAATTTGCCGTTCCGTCTCCGCCAAGTGGTCAAGTTGGATGTCAAAATCACCTTTAACGACCACAACGTCCATCCAACGAATATTTCCGAGTAGTCCAGATAATTCCCGGTAGAACTCGTCTTTGGCCTCGGAGAAGCTGTGTAATCAGTGGACGAATACACAGACAGGACCGACAAGCAACGATAGAAACATTTATTCGAGGTGCACACGAACGACTGTTGACTGAGATCCAGTTTTATAGTGCACGCTCCGCACGTATGCTTACAACGATCCCAACGTCAGCCTGATAAGGAACGCAAGAATGAGTTTTTAACTGGATTATGAAGAGTGATTGTTCATGCATGTTTCGAAGATAGCACAGACCCGTTTATTTATCATCATCGTTCAGCGTTAAGTCCCATTGACCGCTGCATTTTCCCGGGAGTTTTACGTATCTATAAAAAGAGTGAATATCCAACGGGAACAGGGAGTGGACCTACACAGGCGGGAACAGACAAGATGCTGTTGTAGCCAACAGACGAAACACAGTCTAACTGTTCAAACGCGCGTGTTTTCAATCATTCTGATTCGATAGAAAATGACAGCACGATCGCCACCGTTTGCGGTTTACTGCCATATCGTTCAGTGTCTCCAGCCAGCAAGTCGACGACCACGAAGACGAACACGTGAGACACCTACTTTACCTAACTTCGCTGTACATTTTCTCATCCCACGTTTGCCATCGTATCTGTGGCCTCGCATGGCTTTCTTTCATTCCTTAGGAGGAACACAAAATAGGCACGACATGGTCGACGGAGTGTCGGCATACGCAAAACACGCTGACCCCAATCCCAACCAGCGTAGTTCTACTAAGTTCTCATACGATGAGACAATGCTGTTCTCAGAAGTGGAACCCATTACCAGATTCCTAACCTCCATATTAACTCACTCCCGGTCAACTCCATCCTAATTCCTACCATAACTACGTAAACATCGGTTGGTCGAAATTCCAAGCGACAAACATTTCCCATACGCACAATCCACGTCTCGCAAACCCGGTACAAACTAGAACTGAACGCACTGCAACATCAGTACACACGACCTGTATCAACTTCAGTGCAAATATCAGGCGACGCCATAAGTGCTTCAGTCCAGTCGTAAGCTATTCCGAGCCTTGGATAATACGCATACTTACGCTCCAATCCAGAGCTACCATCGTTATGACACGAAGCTAACCAAGGTAGTGAAACGCGTCCTAGTCGTTAGTTCTTTCCATCGCAGCATCAAGTTTCGGCATACATCTCGTGCCGCGTCCTGTAACAAATACTTGCAACTTTGAAGGTGCAAAGGCAAAAGCGAATCGAGCAACTGATAATCGAGAGTCTATCTAGTGCCATTGTGCATGAGTCCGGGGATTCGAACAGGCAACACGACGTCGCTCATGCGT